>AP028442.1:10798074-11031761 GCA_036509395.1 Antheraea yamamai | reverse complement strand
GAACCACGATGGATACGATTCATTACGAGGACAATAAACTTTGCACTAGCACTTTGAGAAACCCTGCTATACTTCATAAAAGTGTCAAAGAAACACATTTTTAACTACTTATTTTATAGCTCGTGCTACCTTGAATAATGTAAACATTCTCAATTTTGGTCGTCAGCTATCTCAAGGTTGCCCATACCTGTATTATTGCGTAATAATATTATGATATTAGAGAAAAATGGTAAATAAGAACCGCTAAAACATGCGATACGATATATACCAAATAGATTCAAAGGATAACATTATGTGATTACATTGTGATTAGAAAATAACATTGCTAAGATGCATTTTTTTATATTATGGGAGGCAAACGAACAGGCGGGTCACCTGATATTAAGTGATTACCGCTATTCATAGACACTAGCAACATCAGAGGAGTCGCAAGTGCGTTGCCAGCCTGTGTTTGGGGGGAGGGGGAGAGGGGATTGGGTGTGGGGAAGGAGAGGTGGGCCTCCGGCTCTCTCACTGACCGAACGAAACGCAACAATACAAGCACTATTTTACTTCACGTCGGTGTTTCTGTGAGAGGGTGGTACTGCCCCGGGCGAGCCGATCCATTTATGCTGAAACCAGTAATAGCTTCAGCGTGGCTCTACCACCTACAGGTCTATTATACTTTGATTATTATATATTTTTTTATTATCTATGTATAAGTACGTGTTGGTATATATAGACTAGCTGATTCCCACCCGCTATAGAAAAATCAATCGAATCCTGAAAATAAGTACTCTAGAAACCTCTACGAAAAATTTTTCAACATCAAATGGTCATAGTCCTTTGACGATACGATCAGTACTTTGATGTGCGATTAAAGTATTTTATGTAAAAGCAGATTACCTATGTGTATAGATATAGAAGAGACTGATAAGCTCTAATACTGTTTGACCGATGCCCAGGAATGTTTTTGAATCTGTTCTCTGAGTCTTTTTTCACAAAGAACGGTTTCCTGCTAAGCAGCACCTCGGACTGCTATAATTTTTACCCATCGCCATGAAAGTTGTTTGCGGTCACCTTGTCACTTAATTTATTGGTACACTTATTGTTCAGTTTATAGACTCTTGTTACTACAAAGGATCAGAATCTGCGGGTCTCTATTGTTAATATTTTTGAACTAACATGTAGTTTAGTTATGTACAGCAAAATTTACCTTATGTAAATGTTGACCGTATTCAAATATCTGCATACTGAATGTTAATGGGAATCAGTTGAATGGTGAATAAATTGACGCGCTGCAGCGCCATCTAGTAGTATTTTTTTATTTATTAAACGTTCTTCATTAATTAATAATATTATATGACTATTTTCATTGTTATTGGTCTAACGCCGTAGAAGTTCTACAATCTCACGTAGTCCGGTGAAGCTGTTAACACCTTGCTAGGTCAATAGCGTAGTTATTTCGAGAAAAAACCAACTCAACTGTATTGTAGCAGGTATATTACATAGCGCGGAGTTTCTTTTCGCGTGCCCCGCCAGGGGCACGCGGGGGGACCGCATCAGAGTTACCCCTCTGGCGGTGGTTTCGCTCTCCCCCCGTCTAGCGGGGGTGTCATGGGATGTGCGCCTCTTGAAAGGCGCTATTTCCCGGGGGCGTCTCGACTATCCGTCGGTGTGCGATGGTCGTCTCGATTCTGTAGGGTGTAGGGCAGGCCGGCATGCTTAGAGAGCATTTTCGCTCAGCAACTTCCACATATGATCCCCGAATTCCGCTCTGATAATGCAGGCTTCTTCCGGGGAGGCTTCCTCCAGTCTTCGACTTCGGGCGTCAATATGGGCTTGTATGGTTTTACATAGCACTTCTTCAAGCTGTCTAATTTCCTGGGTGTCTTTCTGTGTTCGTGGGCCTCTTGTCTTCCGTTTGGTGGTCTTGGGACCCCTAGAGGGGGGGTTGTTGGCGAGGGCCATAAGGCTCGCCGGCGCCGTCTACTCCACCACCGGTTGGGCGACCGTGGTTCGTCCACGGCCGGTCCGGGCCACGGTGCCGGTCCGGTGGTTCCGTAACTCGCGCTTGAACACTGGGCATCTTGTTTTATTGTTAGCCGTGTGTGCGCCCCCGCAGTTGGCGCAGGTCGCCGGCTCATCTCTCGGGCGGTCGCATAGGCGGGCGGGGTGTGGCCCCCCACACCGCACGCAGGCAATCTGGCGATGGAATTATAGAGAGGAGTGCCGGAACTGTTGGCAGCGAAAACACTGCGCTAGCCAGCGCTCCCCCCTCCAGGCTTCTATTGTTATACCAGGTATGCACATTAGTGTGTGGACCTCATAAATAGCGGGTATAAGCCCGGGCGTCCTTTTCAGAGCGACGTGGTAAACGCAGCGGGATCTGCCGCGTCGTCCATTTATCTGCCGGGCGTACTCGGCTGTGAAGCCCTCCCTTCGAAGAGCCTCGATGACATCTTGCGTATTCAGTCCGCATGGCAGGCCGCGAATCGCGACCTTCAGGCCTTGTTGTGAGGGGGGCGTGTATGTAAACCAACTGGCCGCCTCAAGCTTCTCTAATTAGTCCAGCGTGATGCGGTATTCTTCGGCGTCTACGGGGATGAAGCGCACCCCATTTCCGTAGGCGCGGACGTTGGGCCCGTGCCCCAACTTATCCGCCAACTGTGGGAGAAGCGCGACCCAGTTGTGGTGGCTCTCGACCACAATCGACGGATAGCGCGGGCCTCTCGCGTCGGGTGAAGCAGGCGTCTCTGATTGGCCGGCCACAACGGTGGCGGCAGCACTATCGCACGGTGGTTGCGGATTAGGGTTCCGCAAACGCATTACCGGATTTGGTTGCGGATCGCGCGCAGGTGGCGCTGTGATCGACGCAAACGAGGGCTGCTCGCGGGCAGCCCTTCGCGACGGGGACTGAGCAGGCGCAGGGGTGGGTGCGGCCACCCGCGCCGCCGGAGTTGCGGTGGTTGCGCGCTGCGGTGGTGTTGGCTGCTGCGCGGGCTTCTTCATGCAGGCTCTTTTCGGCTGCGGCTGGGCGTCTGGTGAAGTCGGTGTCTGTGACGAGCGATCTTCGGCGGGTCCTGCATCGAGTTCGCTGCGCTTGCGGCGCAGCGCTCGATCGAGCGGGCTGTCCGGAGTGTCCGTAATCGCGGGTAGCGCGAGTTTGCCGCGGGCGGTGCGATCGAGCGCCGCCGCGTCGTTCGCGGAAGACTGTTGGCCTTCTGATGCGGCCTCTAGGACGCGCAAGTACAGCGCCATTCAGCGGCACATCCCCTCCGACAGAGCCCCAGCTGTAATCAGCTGGGCGAGAGTGAGAATATCACTCTCGTACGCTTCTGTCGGTGAGGACGGTCCGCCGGGCGGCCTCTGTCGCGCATCCGAGGTCGACGGGCGAGGAGCGGGCACGGAGGTGCGGTGTCCAGTAGGGGTAGCGGTGGTCTTCGTTGTTCGGGAGGCGGCGGAGTCAGTAGGCAGTGCTGAGGTTGACGGTTGGCATTCTGTTTGGCCCTGAAAAGGGCCTTTGTTTAAACGACGGCTCGACGTTGCCGGAGCGGACGTGGAAGCGCGAGAAGAGCGCATCGTCGCGCAGGTCGGAGCAGGCGGCACTCTCGGACGACCTCGTACGCGTGTGACGACGGAGCCGTCTTATTACATAGCAAGAGTCAGTTATTTCTTTATACAATTTTATTAATTGAATTATTATTTGTTTATAAAATTAATATGAGGGTATCTTTCTTTTTAAAGTTCTATGTTGTCCATACAGTATCGCTATTCACAAAAGTTAATTAAAACACGATATAACGACTAGGCAGTGATAAGGAACGCAATGATATTATACTGCATAAGAATATTATTGGTTAGTTCTACAGTTTTCGTAATATTTACTTGAATAATTCTTTAGAATTGAATTCTTATTTTGACACATAATATTAATGTATCAATACATAATGAGTAAAATCTGATTTTGCCAATTTTTTTAAATCGGTGTCATTGAAAAGAATGCCTATTATCCATAGAAATTAAAATTTAAAAAATATCTCTATACTTTTATGTGAAGTGTCGTTATGTTCGCTATTTAATAATGTTCGGTAGAATACTACTAAAAATAAATAGTAAGAAATATATTTTATTTCAATAATTAATTTTCTAATCTCTTGGTATAAATTGTTGAATTTTTCAGGGAAACTATTTTTTCATTACAAGCCCATTTGCTAATAGAGTATTGAAAAATCAACGAAAACCAACTTTTACATATACATCTGTGGTTAAACCCTTTACAATTTTTATTTGAAAATAAAAGTATCCTAACTGTAAACCAAATATTAACATTTCAAACTAATATAACGTAACTTTATTAATTTGAAGTTATTTTTATATATCTATACAATGTAAAGTATGATATCATAACAGTATATTCGTTGTGTTTGCTGTTATTTCGGTTTTTACGTGGTGTTAAATGAATTGTACTAACTTAAAATATACTAACGGTACTAATAATATAGTGTATTAGCTGTGCCCGTTATTCGCGTATATGGATTACCCAAATATCCTTACTTATTAATGTAAATGTGATTTTGTACGTTATGATTTGATGCCTTAACTCAGTCGATCATTATCAGATTTTTCATAAAAGTTGTCAAGGCTATGGAAAAGGATATAAGGTAACTTTCATCCAGAAACGATAGTCTTACCGACGGATAGGATAATCTATACTAATATATAAAGCTGAAGAATTTGTTAGTTTGTTGGTTTGCTTGTTTGTTTGTTTGGTTGAACGCGCTAATCTCAGGAACTACTCGTCCTATTTGAAAAAAAAATTCGGTTTTAGATAGGTCATTTACCGAGGAAGGCTTTAGGCTATATATCATCACGCTAAAACCAATAGGAGTGGAGCGCCAATGAAGAATGTTTCAAAATCGGGCATATTTTTCGATGCGTGTTAGCGTTAGTTATTATATACGTTGCCATGGTAACGTGGTAAGATTCCATTGCAACCATTTTCATAGATTATTTTGTGTCCTATTCAAAAAGTTTATTCTATACGTTGCCATAGTAACGTGGTAAGTTTCTATTGCAACCATTTTCATAGATTATTTTGTGTCCTATTCAAAAAGTTTATTCTACGTTAGTTTTGTTTCCAATTTTTTATTTGTAATTACGTATTATAAAAATAAAGTGTGTGTTTGTAAAAATAAATAATAACTTTTTGGTGAATGAATATGGCTACAAATACTAGCAAAAATGTTTTTATATTCGATTGATATTTCTATATTATTATATTTTATCTGTTTGTTTGTTTGTTCCGGGTAATCTCCAAAACGGCTGGACCTATTTTAACGGGAATTTTACTGGCTCATAGCCGAAATTATAGCGGTTGACATATTCTATTTTATTTGACCGCGGCTTCGTCCGCATTGCTATTTCCAAAATGGTTGGACCGATTTTCACGGGATATTTACTGGTAGATTGCAGACCTCATAAAAAGCAATTTAGGTTTTTTATTCTTTTGAGAGCTTCCGCTGCGTGTTAGGGTTAGCCCGGAGTGACTATTCCACGTGGACGAAGTCGCGGACAGTAGCTGACGTTTTATATTAGCTTTTACTCGAAGCTTTTCTTTTTTTAATCTATGAAGAATTATAACAATACTGTTCTATTTTTATGCTTTTTATAGATTTCAGTAACCACAATGTCTACAATTTCTGCAAGAAGTTGCATTAACTCTGAAAATCCAATTGAAAAGACTGACCAAACCTCACAGCGAAGCTTAATTAATACCTTACCTCTTAATATGAACAAAAATCAGGACAAGAATACAGTCGTACAAAAACAAGGAAAACGGTGTTGCCCGTATTCCTTTGATAGCGGTTTATGCAGAACAGTTGATGATAGAGTGCTGTGTGGCTACAATTTGAATGTGGGGAGTCCAAAGAGAAAGGACAATGTGATTGATTTGCACGGAGACTGTAGACTGCGTGGTGGGAGACTCGAGTGTGGATACCAAAAAGGTCCGTTCACAAATACCCGGAGACCACCCGTGTGGAACGAGTCACCTTTGCAAGTTGTTTCCGATGAAAAAACTATAGAAGAATTACCACCAGAAAAAGAGACTGGAGAAGAAAACGCTCCTAGCCAGTTAAAATACGTTGTTCAAACTACAACAGCAAAATCACGTGGTTTCGTGACTCGGTGTATGGAGATACGTGAACGTATTGTGTGTCGAAGCATGTAATCAAGTTAGAGACTCAGACTTTAGTTCAGGCGAAATGGGAACCATAAACGCGATGTAAAATGATAAAGGATACTTCTCTACTATTTGTATTAAACAGACAGACAGATATAGAGTGATAACAATATGACGATATATGATCAGTGTTTAATAAATCTATACATATAATAAGAATGTAATTCGAACGTGTCTGTACTTTTTTGATTTTTGTGAAAAAAAATATTGCATGTGTCTAGGAATAATAAATATAATACATTTGAATCACTTTTTGAAATGTATGTCTGTCTGTCTATCTGTCTGCTGTCTCTTTGTATGAACACGCATCACTACTAAAGAACTGAGTTCACAATAAAACCTCATATCATAAATCATATCTTCGGGAGTAACTTAGTCTTTGTTTCATTAAAATCGGTTCACTCTACCATAAGTTATTGAAGAAATTCAAAGATTTGTAATGTAATGTGATGTCGTAACAAACATATTTTTGTGCGCTTAAATCGCAAACGCTGGCTAAATCTTACGTGATAGATCAAATTAATTTACTACGATGTATACACGACCTTAGCTATGCCCTACCTTAAAAATATCAAAAACTAAGATAAATTATTATAATTAAATTGTTTTTTCATAGTTTGAGAAAAAAAAATTGTAGCGATAGGTATCTAAACTTTTCCGAACATACCACAGTTTGTGACATTCGAGGGCAGATCAATTATGATAATTTTTTACTTCTGCCCTACCTGTAACCAATGCTGCCGTTTCTCAAATTCGACTCTAGCTACAGCCTTGGGTGTATATCTTAAAAAGATTGTTAAAAAAGTCCGCGACGGTATATATTTATCTCTAAAGGATAACCCACAGTAACCATTTTTTTCTTTTTATAAAAATAATTATGTGTTATTTACCAAGCTATTTTATACAGTACAGTATTATTCCTTATCCAATGAAATACATTACTTATGTTGTATATTTCCTGTGGATCAAAACTGCTCTTCACAGTATCTTATTAAAATGGATCTGTATATTTCACCCGTACGAAGCTCGGGAGGGTCGCTAGTGAAGAAATAAACTATTAAAAATGTATTTCTAATACCGACGTGTTTAAATTTAAATCTTGCTAAACTCGTTATGCCTATACGACGGAATTAATCACGATATAACGGTAACGAATGAAAATGCTAATTAGCTATATCTTTGTAGTTCCGATCAGGATGTGTGACATAAACCTGTTGCCGTAAATCCTGTTAATGATCCAAATAATGTCTCAAATATAGCTATACTATGCGTTGTTATGACCATAGAAAATAATAATAACCATAAGAATACCATTTCATTGTTGTAACTTTTTATTTAAATACATTAATACTAGCGGACCGGGCGGACGTTGTCCTGCCTTGATAATAAAAAAAAATCCTAAAAGTCAACTGCAGCGCCACCTACCGAGTCCAATTGTCAATCAAAACCATTCTCGAATCTCCACGAACACACACAAAAAATTTCATCAAAATCGGTCCAGTCGTTTAGGAGGAGTTCAGTCACATACACACGCACACAAGAAATATATATATTAAGATGTATCTGTTTTTCACAATTTCTACAAAAATTTTTTTATTATATTCTCTCGGATTTCTACATAAATGTTTTAAAAATTGTTTGTCATTACATCACCAGAAATTATACCCTACTATAGTCTATACATAAATATCAAATTGAAGTGTCTTTTGCTTGTCCGGACTAACGGAAACGTTTGAACCAACTATGGCTAGTTTTACTAAATAAAATATGTAGTTTCTATGAAATAGCAAAACCGTTTTCACGAAAGCATAGTCGCGGGTACCAGTGTATGTACTAGAACATTTTCTTATATGAAAAAAGAAAAAATGACAATATCCACGTGAAAATAAAGAATACACAAACTTTGATACCGAGTAAACGGAATACAAATATTGGCGTTGCCCAGTTTTATTCGTCTGACCTCAGAGCTGAGCTTCTGACAAATTAACAAATAGAATATATACAGTGGTGGTCGTATAATTAGAAACACTTCTTATGAATAAAGAAAGTATAACTTCAACGTACAAATGTTCGTAAAAAAATACACACATTCAATAATTAATAATCATGCAATAATATAGCCATTCAAATAAAAAACAAAAAAATAAAAATTTTGTTTTTCCTTTAACCCCCCTTCCCCCCCCCTAAATCATTAAATGCATAAAATATAAAGCATATCTTACTTTTAATTACAAAATGGGTCTTACACATGTAGGAGTTTATTTTCTGTCACTGGCCACTTGGACGCCTATTTAGAAACATTTTAAAAAAGCATCAATGTCTCGTTCTTTTTTTGAAATTGGTGAATAACATTTCTTTCTTGGCTTTTTCTATTATTTTGGCGGCAATTCAAAATTTAATCTGAATTTTATTTTGTTCAAAATGGACAAAAATAAGAGTTGTGACGCGGTAACTAGGCAAATAGTTGTTAATTTACATATAGATCATAAGTGAGCGTACAGAAGAATAGTTAAGCATTTAAATTGTTCTGTTAAGAAAGTTTTTAAAGCAATTGATCATTATAAAAAATACAGTCGAATTGATAACCTCCTCCTTTTTTTGAAGTCGGTTAAAAACACATGTAACTGTTGAAAAAAAACTGTTACAAGGCTCGGCCAAGAAAAACCTCTCCCAGAGAAGATATGCTAATCGTTCGTGTTGCTAAAAAAGATCCAATTAAAGGCTCCAACCAGATTTAAAATGAAATTTTTTCGCCTGATGGCCCGAGAAACATCTCGTCAAGACTGATACGCCGAAGATTAGTGGAAGCTAAATTATTTGGAAGAATCTCTCGAAAGGTACCGCTTCTTACCAAGCAACACCGAGAAAAGCGATTATTATTCGCTAAAAAATATGTTAATTGGACGGTACGAGAATGGAAATAAGTGTTATTTTCAGATGAAACAAAAATAAATATGGTAAATTCGATGGAAAGCGCTATGATCATTTGCCTGTAACCTGGATCTTTCAACATGACAATGACCCTAAACACACGGCCAATAGCGTCAAATGTTTCTTTAGCGAACAGCGTATATCCGTTTTAGATTGGCCGGCAAATAGTCCGGATTTAAACTCGATAGAAAATCTCTGGTATATTGTCAAAAAGAAAGTCTCAAACAAACGTAACACCAGTCAAAACGAACTATATGAAGCATTTGTTGAAGCATGGAATTCAATCCCTCTAGAAAAATGTATGAAATTAATTGAATCAATGCCACGTCGTTGCAGTGATGTTATTGAAAATAAGGGATACGCCACTAAATATTAATTATAACTATTGGTAGGCTGTGGATAGTAGATATTTCGTAAATGACAATACTAATTACTAATACTTAAAAAAATATTGTTTTTTATACTTTTTCGTTGTTGTTTATAATTAGTTCACCATTATTGTTCATACCTTAAAACTGATTTAAATGTTTGTCCGTAATGTAATATTGAAACTGCAGTTGTGTAGTGGGATTTATATTGTTTTTGTAATAAATGATAAATCGTTGAACATATTGTTGTCCTATTTATTGTTTAATTTCAAGATAAAAACGATTGCGGTGAAGCATCTTACTTAACGTCAAGGACCGTTGGTAGTGTTTCTAATTATACGACCTGTATGTATATACAGGTTGAAATTTTTTAATGCCACCTGGTGGAGGGAAAGTACTCTAAATAATAGAGATAGCAAATTTTACTCCGAAGAAACATTTCTTTATTTTTGAAAAGAAATAAAACTGTATTTAAAGATTTTCGAAAATTCTCTTGCTTCACCCGTGAATCGAACCGACTAAAATCTGTATAAATTACACTCTATAATTTCATTGCATCGATCGTTAGGGTCAATCACAAGGATGAAATGTCTCTAACATACTTGGTAAATTTAATGAAAGGAAAACCATAAAGAGAAGGGAAACCACCATACACTGTCAAGTATTTTGAAATACTGAACCTCTTGAGAAATTAGTTAAATGGTTTTCCCGATGAAAAGCGAAACCAAATAATTATACAACAAGATGATGCTTCAGCCCATAACAGCAAAATCAGTACTTCCTACATTAATAACCATTTTAATACCTGGATTGGTATAAACGGCACAATCAGATGGCCTGCGAGATCAGCAGATCTCACTCCTTTAGATTTTTTTTGTGGGGATATGTAAAAAATAAAATTTACATTAAATCTTATGCAACTCTAAACGAGTTGAGAGACGAAGTTCAGAATACGATTTATGATATTCACCACAACACGTTATTAAAGGTTACTAGAAATGAATTTGTTAAAAGAATAAATTCGTGTATCTAAGAAAATGGAGCCCATTTCGAGCAAATAATTAGTTAGTTTACCTATGATATAAAAAAGTAGTTTGAATTCGTTCTAGAATTATTGTTAGGGACATGTGATTTGAATACACGTTTCCTATTAAGACTTAAACAGGTTCAAGAACTGCGTCGTTGTATTTTTTGGAATAAATTAACGTTAAGTATAGCTGTAAAGCGTGGTATATTATTTCTGAGTCATTAAGAGCCGAAAAAAACATTAAGAAAAACATAATTCTAAATAAAGATGAACGATCGTTGTAGAACACGGTAAACAGCGATAAAACTTTGTATACAGCAGAGCTAGAGATATGTAGGGCTGATTTAGCCAATTAAGTTTTGATATACAGGTGCTTCGCCAACAAAAAAAATTACAGCTACTTCTTATATGACCATTTTATTTGAGTATCCTTCTTTATTTAAGTATTAAATAGAGCCTATATACATTATCTTTACTACGAGAGCATCAACGACACATATATTTCTCCCGTAAAGCGGGAGCGTTGCGTTGTTTTGATTCCACTCTCCAGAAAGACTCGTTTGCAAAACGTGACAGCCTAAGTATCCTAGGGATCAATATCCGTTGCGACCTTACCCTCAGGGACCACATTGGGAGTGTTATCTCTGCAACATTTAAGAAGTTGGGCATCCTGAATAGAGTGCGACGGTTTTTCACAAACAGTCAGCTATACTTCTCTATAAGGCACAAGTTAGGCCGTGTATGGAATACTGTTCGCACCTCTGGGCTGGTTCCGCCCAATACCTCCTTGTGGCTCTAGATGGGTTACAGCCACGGGATGACCCTATTGTCAATGCAGACATTGCTAACAACGTTGAACCGCTTCAGTTGCGAAGATACATTGTCTCACTACGTGTTTTTTATCGTCTGTACATGATACGGTGTTATGAATAGTTGTTTAACCTCATTCCATCTTCTTGTTTCCACTACAGAACTATATAGGCGGGTACGCGTCTCCACAGTTTCACAGTAGCAACCATCCCAGCAAGAAGTTCGAAAGCTCTTATATTTGTCGTACTGTGAAGATGTGGAATCCTCTTATGACATGGGGACCTCCAAACGAGGCGTAAAGAGGCACTTTTGCAGGTTGGCATGATAGCGATGACTGTCCTTGCTATTTAACATCGACAGTCGCCGTTATTTATGGACTGTACTGTACTTTCCATTAGGTACAGTGCAGCCATTTTACGGAACCAGTTTAAAAAAAAAAACGAACAAACGACACACGAGATAAATAAAAACACTATGTTTGTGGAGCTTCTCTCAACCTTATAGACTTCTATTTAATATACCGCTACCAAAAAGTAAGTCTGGATAGCGCAACCTTTTGGAGCTGTTTTTGTTCTTGATATACATAAATGATCTACTATTAATGGTTGATAGTTGTGCTAAACATGATTCCCATTACAGACGATATTTCACTTATAAGTAAAGTGAAAATCTAATTCGTGTGGTTTACCTTACTCAGTGCTTAATATGTATATAGCAGATTCAAGGTTGAATGGAATTTAGTAAGCTTAGTTTACAATGCATTATCTTGTGTATCATATTTAATACTAAATTTCGATGGGATTCTGATATTAATAAATTGATGGGAAATTTAAGTTCCATTGCATAAATAGAAGACAAGACAAGATTCATCGGTTAACGCGATTCTTTACCGCTCTGAATATGGTAGTAACTTCGGGCTAACGCGAGTTATATATGCAAAAGATGGTTAAAATATTATTATAAGAATTTAAAATTGCAATTTATATATCCTTAAGTTGTCTCTATGCTATAAATATACAGTAATACATATTTATACATACATACATTTGTATTTTCTGAACTTTTAGTGCAATTTTCGGAGCGGTCAAAAAGTTTGGCGAGTACTGTACATGTGGCAAATTATATATTATATGATAAAAGAATCTGAATAAAGTACAGACTTAAACCTTTCATTAATTTTATTTATTTAATCCTGAATATTATCCGACCACTAACACTAATTATTCTATATCCAAAACTGCTTTTTTTTTACTATACAGCAATATGAATGGGAATCTCTGAGACTTCATTTCTAAACACTTTGTATGTTTATATACGTATACATTATATATAAATTTCCTTAAGTATTACAAAGAGAAATCAAATAAACTGAGGTATTATATAGGATAATTAAATCCTACTTTTTGAAATGGAAATAGTATTAAATAAAGTATTCACAGTGCTATGGTGTCCTATGAATTAAATATTCCTACAATCAGTTGTAGTCCAGTAACGTAGACGAGTAATTCCTATGTTCTATATAACACGCCTCACACAATATAATAGCAATTTGACATAATACATTTAAGATCAAATAAATCGGACAGGCATACAAATAGTAGATGATATAATGTAGTACATATACTTACTTAAGTATAAAATAAATTATAAAAGATATTATGTTTATTTAATAAACGTCCGTATTTTACAAACGTAAGCTCAAATTATTAATTTAATTAGCATATATATATGAAAATAATATTGTATTTTTCTATACACTTTTATATACTAATATAATATATAATTAATATATTAATATAATATATAATAATAATAATCTATACTAATATTATAAAGAGGTAAAGCTTGTGAGTTTATGACGTTGTGATGTTGTAGGAGGTAATCTCAGGAACTACTAGTCCGATTTAAAAATTCTTTCAGTGTTATGTAGCTCATTTATCGGGGAAGGTTATAATCTATATATCATCACGCTAGAACACATAGGAGCTGAGCACCAATGAATAATGTTTCAAAATCGGGGTATTTTTTCCTCTTGACAGCTTCCGCTGCGTGTTAGTGTTAACCCAAATTAACTATTCCACGCGGACGAAGTCGCGGGCAGAAGTTAGTTACATATAAAGTCAATAAATAGTATTTTTTTAATAACAAACATATGCCAATGTAAAAATTGGTACACAATAGCCTCTTATATTGCTTATACAATGTTCTTAGATCTATACCGGACATATTTGTAAAAGTCGATATGCTTGTTTCTGCATTGGTATGATCCTAGCCTTTTTTTATAATAAACACAAGATCGAGATAATACAAAAATGTTATTATTGGTATTAGTAAGTTAAATTACTTACATGTCGTTTAACATTACAATATTATGGTATTACTTTACGTTAATTTATTACAGTTTTTATTCTACGAGTGATATGAACGATTTTTGTCTTTTTTTCACTAAATTTAGAAGGTATCTACGTAATGATCAACAAGTTCACTTGTAGTATTTAGAATTCAATTCATCTACAATTTATTAAATATATTATTACTAGCGGGCCCGGCGGACGTTGTGCTGCTTTGATAATAAAAAAAAATCCTAAAAGTCAACCGCAGCGCCCCTACCGGGACCATTTGTGAATCTAAACCATTCTCGGATCCACTCGAACACGCACACAACATTTCATCAAAATCGGTCCAGCCGTTTAGGAGGAGTTCAGTGACATACACACGTACAGAAGAAATTTATATATAAAGATTATATATCATATGAGTTAAGTCATCTGTAAATCAATTTTCAGTACAAGTCTAGAAATATTTTATTAACAGGACGACATAAAATTGACGCCTCCTAATGTAACTTCTTTATGACGATCCTCTTTGTTCTTGGAAATATTTTGTGTGCATTATTACGTGAAGTTCGGTCTTTTCTCCGAGTTTTCATAACACATTATAGGTTTATTATTCTAAAAGGTAGTGTAATCCATCGAAGTGACCCTCAAGGTCACTGTGGCCATCATCGGAAAACGTCATAAATATATGCTTCATGAGTTTAGTCTCCTTGTCATCTTTAGGATAAACTACATCTAAATAATCTGTTATCGCTTCTGTTAAACTTCTCTTCCCGTTGCTTGAACCGAACCAGTAATCAAAGATGTTGCCTTTACACGTGGATAGAAGTATTGTAAACACAACAATACCCAACAGTAACCTCTTGTGGGACAGCATCCTAGAAACAAAGATTTTAACTGATTATTATGGATTATTTTCGTAAAGTTTGTAGGGAAATTTATTACTTCTAAAGTGATGTGATAATTCGTATTTGGATTGTTTATAGTGAATGACTACATCTTTTAATTACATTTATAACTGTATAAATAAGTGCACTTTATATATTTACTCGTGGGAATATTTTATCGTGATAGTTACAGATGTAATATTTTTACTTTGGTGAGGCTTGGTTATATGCGTTAAGTTTGTTATTTACAAGTCGATATTCGGACATTTCTATTTTCGTTTCACCCTTACTGAATATACAACATAAATGGCATAATCAAGTGGCACTTGAATACAAATCTCTCTAATCATCTAATAATTATCTAATTATCTCTCAAATCTCTGTAATTGATATTTATTTTTGGGTACGAATATTTCACATTAACCTATAAAATATCTAATGCAGCGCTATGGGCCTCTTTCCAAAGGAATGTATGGGCATAATCACAACATAAACCTACGAAATATTGGCATGAAATCGCCTAAATACTGTGAGAAATCCACAGTTCTATATACATATACGGTGGTACTACAAGAATATTTTTCAGGTTCAGGTCTCCTCACGATGTTTTCGTTCATCATCAGTTAATAGTGTTACCAATTTTAATGAGTAAATGTAGGTACGCGAGTTGCGAAAAATTCTATAGTATAGTCCGCGTCAAACTTTTTAACCACTCTGAAGTAAATGCGTAGAACACAAATTTAGGTATCGGAGGGACGTAGACGGCTGCGTTCGTACCTCCCGCCTATTTCAGCCACGTTGACACATGTGTCCTGTCATTACTAGTCGCAGTACAGTCGCATTCAGGATAGTTTTGTTGTTGTTAATTACATGTTATAGCTATTTTCGTTGTTATCTTTTTCTTGTATATTTGTTATTATTAGAAGACACATACACTTCGAAGAATGATGTTTCTATGAAAGGCGTTGTTTATTTTATTTTTATTACAAATTATTTATTTTTTTCCTTTTTTTCTTTTTTTTTTCCCTCTTTTCTCCCCCCATTTCCTCCTTTTTTTTCTTTTCTCTTTTGTTTTTCTGTCCTTTTTTGTTTTTAGTTTTATTTCTATTTATATTATCTTATATTATTCTTTGAAGATATTTCTATTTCTATATTTGTGGTCGTGTAGCTTATTAAATATAATTTACAAAGCTGTTATTCAATCCTTCGCTGCTTTTAACAACAAAGTAACAACGCCAATATATAATGTTTTCTGCAAGTTCTTAGTTCTCGCGACTTATGTAATTAGAGGATAAGTTTTTAATAAGAAATTAAAGTAAATTTTCTCATCTATAAAGAAATAAAAAAGTTAGATAATATAGGAAATATAATATTGAGTTAAATATAGGTACTTAGGCATATCTGCCATCGGTTATTTGCGATAAGATTTCATTCCCTGAATACCTCCTTACAAAATGGTTATTTTGCTTTCGTAAAATCGTTAGTACAAGTTTGTGCTAAGTATATGTCATCATCTATACATAAAAATAAAATCGAAATGTTTGTTGTTCGTCTGCACTAATCTTCAAAACGACTAAATTAATATTTATAAAACAATTATTGATAGACGCTTTTCAGAATAGTAGCTAAGCTATACATATAACTATGCTTTTCTACAGGGACCAAACAATGATGATAAAATATTACAGAGGTAACATAAAATCGGAAAATTGTTCTAGGAAATACGTAGAAATTGTAAAATTTATAATAAAAAAAAAACATAAGGAAGTCCACGATTAATTAAAAAAAAGAACAAGTACATTTCTCGTCAGTCTTTTTGACCGCTCTGAAGATAGCTGTAAGTTTTTTTTTTTCACGAACTGACTACGCTATTGGCCTAGCAAGGTCTTAACAGCTTCACCGGACTACCTATAGCTGTAAGTATGGGCTTGCGCGTAACATAATCAGTGAGTTCAATACAAAACAGAATGAAAATATATGAATCTAAAATTTTGTGTATGTAATAATAATAAAAATAATAAAAATGTATGTGTGTAAAAAGCGTTTGTGTATCCTTAAAGTGTTATCCTTAAGCCCGGTGCCAGAGTGGCCGAAAGTCGGCTTGGGCTGTTACCAAGGAGCCTAAATTTGTCTTTTGCGAACTGTATTCAGAGCGGTCAAAAAGTTTGCGCGTACTGTAGTTATTATAGTAATAAGTTTTGCATACTGTGTTACATCAGAATACGTCACTTGATACCTATAATACGATTGTAATATGTTTACAAACTAATACATATTTACATAAAAAACGACTCTCGTGTATTATGTACGTAAAATCCGTCAAACTCGCCGAACCTGTTTATTGCATAATTTTAAATATATCTACGAGTTCGTATAAGTGTGTTTGTACGTTAAAATGTAAAACCTGTCTTGGATGTGTAATGATAGGTAGCTTTTGATATATGTATGTATAATTAAATAATTAGTTACGAAATATCATCATATTAAGGATGGCGATCAATTAATTGCATATTCGATTTTTAGATATATAAACATCGATTATTTTAATCGATATTATACATCGATCCCGAAACTATATAATCGTTATTTGATTTTTATCTATTCAGATAATATAAAAGTAAACAATAATTTATAAATAAGATAAACAAGCTCAAAGAAAAAATTAAGTAATTGATTTTTTAACACTTGATTCCCTAGACCTCGATTTTTTCATGAATCGATTCCACAGACTACGATTCGGATCAATTTAAAAATAGTTTTTTTTTTGCCAAGAATCGACATCTCTATATCATATCAATAATAATTTATGTAATTTTCGGATATGTATATCTTATACCTTAAATGTTCATTTAATTATATCTTCCGTATACAATAAAACAGCTTTTCAGAGCAAACCAACTTATTCACTTATTAGTCGAGAGGTTATTAATTAAGAAAATATCTTGACAACGTGATATTACAAACTTGGTTACACCGCCGTCTATCGAGTAATAGGGGTACTCAATGATATTATAACTAATAAGCTTTAGGTACGTCATAAGCGCTTCGAGAGCGCCTTGTTAAAACTTGGCTAGTTAGGTTATCATTGACGGCTGCCCCTTCAATCCACCCGTATCTAAGCAACATATAACTATTTCTTTTGCACCACCGATATTGAGAATATGCTCTCTTACTTCCACATTTTATCTAAGACAGTGTGGCGTTACAATATTACTTTACGTATGTGTGCGTTATCGTGCCATTTGTTTTGTCAAAATATCATGTAGGTAACGTGTCTTTCGTTATGATATCATTGGAGGTACTTAGTAAAACGGTTCGACAATAACCCTTTTCTATACTACTATTTGATATTTTGTTAGTAATGGATAAACTCCAACAATATTTAACCGATTTAAAAAAATATTTCACCTATAGAAAGCTACAATTTCAGTTAATAACATGGGCTATAAATGCTATAGGATAGCTGGAGGGGTGTGTCTAAGGAAACATGATCTTCGCAACTCATCAAACAATTTTGTAATTATTTATACGTATAAATATCAGGATTTGTACTTTTGAATTAACATAACAACATAAATTCCAAATTTCGCGATGATCACTTGAGTACTTAAAGCGCAACAAACAAATTCACATTCGCATTTATAATGTTAGTATGGATTGTTATTTTATTAAGTAAGCCAGCAATTTAGTTATTTCTGAGAATTTCACTTTCACTATGTCTGCTTGCTACGTTTATATTTATTTTAAAGAAATATTAGAAGCCGTTCCGTATTTTTTTCTCGTATTTTAATAGAAGAGTTATCTTCTTGTATGCGCATAATAAAATTTTAAATGTAACGTGTCTGTAAGACTTATTTGATAAAAGTTATTGCAGGTGTCTGGGAATGCTGTCCGCCCGGTCCTGCCGGAGTGGGTGGGAGGAGTTGGGGTTCCCTGTCGTTCCGTCTGATGCAGGTGCTGACCGGGTACGGGTGCTTCGGTTGGTACCTGTACCGGATAGCACGCAGGGAGCCAACCGCCGTATGTCACGGGTGTGGCATTGAACCGCATACCGCGCAGCACACACTGTCTGAGTGTACTGCGTGGGATGCGCAACGCCGCACTGTGGTTGCGGCGGTGGGACAGGATATATCGCTGCCCTCCGTGGTGAAAGTTATGCTCGGCAGCGAGGATTTATGTAATATTGTGGCCTGTGTGCGGCGAAGAGAGCCCGCGAGATGTACCTTATAAGCGGCCCTCTCAGTCAACGGAGGACCGGCAGAAAGAGGCGGCAATTTGCCCGCCTCTTCCCGCCACCGTAGCCGGATGATGGGTAGATGAGATGATGGAAGATGGGTCGGGGGCCCGTCTTCCCATTGCACAGGCCCGGCGGATGGTGGAGACGGCCGGTGTGTACACGGCTGTCTCCTGATAAGATGGGGCCGAGCGGCGGCGTTTACTACCGCTGGGCCACCCGCTGGGGCGGCACGATGAATTCTGTAAAGATCTCGTGTGGCCTCAACTATAGCGAAAGACATACACCGTGGGGTTTTAGTCCGTGCGAGTCGGACATAACCCACTCTCTCTCCCTAGAGGGCGGGTACTATTAAGGATCTCCCCACGTAAAAAAAAAGTAATAAAATACATTTCGGTCATTTTTAGAAATGCCTGTCTGTTTCGACACGCATCATTGCTAAATTACAGTGTTCATGATAAAACCTTACAAGACAATCATAAAGCACATGCTCGAGTAACACTTAGTCTTATTTTCATTAAAATTGGTTCACTCTATCAAAAGTTATTGTAATTTTAATGAGGAAGCGACCAAAAGTAGATAAGTAAATACATGCAGTTGTTTTTTTTAAAACGGTTTTCTTTTTTAAAATAAAATTCCACATGGACGAAGTCAAATGAAATATTATATAATTATACTTTAATGGTATTATTATACGCCGTAAATGGCCTTCGTATTCACCTAAAATACTTTATCAATTCTTGATCTCATTAGTGTGTTTCAAAATGTTTTTTGCTATAATATTATACGAAACTTAAGCACCACTTGAAGATCTAAATTGGTTGGGAAATACGTTGTATTTGAATAATATATTATTTGGATTTTACGTCTATTTTACATGTGTTAGTCGAGTAAATTGATTTGTTATTGAAATAAAAATGATATAAACATTTAAAATAGAATATCACGATGGCCGAATGCTTATGATCTTTTCTATCTATACTAATATTATAAAGAGGTAAAGTTTGTGAATTTGTGATGTTGTGAGTTTGTGACGTTTGTCTTTCAGTGTTATATAGCTCATTTATCGAGGAAGGTTATAGGCTATACATCATCACGCTAAGACCAATAGGAGCGGAGCACCAATGAAGAATGTTTCAAAATCGGGGTTTTTTTCCTCTTGAGAGCTTCCGCTGCGTGTTAGCGTTAGCCTAAAGTAACTATTCCACGCGGACGAAATCGCGGGCAGAGGCTAGCACATATATATTCTCAGTCTGTATTAACGGATGTTATGGGATTAAAAGAAATGTATTTATTCAAATTGAATGACACTATCGGCTGACTGAATATATCGTGAAGAAGTGGAATACTTCGAGAAATATACTCTTAGTACCAACATAGCCGAATCAAATCTAAATTACTTTATCCAATTTAGGCCCTGAGACTTCAAAACTAACATCGGTTCGGAAACCAGCCTAGTCATCGAGTAGAACCGGCAAGAAACTCGATCTGGTTTATCTTTTCATCTTATATAACAGAACATGTTTTTACAAGCATACATAGTTATATATATAGATTCGCTAGCGGGCCCGTCAGACGTTGTCCCGCCCTAATTAAAGATATATCCTTGACAAATTACATACCAAAACGTTCCTCATGAATCACTTTATCTACTGGTGAAAACCGCATGAAAATCCGTTCAGTAGTTTTTGAGTTTATCGAGAACAGACAGACAGACAGACGCGGTAGGGAACTTTATTTTATACTATGTAATGATATAGACATTCGTTTTTTGGCGGATGCACAGAGAGCGGCGTTATTTTATAGTTCACATATTGATCCACCCTGTAATAGCCTTTAGACATTAAAGCCCGCTTATTTATGTTGCTTGAACTACTAAAACTTACTATCTGGCAAATCGAAAATGTGCTTTGCGACTTTGTTATAAAACCTAACACTAAAAAATTGTTACTGGTTTTAGTGAGCCTGAAACATCTAATGACCAATAATGAGATATATATAGTATATACCTAATTAATAGCTGTGTTCGAATTTACAGAAGCGTTTATTATCAACTTTTACTCGTAGTTTCGCTTGCTTTAATATAAATTCTATATATCCCTCGAGAATTGTACATTTTTACTGGATGTAAGTTATCCTATGTCCTTTTTTCTATTCCTGACATGTTGTATGTAAATTTTCATAATAATCCGTCGAGTAATTAAGACGACAAAGACTACCAAACAAACAAACAAAATAATATTCGCTTTAACAATTATTGTTACGAATATACGAATAGCTATTATTATTTGTTCCAATCACTATTTATCATAATAAATACATAGTTGGTTTATAGCAAAATGGACAGTGCGTAAATATTTCTTGTATACCAATTTTTATGAGAATCGGTTGAATGGTACAGAAATTGATGTGCTGCAGCGTCATATTTTTTATATGTAAAATAACAATCGATTCTGGATAATTTGATACCCAGTCATTTGAATTTCACAATAATTCGATATTTTTCACGGTCCCTTGAAAAATATTAGATAAATGGAAAAAAATACAATATTAATTGGTCTCTTTGGTAATTTGAAGTTGAAGGAGTCAATTAGATACACCATTAGCGTTTCAACAGTGCCTTGTTTAAACTTGGCTAGCTAACTTATTTTTGACGACTGCCCCGTCAATCCACCCGTATCTAAGCAACATATAACTATTTCTTTTTCACCACCGATATTGAAAATATGCCATCTTACTTCCACATTTTATCTAAGACTGTGTGGCGTTACAAGATTACTTTACGTATGTGTGCGTTACCGTGCCATTTGTTTTGTGAAAATACCATGTTGGTAACGTATCTACAACTTTTTAGTTACAATATCATATGCTTAATATATCTTGCTCGCTAACACGGAATAATTTAAAGTCTGGCCTACTATATTCTCTATAATTTGAATGATTTACAAATTCGTATTCCAATCTTCTTTCGAACGTCGCAGTGATATTTCGGACCAATGGATTTTTCTTGTTTACTTGAATTTTTTCCTCCTTTTCTCTTGGTTATTTAAGCTCTTGTTATTTTGAACACTTGGTAATTTGATTTTTTTCTTTGATCCATTGAGTGTCAAATTATCGAGAGTAAACTATATAGGAAGTTGTACTCGTTTACTAGTATATTATATATGAGAAAGTACATTTGTTGTTTATTAATGACGCTCAAACTTATAGCAGGAGGCTAATAAAATAAAAAAGATTACTACGTTGACTAGGACATATAATTCTTTTTTGCATCAGCTTCAGTTAGTAATTACATATATAGGAATGGTAAAGACGAGTGAGTTGTCTGCGCTGACGTATGAATGAAGTCGAAACCTAATGACCTATGGAATATAATAGAAATATATAAAATAGAATAAAGTGTTTTATAACGCTACTAATACTGTATCTAATATTGTTTTCCTTTAAAGTTTTCCTACTATTATATTTTGTAATACGTAACTATTCTAAAATAACTTAACTTGACTTAACGAAGCAAATAAAAAAAATTGAAGTCGTGGATGCACGTACATACTATATTTACCTACCTATCTGGCTGTATTTTTTGCGTTCATTAATTTTATTAATTCACCTATCTAAAAAATGGACGTGAATCTAAACTAGCAATTAACAATGTGATAATTAGGAAACATCAGTAATTATAAAATCTTAAAACAAAATAAAATGTTATTACCTTTATTTTATTTCTAACTCCAGCTTCGTTTAAAACTTTCAGGTAGATAGATGAATCGTTCGAATACTGAGATTATCGCAGTTTCCTTTCGTCAATTTTTTAATAAAATAAATCACATCACAACGGTTTTTATGGTAAAATGATTCGGCGTGTCGTTGTTCTGTTTTTAATGAACGGAAGTGACTGTCGCCCGGATGTCTCAGCAGAACCACTGCGACACTCGTGTCTCGCACTCGAATACAAATCGTCCCCTACACGACTGAACTTTCTTCTTGCCTCTACTTATTAGTAAGTACTGAGATGTGGTGCGGTAAAAATTATCTCCGTGTTGTGAATTCGAATAATTCTTATATTATTTACTTTGGATAAACTTTCTACGTTTTGCAATATCTTATTTAGTTGTTATCTGTTTCAATATTTGCTTACATGCAGATCGTTTATATACAGGTGGAACTTTTTAATGCCACCTGGAGCGAAAGTACTCTAAGTAATAGAGATAACAAATTTTACTCCAAGGAAACATTTCTTTATTTGTGAAAAGAAATAAAACTGCATTCAAAGATATTCGAGAATACTCTTGCCTCACCCAGGAATCGAACTGACTAAAATCTGTATAAATTACACCCTGTAATTTTATTGCATCGCTCGTTAGGGTCAATTACAAGGATGAAATCTCTCTAACATACTTGGTAAATTTAATGAAAGAAAAACCATGAAATCTTCAATTATTTTAATTAGTAGCGGGCCCGGCAGACGTTATCCCGCCTTGATTATAAAAAAATCCGGGACAAATTATATACTAAAACGTTCCTCTTGAATCACTTTATCCACTGGTGAAAACCGCATAAAGATCCGTTCAGTAGTTTTTGAGTTTATCGCGAACAGACAGACAGACAGACGAGGTAGGGGACTTTGTTTTATACTATGGAATGATTTACAAAAAATGGTAAACTAACTAATTATTTGCTCGAAATGGGTTCCATTTTCTTGGATACACGAATTTATTCTTTTAACAAATTCATTTCTAGTAACCTTTAATAACGTGTTGTGGTGAATATTATAAATCGTATTCTGAACTTCATCTTTCTGGTTTACACTCGCATAAAATTTAATGTATATTTTATTTTTTACATAACCCCATAAAAAAAATCTAAAGGGGTGAGATCTGGTGATCTCGCAAGCCATCTGATTGTGCCGTTTGTACCAATCCAGGTATTAGAATGGTTATTAATGTAGGAAGTACTGATTCTGCTGTTATGGGCTGGAGCACCATCTTGTTGTATAATTATTTGGTTTCGCTCTTCATCGGGAAAACCATTTAACTAATTTCTCAAGAGGTTCAGTATTTCAAGATACTTTACAGTGTTTAAATGACCTTAGTACACGTGAACTAAAACAACCATATTTCTCATAATTCCGCACCAAACGTTGAAAGGAAATCTTACTTGTATATACCCAAGAAAGTATATTTCTTTAATTATTTCTTGAGTGTTATTACATTCTGTCTCGTTGATTTGCTAAAGAAGTTTAAAGTAGTTATCCGTGATTAGAAGAAGCATTATGGTATATATCATGTGAAATTGTATCTAAAATAAAATAAAGGTTTTTTCACGGGTTTTTAGTTAATCATGTAGTTAGCTTTTATATTTTAATCATTTTGACACTATATTTTGTAAGTGGCGGCATTTTACGTCACAAAGTTCGTAGAATTTATGTGCACAAGGGAGGGGATGGAAAATAATAACGTGGAACATGAATTCTAAGATGCCACAAAAACTGCCTGGAGAGTACTAAAAAGGGGGCCACCATCTTGTCAGAATATTGACATAATTACAAAACACGTTTAATATTGCTTACTCGAAAATGGCAGCGATAATCAAGAAGATTGGTCGCGAAAAATAATATAAAAAATGAAATAAACCCGTCATGAAGTATACATTTTAAATGTTGTTTGTTTATTTGTCTGCGGATATGAATTTTGTTAAGAAAAGTAAGATCTAACTAATATTATCAATCTTTGTTTACAAATCACGATAGCGTAGTTCATTCTATTTTTCAATAATAAAGGATCGTCGTATACCTGTGATCGTGAAATTTCCAAAGAGTTTGACCGACCACTATAAAATTGTTATACCTGAATGTTTTTTCATTGAGTTTGTTTTTATGCTATCCATTTTACTATGCTATTATTGCAATTGAATTGAATATTATAATTTACCTCGGGCGTAGTCGCGTGTGGTTGTTGGTTATAGTGTATATTACGATGTGATGTATTTGTTATTCTGTAGGTGGTAGAGCCACGTCGAAGTTATTACCGGGTTCAGCATGAATGGGTCGGCTCGCCCGTGATATTACTACCCGAACCACAGAAAACTGACGTGAAGTAATAGTGCTTCCATTGTTGCGTTTCGTTCGATCAGTGAGAGTGTCGGAGACCCACCTCCCCAACCCCTCTTTCCAAACACAGGATAGCAACGCACTTGCAACTCCGCTGGTGTTGCTAGTGTCTATAGACGGCGGTGATCACTTAACAACAGGTGACCCGCCTGTTCGTTTGCCTTCTATAATATAAAAAAAGTGTTTAGACATCGGCGATTATGTAATTTGTTTGATATTTTTTTCTTTATTTATCAACATATAAATTTGCCCCTTTTTTATGTTATTTATAAGTTTCGATGGATTACAAATGATTTAAATGATCAATAAATTTCTATGGTAGCTAATGATGTAACCACATAACGTAATGGTAGTACCATTTTAAAACGTGTTTCTTGGCTTGGGATTTCCCACAACTCAGGTATAAAAACTGGTTTTCGTAGCTTTTTAAACCACGCAAAACTGATTAACTAGACGTGCTGTTCTCGAGTGATTTGAAGTTAATTTAATGTTTTAAATATATTAGTATGTTTTGGTTAGAGTAAATTTGGGCCTACGCATTAGGTGTATATGGTCGTACATATATTACGAAAACACCAAAGGGAGGTGGGGATCGAAGCTCTGCTTATTTATGACTAGCTGACCCGTGCAACTTCGTCTGCACCAAATCGGTTATTACCGGTTTCAATTGTATTTTTAAACGCAAATAATTTTAAAAAACCTAAAACCCTATTGCAGCGTTATCCAGCACTTCCAATCGTGAATCCAAACTATACAACTCACTCCCTTTGATTTGGGGAATTTTTACCCTAATCTTTCCCCGTTTCCCTAACCTTTCCTTAATGAAAATAAATAACTTATTTTTTTCCCTTTATTTTCTTCCCATTCCCCCTTTATCTTCTTCCCTTACCTTACTTTAAAAGTTGATCTTTTTTTACTTAATTTTCCTTTTTTTTTTATTTGTTTTTTTTTTAAGATTTTTTAAAGTTTACGTGAAATCTGCATTCAATTTTATTTTTTTCACATTTTTTTTACTTTTACATATAAACCCCCTTTTTTACTGAGAAACTGAACTTGGGATAATATACTTTTCTAACAGTGAAAGAATTTTTGAAATCGGATCAGTAATAGGTACCAAGCATTCCTCGAAAACAAACTTTACCTCTGATTACAATATTAGTATAAATACAACATAGTATGGTTGCAACTGCAACTGCAAACACTTCAACTGATTTATTTTAATCGTAGATTCACAAACCTAAAACCCAACTACTTCAAGACTGAACAATATTTAGAAAACTAATTTTATCAAATATCGAAATAACACACGTACTGATAGAACTCTAATTGAGATTCATCTTCTACAATGCAATGTAACTATTATCTAGGTTTATGTTTTAGGAAAAAATCTTGTCACCTTTGTTTAGTAAACATTTTTCATACAATAAAATAAGTGTAACAACATATAAGTGACAGTTTCGTTTACACATATTTTTTTCATATGAGGTTGATAATTACGCATAGAAATGTCATATAGCCGTAGCTCAGTTATGACGTACTGGACATTATATGGTCCGCCGGAGCCGACGGTTCGAATCCCGGCGATCTCTCTTTTTGGTATTTTTTTTAAAGTAGCTTAGGGAAATATAGCTTAACTTTTTAGCTAATCTATCTGCTACCAAAATCCGTCAAAAATTTCATTAACTACAAATTTTTGACTTTCGTCCGTTATCCTGGAGAATCCCTTGCGTTTTATGAGATAAAAAGTATTCTAGATGTAACCTTGTAATATTAGTTATCACTGTGCCAAGTTTCGTCAAAATCGGTTCAGTACTTTCAGAGTGATGCGTGTTCACAGGGACAGACAGACAGACAGACAGACAAAAATTGTAAAAAGATTATTTTTGGCTTCTATATCGATAACAAAGTCTACCCCGATAAAAATTTTCAAAAAATATTTAATGTACAGATTTGACCTTGCTACAGTTTTATTATAGTATAGATGACATTGGTCTTGAATGGCGATTACGTCAGTAATATTTGCTTATTCACCCTTTTTCTATTAACTCATAGAGAAAGTTGCGAGAGATTTTGTGAGCATTAGGCTAATACTTTCGTAAGCACAGTAGAAGAGGGGGACCTTTGCTCACGTGTCCCAACTACTCAACCAATCACCATGAAATTTTGTATGGCCGTTGTTATGAGTACGGAAAAAAAGTACGTATAGTAGGTAACTAAGACCCAAGGAATATCGTCAATAGGTCAAATTACATTAACGTGGGCGAAGCCACAATTAAAAGCTAATATTAATAATATACCACATGACTGGTTAAAGAGTTGCAATATTCTCACCGATTACTCATTACTTGTTTCTCCTTCTAAATCAATTTAAAAAATAGGTGCTTAATATCTGACCTAATTATTTCTAGAAACGCAAAACTGATATACACTCAACATCAGATGATTTACGCAAAAAACAATTGGTGTAATAAATACCGAGGCAGTGGATTACGTCGTACCGCGCACTCCGGGCCGCGCTTCGCACCTCGGCCCGCACTCCGCTTCCCTTTGTTCGACCGAGCGGTATTTCGATAATGAGCAGTTACGTAATGATTAACCTTGAAAAGCGCTCCTTCAATTTTGTTCATTGAACCTAGATGTGATTTTATTACATTTAAAAGTATCGTTCCCATACTTTTAAAAGTTTTAGAACAAACTTAAACTAAAGAACTCTTTGTTGTTTATTGTATTTGTTTTAATATTATTATTTTATATGTTAAATGTGAACTACAATATGATTGAACGGTGTCACACTATAAACATGCACCTAGTATATAAGGAAGAATTTGAATAATTATTTCAAATTTGTATTTTTGTACAGTTCCTCTTGAATTATACAAAAATTCATAGAAGCGTAATAGGTTTGACCTTTGTTCGTTCAGAAGGTTACTGATTCATAACAAGAAGGTCAGTTTATAAGGAAAAATACCGATAAAATAATAATAATTTAATTCGTATCGCGCTAGACGTAATTTATTCTCCATTTTTGTCAATTAAAAAATCTATAAAGTTGATTTGTTAACGATTTAATTATTAATCGTTGTTTCCTTTTGTTGTACCTAAAAAGGAAAAACACATTAAAATTTTGCTTGTTCAGGGATGGGTTTTAAAAGACGAAAATAATGACTTGCTGTTGATTACTGTGATTACTTTTTTAATTAATAATATTACTTAATTTAAACAGTGAAATGCCTTTATAATAACTTTTAAGAAGTAAGAAATAATACCTTTATGTATTTAGTATTCAGTTCATACGATTGAAATCGCTAGAATACTTTCAAAGGTCTGTGAGCCTAGTTACGTATGCAAGTCATAGTCATTTATACAAATTAATATTAATGAATTACTCTCTAAAAATTCTACGAGGTTTCAAATATATCAGATGTATTAAATCGTTCATTTTTTATATTATTTTAAATATAAACTAAGTTTAATTAGTGTCATGGTTACATTAAAATTTTATTATACATTATTACGATCAAGGAGATTTCACTTGGTTTTTATTCATAAAAAAATATTTACTTTCAACGCAGTTAGATAAGTTTAAACGAATTATCATGAAAAATATACTCAACTTTTGCATAAAAAGACACTCACTTTCCTAGGCACGTGGTAAATTATTAGTGTAGATCAGTTCGACCGATCTCAATGATGTTCGGTTTACGCAGTTGATCCGAACACTCGTTGTTCTATACAGTCCGCCACGCCGGTACTGTAATTTAATTCTCCCTTAGCATAATTTCTGACTTACAATTTGTATGATAATTGTTTGGTTTCTAAGAACCAGCTTAATGTTATATGGCCTTCAATAATTATTCATTACATAGTATAAAACAAAGTCCCATATCACGTCCGTCTGTTCTGATAAGCTCAAAAACTACTGAACGGATCTTTATGCGGTTTTCACCAGTGGATAAAGTGATTCACGAGAAACGTTTTGGTATATAATTTGTCCAGGATTTTTTTATAATCAAGGCGGGACAACGATATGCCTTCAATAATTATTCATTACATAGTATAAAACAAAGTCCCATATCACGTCCGTCTGTTCGTGATAAGCTCAAAAACTACTGAACAGATCTTTATGCGGTTTTCACTAGTGGATAAAGTGATTCACGAGAAACGTTTTGGTATATAATTTGTCCAGGATTTTTTTATAATCAAGGCGGGACAACGTCTGCCGGGCCCGCTAGTTAGACTATAAAATGCAAAAAAAACTTTTAAAATCTTACTGTTAGTTCTAGAAATTTGATTAGACAATTCAAACAGATTGATTAAGTTATTAATGCACAACTGGAGTAGAAAACTCTTTATGTAATTAATATATATATAAGTGGGTCGATGATTAATTCGAATCTTAATAGTCTCGTAAAATATAATAACTTCTATTGATCGAATGACAATGTTTAATGTTCATTTACTAAAGTCATGAAAATGAAGCTTGCTTTATCTTAATGTACTAAAGCCATTATCTCCTTGTTTGATAAGCGTGATTGATAGCAAACATTGGAGGTATTTCGCTACAATTTTTAGAGTAACCAACCTGTTTAAGATTGGTTATAAATATATATGTATGTAACTATACAGTACTCGGTATTTCATTTCGCACGTCGAGTAGAAGAGTGAGAGGTTCGGCTGAGTTCGGCTTGCTTCGGTTTTGTAAAACGTTCTATTTGCTAAGTGAAGCGACTATGATACATAAAGACAAAGGTGTATGATACCGTTCTCAGCTATCTTGGTTTTCACTCCGGCGCGCCGAATCAAAAGCCGGGAACTACAGCTAAATATGTTATAATCTCGCATATCTATATAAATAGCGCATCACTTTAGAACGGCTGCACATATTTGGATTATTTTTTGTTGTCCTTTTAATTGTCAGGAGAAGGTTTGTATGAAAGGAAATGTTTGAAAAATCGAATGGAAATCTGAAAAAAAAATGTTTTTTTTTCGAACTGACTACGCTATTGACCTGGCAAGGTCTTTACAGCTTCACCGGATAAACAGCTTCACCGGAAAAAAAGGTCTAAAAATTTCCATATAAATATGAGTGAGTTAGTGAGACAGAAGGCAGTAGGGGTATCTTCAAAAATAATGACTGTAGGGACGCTGTGTGTGTAGCCAATTGGTTTAAGTGATTAAGAGATCAATGTAATGTGCAACGGGTTGAACAATACCAACATTAAATTATAAACTAAATTGATATAAGCTAATGACTTTTATTTATACAATCGGGCTTACACCTAGACCAAATAAGTTGCTATTTTATGTCATTACATGGCGGAGTTGAAAAACGACGGTTTGGTATAATTTTCTTCGTTATTCAACCGCGCGCGAAGTAGCTAGTAATTAATAACGATAGCAATTTACATGCTTTTTAAAAACATTTCTGAATACCTACCAGGTACTTGCGGTGAGTTATTAAGGCCGGAAAATACATAATAAAGGACTGTGTTTACCATTGAAATCAGAAAACAATGGGACCCTTAAACTTTTATTGTCATAGCGTGTAATCTTTATAAGGTCAGTTAATTACCGTACCCAAGTTATTATCGAATCTTCAATCACAATGTCTGAAACGATTATTTATAGTGGCTATGATGATTTTCTATTGACTTAATCTGTAACGCTGTTAGCAGAATGACGAGACTTACTTCGGTAATTTTTATTCTATATGATGATAATATTTTTGCATTAAATTAAAAAAAAAAAAGTATTCATCATAAATAATACAAAAATATATGTGTACGAGTATGTCTCTAAAAGTGATTGTAATGTGCTAATTGTTTATTGGATCGCGACTATAAATTAATTTTTATTTAATAATATTGCTAAATAGAGTCTCCATATTTTATTATCGTCGATCGAATTATTACTCTATTTATCGCTGCGAGGTTCAATTTATGTGGAACAGTGAATCGACCAAAATTTAGTTACTTTTGACACCACCCCGGAGAGTACGTGCAGGTGAATGAGAGGTACACTTTACGAACGCGAGTAACAGCAACCCATACGTGTCAATTTCGCAATACGATTATGCGTGACACGTTTCCAGGTCAGGCGGTGTATATCCAATAATTAAGGGAGGAGGCAGGGCCTACACCCGTCTGTAACGCTGCTACAATGAAGATACACCTACTCACTCTTGTAGTTGGTTATCTTTTGGGATTTTTAATTTTATTTTTGATCGATTGTGTGAGAAATGATGTGTGTATAAAAGGTGTGAATATTGAGATGACTTCTGACAGAGGAAAATGGTAGCAAGGAAATATGCCGACCTTACATATGTGGAATAAAGATAAGAAGATGATGTTTTGGGATTAGCCAGTATATATACATTTCCGGAGAGGTGTGCAGGCCGGCATGACAATGGAGACTGCCAATGGAATGTTAACATATCGGTAGTCGCAGTTACCTTTTGATTACCACTATATTTACCATCAGGCAGAGTGTAGTCACTTTGTTTTGTTTGGACAAGGCACAGAAATAAGATGTGGTGCACTCATAATTTTAATTTTTACTAATTTTATTATTAAAATATATATTTTCTATACCGTTAGACCTAATATAAAGTCTTTTGTTCTCAGATACTCATGCTATTTATCACGGTTCGATTATTCGATGATGTGGTATCAAAACCAATCTTTAAAGGGATAAGCTTTAAAAGGGCCTTCGATTTCTCGTTTATACCAATGGAACGGAACCCTATATCTTACATCAGAGAAAGATGGTCACCATTCGGAGTTTTTGGAGTCAGACGGACAATTGCGAAGAGGGACTTGAATAGTGTAAAGAAAAATCCAGATGGGATAACATCGGTGACAGTACTACCACCAGGACATGTAGCTACGCCATATTTGCAAATGACTCCGCGTCCACCGTCACCTGTTGTTGAAACTCCTGAGACTCCACTTATTCCAGAAAATAATTACGGGACAATATTCAAAGGGATATATCCAAAAAAATATCCTTTACCACCCACTTTTGTATTCATGACTACTCCAAAACCTATAGAAATTAAACCGCCGGCACCGGGTCTTCATACTGACATATCTCTAGCTCCGTTAACATATGATTATTTAAATTCGGTACATCGGCCTCTCGAACCTTCTCCAGCTTCTACAGTTGTAGTAGAGAAAGAGATACCGCCCGCACCAAGTGAAACACCACCAGTACCTGTCGATGAAGCCGCACTGGACGAAAACTCAATATTTCCAAAATCCAAATTGGTGTTGCATTTTAGTAATATTTTCTTAAAACTAGTTTCACAATTTTTTGCCAATGCCCGTTATGGTTTAAGTCAATTGGTAGCTTCTAGAGCAACATAGATAAGTACTTTTGTGATCACAATAAATGTTTTCCAGTTTAAGGTAAAAATTAAAAGGCAAAACTTGACCAAATAAATGTAATAAAATTCTGATGTATTGTTTTAAGGACATATATTCTCGTTATTAGATATATTTACTTTATTTTCTCGATATCTGCCCTTACTTATTATACAACTAAATATTTCTCTATCTGTTAGTTCTCGATTTTTCTCGTAAAGTCAATTATTTTTTATGAACGTTACCAATAGGAATAAGTCTAATAAAGTCAGAATAAAGATCGTTTTTCTTGGGGCAATTTGTTATCTAAACTGTTCAATGTCGAACAATTTCACACCGGAGGACGCGATGGAGCGCCTAGTAATAAAATATGCAAAAGTAGCTCAATAGTTTTATACAAATTCAAACATCCGGAGGGTCAAGGATAGCCATATAATTTACTATCCATACGAAACTACGAATAACACGCTACTGCTCGTAATAATTAACAGGCTTTTCTTCTAATATTGTGAACGTGTTACAAAGTGGGAATTTTAACTGGGATTCTATGCTGGGAACTGGAGTCTAAGGGTTTTATAGATTGTCAAGAACTGTCGAGTTTCAAAATATCCATTTTAAACTATTCAAGGATGCTTCAGTCCTTCATTCTAGTAATTGGTCTATGTTCAAATTAAAATTAAATACTTATTTCTCGCAAAATTGAGATAGTCACACCTATTCCATGATACTATGAAATTTAGATATCTAGACAAAGGCTCTAATTCCAGTACAGAAATTAATTCATGACTCCAACGCAAATTGAATCTTATTACGTGCATTCAAATTGTGGTAAAAATTGGAAAAAAACATACCCTTTAAAAACCACGAATTTCTAAATCATTTCGATTGTTAAAAGTAAGGTAGATAAGCCTAAATAAACCATAACTGTGTATTTGTATTGTATATTTTTTAATTAAATAAAATCCACATTGTTATAATGTATTTTTATTAACGTCTGTATACAAATCCTTGGTCGTAGCCATAGTTGGGGTATCCACCGTATCCACTATATCCATTGAAGTAACCATCTCCATAGTTATTGTATCCATCGTACCCATTATATCCATTATACCCTTGATGTCCATAATGACCGTGTCTGTGTCCATATTGCGATCCATAGTCATATCCAAAGCCTCCTTGTCCTACACCGTAGTCAAATCCACCGTTGTATCCACCGTGATGTGCCACAACAACTGTTAGTACCATTGCTAAGATGATTGTAGCCAGCGACAACTACAAATATATATAATATAAATTAATTCTGACGTTAACCTGTCACCTCAAACTTCATTCATCATCATCATTACCCTTAGCCCACCTAAGTAGGGTCGGCACAACATTTTTTCTTTTTCCTCTCTCTCCTGTCAAATTTCATCTCAGTATCCCCCTTTCTCCCACATATCTTTTTTCTCCCTCCCTCCATCCCTTTTTTCGTCTTCCTCTTCCCCCAAAAAAGAACCTAAACTTCATTGCATAGTATAAAACAAAGTCCCCTACCGCGTCTGTCATGTCGGTTTGCGATAAACTCAAAAACTACTGAACGGGTTTTCATGCGGTTTTCACCAGTAGATAAAATAATTAATGAGGAAGGTTTTGGTATATAATTTATCAAGTATTTTTTTATAATCAGGGCGGGACAACGACTGCCGGGCCCACTAGGTAAAAATAAATTATAACTATACTAGCTGATTCCCATCCGCTTCTTTGAGCATTACAATAAAATACCAAAGGGTTCAATGAAATTCAAGCAATAAGTAGTGTAGAACCATCTATTAAATAAATCGCATTGGTAGGTTCTATACCGATACCTTCAATAGTTTTAACGTGATTAAGCCTTAGGAGTACTTTATTTTAAATACATATATAAAAATAGATTATTATGCGATAAAACCACTACATACTTCAAGACTCCAAACGGTATGTCGATCAGTGGAAATATATTATTTTATTAACGTTATGTTTTCGTTTCCTTCGGTATCTCGGTTCATTGATACGAAGCGACGGTGGCATTGATAAGGACGTGAGGAATAGAATAAATGCAGGATGGATGAAATGGCGACATATGTCTGGGGTAACTTGTGACCCACGAATGCCTTTGAAACTCAAGGGGAAGGTTTATAAAACTATGATAAGACCAGTCATACTGTATGCATCTGAGTGCTGGGCTACGAAAGAGACGGATGAGAGAAAATTACATGTGGCGGAGATGCGAATGTTAATGTGGATGTGTGGTGTGACTAGAATGGATAAAATTATGAATGAGTATATCAGAGGAAGTTTGAAAATAACACCAGTGACAGATAAGTTGAGGAGTAATAGGTTAGCATGGTATGGGCATGTCATGAGGAGAGACGAAAACCATGTAACTAGAAAAGTGTTGAGTATGTTTGTTGACGAATATACGAGTGGAGGAAGACCGAAAAAGGTATGGATGGACTGCGTGAAAAATGATATGTGCTTGAAAGCTGTGAATACTGAGATGACATTTGTCAGGAGAGAGAGGAAAAAGAAAACTTGTTGTGCCGACCCTACTTAGGTGGGATAAGGGTAATGATGATGATGATGTTTTCGTTTCCTTCCTTTTCTTAATAGAAAGTGTATTAACATAAATCAACTCTATATTAATCATGACTGTCATAAAATTATACAAAGACGCCAATTAGAAGGTCACAAAATACATTTAAATATTCATTTATGTAAGTGTTGTTTAAATATTGGCCTTACAATCACTCTAAAACGGTTGGGCGAAATCTAACAAAATCCCTTATATAAATCGATTGAGCGATAGAAAAGACTATCAGGTAGGCCCGGGCAGATACTATGGGCAAATCTAGCGAATGCCCGATGCCGCGATGCGCTGGCGAGGTAAGAATAAGATGCATTGATGAATTTGGATAGCAACACTGTAATTGATAAAGTATTCGAGAGATATAAGCTTCGTCGGAATTCATTGATTAGGTAACTAGAATAGTTAAAGTTGGAATATATGATTCAAAATTTATAATCGTTATTTTCCTTTCTCTTGGAGACTAGAGGGCCAACGTGCTTTAAAATGCCCGGACCGGTTTCTGGTCCTAATCGCGGACAGTATAAAACACTTTTTATAGCGTTTAAAATTTTTGTTAAGTTATTATTAACATTTAATTTACACTCGGCGACACGAACGTGGACTCTGAGCGGTTAAGAGCAAGTAATTAAAGAAATATGAAGTAGAGATAACTAATTTTTTTATAATTACTATGTACATCAATTTCTATTTAAATTATAATTAAAATATTTAAATTGTATGTTTATTATCTTAAGGAATAAAATTATATAAAAAAAAATAATTTAATTAAGAAATTAATAAAGAGGAATTTGGGCTAACTCAGACAATATTAATAAAATTATAAGAAATTCCATGGTTCATGTATAATATATAACGATGGAATCCATAAGTATTGCTGTAAAATAAGTAAACAAACGTATCGAATAAAATAATGAATTTAATTTAGTAACAGAAAAAATAGGACCAATTCCGAAATAACTTACTTTTGTTCCTGCCATATTCTCTTACTATGAGCACATCAAAAAGACTAATGAAACTGTAGATTACGTTTTGTATAAATATACATAATACATATAAACGATTATCGTATATCTAGTTTTCGGTTAAACAACACGATTCTCAAACCTTTTTATAATGAACCGATTTAAAGCGATGAGGGCTTTGAAGTGATGAATACCCAATGATTATTGTCTTCGGACACTGTGTTGATTGACGTAGGTGAATATTATAGTGGACGTTACTTTGCAATTCCGCATTTGTGCAGACGGAAGTGCAAAGTAACATACACTATAATATTTAACGATGAATTTCCGCAAAGTAACGCCATCTTCCATCAAATAAAGTAGGTGAATAAGACGAAGCTTTCATCGTTATGAAACCATAACATGAAGGTAGGGCTTTTTAAGTCACATGAGTAGCTACTACCCTCAACTTGAAAAGTTGGCGATTACAGATGAGTTCCGACGGCTGCATTTTAGAGACAGTCCTCTAGATATAAAGTGCTTATCATATTGGATCATATCATCATTTAACATTAGATGGGGTAGTGGTTAAACACTAAAAACTGTGCCGTAAAAACTTTTGAATTACAGGAAGACATTTTAATAAACAAAATATAACAAAAAGCCCAGGTCACGCTGTGTTCCCTGGCGGTCATACATCCAAGTACAAAGGCTCCCGACGTTGCTTAACTTCGGTGATCGGACGAGAAATGGTGTTTTTAAAATTTTACCCAACACAGTGATTACCCACACTGGCATTCTAGAACATTGCCGTTCACAACTGCAAAACTGGGATAGATATAGAATAAGAAGTTTTACTGCATAAGTCGTATTTTATATGTAGCTACAATTTCTTACTCACAGACGCACATAAAAAATCACAGAGGATTACTAAATTATAGTCTCCATATATACATATATAGTATCTCTCTCTATATATCGTCTCCAGAGAACGTAAAACAGTTGCTGTGATTTTCCATTTTTACACATTTTATTAAATGCATGCGACACTTTTTTAATATTTATTACATTTCCAATAGGAAATTTGATAAAGGTTTTTAGTTCTTATAATAAAGATTTAATTTTTATCGACATTTAAAAAGTTTTCGCGTAATATTTCCTACAAAACATTTATCTTCATATGCAGGCCAAAATGTTACAAAAAGTTATAGGTACAACGGTAACGTAAATACCCTAAGATCCACTATTGATCGAAATTTTAAAATTAGATCCTTGGGATTACCAAAGGATTACCAAACATTAATCATAATGTTTATAATTTTAGCTTCACTAAGTTTACAAGTTATCTGTATGGCAATAGTTTTCTTTTTAATGTCATAGAAGGCAGACGAACAGATGGGTCACCTGATGTTAAGTGATCACCACCGTCCATAGACATTTGCAACACCAGAAGAGTCGCAAGTGCCTTGCCACTCTATGTTTGGAGGAGGGGGAGGGGGTAAGGAGGGAGAGGGAGGGGAGGTAGTTATCCGGCGCTCTCAATGACCGAACGAAATGCAACAATGAAAGCACTGTTACTTCACATCGGTCTTCTTCGAGAGGGTGGTACTAACCCGGGCGACCCGACCCATTCATGCTGAAACCAGTAATAGCTTCAACGTGGCTCTACCACCTCAAAACAAGTATATTGGTATATGGCAATAAAAGAAAGCATTTACTGCTTGTAGTAAAATAGTTTAATATTCCTTAAAATAAAACATGTCTCCTTTGCGGTGTGTCGTTATTTTGTTATAATTACTACTAACGCACCTAATACCCGTATCGTTGGTAACCGTATCCGCCAGGATAGCCACCATATCCATTGCCAAAACCGACTCCAAAATTACTGTAGCCGTTTCTACGATTTTGTCCAAAGCCAACACCGTAACGTTGGCCACCTCCATAGCCTCCATATCCGCCATAGCCACCATACTGTGCAAAAGCGACCGACAACAATACAGCTACAACAGCCATCACCAGTATGATCTGAAACAATACATTATAGTAACTGTTAATTAAAATTGCAGATATATCATTTGGAATCAGCAATATAAAGAGAGAGAGGGGTGATCGCAATTTTACACGATTCATTACTCGTTCCCTTGACGTGCTCCATGAGCATTATATAAAAGTCACCAAGATTTGTCAGTCATGATTTAGATGCAAGTCAGAGTCGTAATTTCAAAGTCCGTTAAATGCCTTAATATCACATGCTTCATAAAATTATCTAACGATTTGATAGCAGACTCCTTCTCCAACAAGCCTAAAAGAATGAATGGACATATACGAAGATAGTCACAAAACATTATGTGTCCTAGTCACTTCGTACTAAACCTGGGGCATTCTTGAATCAAATGTTCAGTTTGTTAGGTTGTCCTATTTAAAATACACTTTATCTTTATTATGTATCTATATATATATAATTCTTCTGTCCGTATGTATGTGACTGAACTCCTCCTAAACTGCTGGACAGATTTTGATGAAATTTTTGTGTCTTCAGGTGGGTTCAAGAATGGTTTAGATTCGCAATTGGACCAGGTAGGTGGCGGTGCGGTTGAATTTTAGAATGTTTTCATAATCAAGTCAGGCAACCTCAGCCGGGCCCGCTGGTAGTTATAATAAAGCAAGGTGATACGGGGTGGTCCGTGACTTCGTCTTCGTTTTATTATCTTTAACAATATACGTTATGTAAACAGAAAAAACATCACACTGATTGTCCCACTTCTTCACGGTAAGAAAACACATCGCTGTACGGGTAGTATTCGTAAAATATTCTGTAAAACTTCAATGACTTTTTAATAAATGAAGCTATCGTGATATTTTTTGTAGATTAGGACTATGTATCTAAGAAGTAAAACATAACTTTTTTTATCGAGATTTATCTAGTAGTTTTTGAGTGATACGAACACCACGGCAGACCTCTAGCATTTTATTTATCTATACTAATATTTTAAAGTGGTAAAGTTTGTGACGTTGTAGGCGGTAATCTCTGGAAGTACTGGTCCGATTTGAAAAATTCCTTCAGTGTTATATAGCTCATTTATCGAGAAAGGTTATAGGCTATATATCATCATGCTAAGACCAATAGAAGCGGAGCACCAATGAAGAATATTTCAAAATCGGGGTTTTTTTCCTCTTGAGAGCTTCCGCTGCGTGTTAGCGTTAGCCCAAAGTAGCGGGAGAAGTTAGTATGTATATAAAACACTCAAAATATTATTACAAAAAGTTTCACAGATGGTGCTAGTGTAGCGATAGTATATATTAAGGATGCTTGGTGGCACCAACACAAAGTGCGAATCTATTTAAACTCAAAATTAATGTTTTAGGAGAGACTAATGAAAACCGTGGAGCATATACATGTACAAAATATATAAAAATATAATATATATATATAATACATATATATCATTACATAGTATAAAACAAAGTCCCCTACCGCGTCTGTCTGTCTGTCTGTTCGCGATAAACTCAAACACTACCGAACGGATTTTCATGCTGTTTTCACCGGTGGATAGAGTGATTAATGAGGAACGTTTTAGTATATAATTTGTCAACGATTTTTTCATAATCAGGGCGGGACATCGTCTGCCGGGCCCGCTAGTAAATATATATATATATTATATAATGTATTTAAAAATATATAAAAACTAGCTGAGCCGTGCCCACTTCGTTGGGCGGTAAACATTTTTACTTTATCTAGCTCTACAACTTTTCTTTAGAACTCAATTATATATCTCTTATCGTTAAGGCAGCGTCCGTAGGAAACGTTTTCGTTCGACCGTTTATTCTCCGACTTACTTTGCAAATCCGACTACCACAAAAAAGTCTTTTCTTTTTTCAGGTTAATATATAACCTACGACACTCACAAATAACGTGGCTTTCTATTGGTAAAAAAAAATCAAAATCGGTTTAGTAGATCCAGATATTATCCCCTACAACCTCACAAACTTTACTTCTTTATAATAATAGTATAGATTACATCATATTTATCTCCCATGTATAGTAAACGATAAAAGATTAGTTCAAATATCTAATAAGGAACGTGTGACTTACTTTTGATACTGCCATTGCGAATGAATACTTCTTTTTCTTCTTGGTTCTCAAATGCTAATGGTAACGTCGTAACGCGTTTCTTTAAATATACGTTTACTTAATCATTTGGGTAATTATTGGTCTTAGCTTTCGTACAAAAAAATAACGTTAATAGGCTTTATCATATTGTATACTTTACATGTAAATACCATAAAAATAATTTCAAGCAATTAACAATTTACACCGGAATTATATAACTCTAGGACACTGTTTTTTTTTAGATTCCCGTGATACTCAACCACCATAAACAAATAATTGATAATTAAAATCAGTCCCTATTAGTTACTATAAGTATAATTAAATTAAATCAGAATTATTAGAACTGGGTCAGTAGTATCAGACCCCCTACAAACACACACCCGAACTCACAGATTTTAAGTTTTATAAAAGTAGTGTAGATTACCATATACATATAAGTCAATCGCGGAACTATAGTTCTCTTGTAAATCTAATTAGAATGTCATATCTATACCTATATCTGTCCGTAGAACAAACATTACATAATAATGATATTTGACTTTGTCGCTGCCACCAATATAAAAATTATTATAGTCAGTCCGCGATATTGACAGGTCTTGTTATTAAAATACGATACTTGTAGCCTATTTCAGGCCAACTATTCATAATAAATATTTACAGTTACTTAAAATGTAAGTTTATGTATAAGATTATATGTCAGAGAAACGGAACGAAGAATATCAGCAGACAATGCATAAATAATAACTCTAATTTGCATATATTGCATAACAATAATTTTGCATTTACCGTAAAAGTATATTAAATTGTACTATAATGTTTTTTATGTGACCAGAATTTAAGTAAATAAATCTATTTTCCAAAATTAATAAAGTATCCATACAACAGTGGTGTCCCATGGATTAATCAGCGTTTAATTTTCCCTGCGTTTAATATTACGTGAAGCGGTCAGCGAAAAATAGTGAGGTTTTGAAATTAGTTTTTATTTAGCATAAAGATAGGTATAAAATATGAACATATTTTTTATATAAACGTTAATTGTTGCTCAAATTATGGGCTTCTAAAAATTGTCGAGATTTAAATTCAGTTTGGGGTTTATTTTTCCTAACTCAAAACATTTGTAATAAAGTATTACACAACGATTTATACAGATTTTTTTAAAAATAAAATCAAAATCAAAAACTGTGACCAATAAGTAAGTGAAATCTCTTGAGTTTTACAATTTCTAACATAGATACAAAGCCTACAAAAATGGCTGTCATGCGGTCGAATTTTCTTTTTCATTAGTAATTTTATCGAACATTTTTTTGTTCTTCTATGAACTTCTTCTTCGAATTACGTAAATACATAATAAATGGTTATTATGTGAACACGAAATCTGTTCTTTGCATATATTGAATTTTCGTTAGTAGCCTCATCGATCGTTTTCTGTTTTTCTAGAAAGTTATATCTCGAACTACGTAAATACATAAAAATAATTTCTATGTAGACACGAAACACGTCTATTACACACATTTTGATATCTATAGATTACAGAAGTCCCATGGATGCAGTTAAACAAACGTATGGACATAATTTTGGTGTATATGAGTCGAAAATTAATTACAAATTACTACCAAACTTCGGGCTGAACAGTAGAGCCGTTTACCCCACGAATGCCCTTGACTTTATGGATTAAAGAAAAATTAATTTTATTGACGTAAATATTTGATGTTATTGATATAAATGTAAAGTTACATCACATACGGCGCGGCGTCGCAAAGATGTAATAAAAATAAATCAAATTGCAACAATCAATCCATACTTTGAGAAACACTGTTGTTCGACAACATTTAATATATCCCTGTTAAATATATTTATATTATATTGATTCGGTATTTATTTGTAAGTGTTAGTTTATGATTTAGCCATCTGTGGTTCTTGTTCTATTAGGTATGAGAAAATTCTTGTTATTCAAATAACGTTGATATAAAAATAGAGTTATACACCATATTTAAAATCATTCGTTATTAGGCATGTTAATTATCAATATAAATTATCTAAAGCAAGTCGTGAATATTTTTTTTATTTTCTATAAACAGAATAATAAAATATGATAGAGCCAATGTACTTACATAACACTTTTTTACAATAAATATATTTTAAATACTTTATAAATATATTTATAAACTAAATATTTTTAAAATGTAAATGTTTTTGGAATTTAAAGATGATATGGAGTTAAATTCAGATAATTTATTGGTTACACGTATCCGTCAATCCGGAAAAAATTCCTGATCGATAATGGGACGACCTTTATATGGGTATTTTTGTTGAAATTTAATATGAAGAAAAGGATTTACTTATTATAAACTCCATAGTAGAAAATTATTTTATGTACAATGCTTAATTTCATATTAAATTTAATTCAGCAAGCTATTCGCTTTGTGGTTGGATTCAAAGCTATTCAAATTATAAAGGATCTATCCAATAGAGTAAAGTTTGATAAGGGGTCTACGAGTGATAGTCCGGTGAAGCAGTTAAGACCTTGCTAGGTCAATAGTGTAGTCAGTTCGAGAAAAAAAAACAAAAAAGGGGGTCTACGAGACAAAAATGTTTGAGGACCATTGATCTAGATCAGGGCTTCTTAAACTATTGTTATTCACGACCCCATTTATGATTGCGAGTTTCTTGACGACCCCATACAAATATAAAAGAAAAATAAATTAATATTTTTTGATGATTTATTTATTAGGTAACAATATACATATACATATGAAAATATATAATTTTAGAATTCGTTTTGAAACATACAAAAATCTAAAGCTCTCGCGACCGCAGAATTTTGCTACGCGACCCCATTTGAGGTCGCGACCCATAGTTTAAGAAGCCCTGATCTAGATCGTTATAAAGAAATAAATCAGGATAATGTATACATAATATGTACTATAGTACATATTAGGTAATTTTATTAATTTATTTAAAGTAACTTTATTAATTAAAAAAATATTATTATTATGAGAGTCAATCAAGTTATAATTCATTCAAGTTAGACATATTTTTATTGGAGCACGACACAGTGACGATCCTATTCCTGTATTTGCGCCTAAACAGTGTAAAATAAAAAAAGCCTGATAAATCAAAAATGCCATCGGCATTCGTCGCTGTCATGCCGGCTTGTAAACCTATGACGGAAGTTGGACGTACACTGGTTGATTCCGTAACACAACAACCCAAAAGAGAATAACTGTGGTGTTTATTATCATATTCATGGTTATAGCTATTCCACCCTAACACCTCGCAAGTACTTTGCCATAATTATTTCCAAATAAAAGTTATTAACGAAATATCTATTGTGACAAGTAATAGTATATAATTGTAAGTATTGAAAGTAGGTAGGTTGGTTATGGTATTTTCTGTATTGTGATTGAGGCAGTTATTTAGAATATTATGGATATATCCTAACCATGTTTTTGTGCATTAACATTCAATATGACATTGGTTAGGTATCGATTTTAAAATGAAATTAAAATAAACAATATGTGCACAATATTTGTATTCAATCTTTGAATGTGGTCTTATTCCATTATTTTTATCTTTCACGTACACTCTTTTAGGTGTTATAAGTAGAAACCAATAGGATATTATAAATCTTATCGAAATAATATGAAAAAATAATAACAATAGTTATAACACAATTTAAGATATTTATTTACTTCTCAGGTACAATTAGATAATGGGTATATATGGTTAGTTTTAACGTCCGAAGCCACCAAAACCTCCTTGACTACCGCCGTAACCACCTTGACCGCCACCAAAACCTCCTTGCCCACCGCCGTAACCACCTTGACTGCCACCAAAGCCTCCTTGACTACCGTAACCACTTTGTCCACCACCGAATCCGCTCTGTCCACCGCCGTAGCCACCTTGTCCACCGCTTCGCCCCCTCCCGCCGTAACCACCTTGGCTACCACCGCTACTACCATACCCTCCTTGACTACCATAACCTTGACCGCCTCCAAAGCCACCGAAACCTTGTGCGGAGCTCATTGTAATAACAGCCACGATAATGCCAAACACAAACAAAACCTGGAAGCAAATGATACTGATAATGAATTCATAACCATGGTTATTTTAGCGTATTTTACCCTATATCTCTTAGCACTAATACTAAATTATTGTGCAAAAGTGGGTGTATGCTTTTGACTACATGATAGAAGTGAAAACTTCTGATAACATTATAGTCTTATTCTATTGTATAATATGTAATAATGAAAACGTTATTAATGTATCGATGCATTACTTGTCTGACAGTAAACGAGGTTGACGAAGCCTGGTGAGTCGAGTATAAACGATTCAGTGCGTTACCCGACCCAAGCGTGATGATTTACTTTCGTTCACTATTCATCGCGTTTAAATTCTTTTCATAAATATCCTCTACACATGTGGAGTAACACATTACTTCCATTAAATACGCAATATTGAGTTTTGAGAGAACCTTGACTAAAAAACACAATTATCTATAGTTATGGAGTTAGTATAGTTGTTATTAAAGAACTTCAATTAAAAATCAAAATACAACTTGTATAAAAACGCTCGTAAAAACATATTTATTATTTCATAAGAATAATATGTCATATTGATATAGTTTCAACATTTACTTCGATATATGCAATAAATACAAAACGGCATTAAAAATATTTTAATATAGACTTTTAAGAAAAATAGAAAATATATTAATGCTGTTAGAAGAATGCAACTGTTTAAGGTGTGAAGAGTTAGTAATATTAATATTATTTAAGTAACATAACTTTTGTTTCATATTAATGTATGAACACTTTATTATTTACAAAATAGTTTTTATAATTTTGTGAAATAATAAGGAAAAAATGAGCCGGTAACAGAAACACGCAATTAAAGTAGTAAGTTTGTTAGTAATTACTCATAACAATTATCATTTTTATCTATGTAACTTACCTTGGACGAAATCATAATGGTTGTTTCTATTACAGACGTTTTAAACACAGTAACTCTTGGCTTATTTATCGGCTTAATTTATAGTTTCGGGCTTTTATATCAAGTTTATGTTATGTTTGTACTTCTTCCGAAACCTGCTAATTATTATGTTAAAGTACTGAGATTCCCAACCAGTTTGTGCTGATTTAACTAAAATTATAATACTGTATTTAAAATGTATATTAGATAATGCAATACACTTTATTTGAATAATCAGAAATTAATTAGGAAAAAGAGTGCGTGTTACCGTCACACGCGATTGAAGTAAAATTTCTTTAGCGTTATAAGAGATGGCGATTAAGTTACAAATAAATATATCATACGAGAAATGAATAAGGCATTTATTGATGATGTAACACTAGATTGCATAACATTAAAAATGATTCGCTGATAAATGGCACTCAAGATATAGCTTTGAATTAATTTGTTACTTACTTACTTACATTGAAACCAGATGGCAGCACGGTCGCCCGCCCGCATGTACATAATTAATTCTATTGTATGATTTTATCCTTTTTTTTATTAACGTGGGGAAATCCCTTTTGGATACGCCACCCTCTCGGGGGAGAGGATGGGTTATGTCCGACTCGCACGTACTAAAACCCCACCTAAAACCCCACAGTATACCGTCCCACCGTATTGTTGGGGCGGCAAGGGATCGAACTACGCTATTCCCCTTGGATAGGATTCCCGGCCCTCGCTTCTCTTGGCTTCAATCTCCCTGGGAGCCGGAGGTTCCCCGCTAGTTTTCCTTGCCGCCGTAAACTCGTACACGGCGACAAGAACTCACACCTCCAGCTCCCAGCCAGCGCAAAAGCCACTGCGGAGGCTACGTTGCGGTACCCTCTGATCATCCTCATTGCCACTATGCGCTGCGTAGCACGCAGCGCCCGCACATTAGCGGCACCAAGAGCGCCGGCTCACACCGGGGCATAGTAGACGGCCATCGCCCGCACAACTCCCATATATAGTCGGCGGCATCCATCACTTGGCCCTCCTATGTTGGAGAGTTTCGAATACATGACATAGTGGTTTCGCTTATTGTCTCGTTTACCAGCTATCCTGAATAATGAGATACAAAAATTCCGAAATTTACAGTTAATAATATTTGACCGAGATATTCAATAATTTTAAATCGCTAAGAACACATTTAGAATCATCATCATTATCAGACTGCAAGAGACCCACTGCAGGGCCATAGGCCTCTTCCCGAAGGCAGGTATGGGCATAATCATCACGCCAGCCCACAACGTATTGGCGATTCAAACTCTGAGAAATCAACAGTTCTATGTTTTCCTACATACAGTAGTACTACAAGAACATTACCCAGGTTCGAGTTTCCTCACGATGTTTTCCTTCACCGTCAGCCGATAGTGTTACCAATTTATATTGGTTAAAAATGTACGCCAATTCCGAAAAATTCGTTGGTACATACTGTGGTTCGAACCTGCGGACATCGAAATACTATTCCAACGGTCAAACCACTAGACCACCACGACTGTTCATTCTAGAATAATTATTATTTATTAATATACAATACTTTCCCTTTTATGCGAGAATATATGAAACTTAAATGGAAATCTGTTTTAGTATTTCAAACACAGATAAATTAATTATAGTTCATTTTTATTTTTATTTAAAACAAATTGATTTAGTTAATGATTAACATTACAAAACACAATAACTACTTGAATATGTATGTAACAATAGTAACATCATATATATTAATACGTGAAGTTAAAACGTTGTACCCCTTTTAAGGGAATGCCTTACATGCCCTTTGAAATCAACTGGTCAAATTGTAGGTTAATTTTATAATAATATAATATGTAAATTCATAATTTAAATAATTATCTTTAGTAAATTTATAGAACCACTGAAATAATGATTATTCTATTTGGTCTCATTGAATATCAAAAATTTTAGGTGACAGGACTGCTTTCACTTCATGTCACTTTGCTTCATGTTGTCAAAAGAGTAAAGCAATATTACCAAAGTCAAGATCAATGTTTAGTATGTTTATGTTTAGAATTTTTTTGTGGTGAACTCACTTGAAATGATGATTCAATAAAAAAAATTAGCCAAAAATACTTTGTAAAATCAAAATAAGAAAATTTATTTGCTCATGAAAGTAATCCATGACTTAGATCTCCGCGGTTACAATGATGCAGTTCAACTTGATGTAGCAATTATATTTATTACAGTTGATGATAAATTTTGAACAAAAAGGAATTCATTTTCAAAAGTTAATGGCAGTATTAAAAACTTCTTTGTTTTGGATTCATTACTTGATTCTATTGTGTATCCGTTACTTTTCCAAACGATGATACTGGGTGTATCACTATTCCTTATAATGTACAGACTACGTTTAATTCAATATCACCCAGAAATACCACGTATCCATGATATCGTGTAAAATTAATTGATAATTGTGTCATGAGTTATGGTACATTTCTTTATTTTCGTAGAGTTACCTTTACTTAGAATTTGAGAGCCTTACCGCCTTATGTAACCGCCTGTTTTTGTTTCAAATTTATAATTAATTTCGATTCTAATTTAGACATAGATTTTTTTATGTTTATACAATTTAAAAAAAGTGGCAAATAACTGAGTAGCCATGATGAAAACCTTTGATAATAGAAGTATACCCTTTGACAAAGGAACCCGAATAAAGTTGAAACTTTAAAAAATCAATGAATGTCGACCACTGGGCGCCCACTAGTAATAATAAATAGGTGTACCCGTCTATAAGTATAAAGAGTACCCCAGTAAAAGGATTTAAAAAATCGGTCATGAACTCTCTGAGAAAAATGTGGACAAATAGATATGGAGAAAAACAAAACCTATTTTCTTTAAATCGGTTCAAAATTTGATTGCTATACGAGGTAGGTTGTCTAGCACCAATGTCATATAGTATTGTAGTGCAGCCACATGTCACTCAGTATTAGGTTGTTCACCAAATGTCCGGGTTATTTGATGCTTGTTGTTAACTACATTCTTCAGACAGGGACACAATAGTGCAATCACTATTGTTTTGTCGTATAATAAGTATTTATATGGTGATACCATTTCTTTGTACAGGTAAATTATAAATGTAAATATATTTAAATTAGTTCAGAAAAAATGTATTAAGGATACCGAAGGATAGATCAAATCTACAAACCCTCGGTTGATTTTTTAACACCTGGATCTCATGTTTTTAAATATGTAGCCTTTTTTTATAATTTTAAATTACATAATTTGTTATTGTTCAAGTTTTTAAATTTTTTAAACTTATGCTGCCAACAGTTTGATGACCAGTGCATTACAAAATCTACATTTGTTTGTATGGAGCTTAAATCCTTACGATTTTGGACAGTCTAGGGTTTAATGCGAATGAAGGCGGGATCGAAAGCTAGTTTAGTAATAAATTCACTGCCTGAGATGATTTATTTTTAAAAAAGATCGTGAACCACAGGAGATGTCAATAAAGTTAATACATAAAATTGATATTTCGTCAGTTATTATTCTTAGAATTTGTACAGCAGTAGTTATGGTAATACCGATTTTTGTCACAGAACACTAAATTATTCAGTGTGAACGATAGTGTTTATTTACGTTTTTGATTATCGTCATCTTCACTGGTAAAGGTACTTTTCTTGTTTATGTCTTATTTTTTAGATTAACTTTTAATCTTTTCTTACTAGTATCTCAAAGATAAATCTCCAAAAAGAGAATCTCTTTTGCAAGCTTTGTACCGTAACCGAATTCGCGGGTTTAGGCATGTGTGTCATCATTTGAATAGTCTTAGTTGTGGTTATGACGTAGGCTTAATAATATTTAGGTATGGTGATTGTGATTTAAAAAAAAGGTGTGTGTGCGATTCACACACGATAGAAGTGAAACTTTAGTAAATCGACAAAAGAAAGAGATGAATATATATAACAAGGGTAGGATAATTACAAAGTTTATTTGTTTAAAAATGAAAGTATTTTGATTAATTTTAAAAGATATTTGTTTATATTGTATATATTGTATATATTGTATATATACATGTTACAGTGTACAGTATTATTAGCTCACGTACTTTTCACATATACTAACACACGTTAAATGCTCAAATACAAGCAAGTATTAAACAGTCTGCAATATACATACACACCGACATTTGCTCTCTCGCTCTAGCTCACTAATTACAGGCGACTATGCTTAGAAGACGGGAGTGGAGATGCTACGAAGCATGGCACAAAGATGAGAGACCGATGATAATATAAAATAGTATGTATATTTCTGTCTCATTCTTTGCCGGCTTCATCCTACACATTTTTGTATTTGTGTCTCTTACCTGTCGTTTTTCACTTCAATAAAATAATAAACTTACGATGAAATTTCTTTACGTTTTAATCTAGTTACTCTCTACATCGTAAATAACAAATCCATTCGAAAATAATAACCGCCATAATTTTGTAACCGATGAACGAAAATACCGCGAAAAGTTGTTACGTCACTTACCTGTCGTTTTTTCCGTTGCATCCGGTTTGAAATCACAACGCTTCTAAAGAAGTTTCACTTCAAAAAGAAAGGAGAAATATAAATAAATATATCTACGTTCAAAATATAATTAAACATTCACCGTGTTATTACAAAAAAGTTAAATACGTATTTAATACTCGTTTTAAAAAGATTTAGTAATAAATACACCGCGCTCGCCCGAGGCGAGTTCGCGTTATTCTTTTTCGCAAGTCTAAACTAACGTAACCAAAGTGAGACAAAAGAGCAAGATGGCGAACGTTCAGCGACCGCGGTGCATTTAATACGAAACATTTTTAAAGCCAGGATTCAATACGTATTTAACTTTTTTGTAATAACACCGACAGAGTACTAGTTGTAAGGTTTCTTGTATTTATTTGTTAGTAACTCTACTTGATGTTAAAATATCACAAGTGAGCCTGAACGCCATATAAAATTATTTTTATTTATATACAAGATGGATGGATACATAATAACATTTGTTTGTAACAAAATTGTTTATTTCGATTACATAAATTATTATTGTTCACTATATTGATACTTTTATGGAGAGCACTATTAATTTGTTAGAATAAAGTTTTGTTAAATTTAAAGTCGTTACTTAGTCCTTGTAATAAGGTATGTACGGTTTCTCCTTATTATGTTTGATTCCATATCCATGACCAACGTAATACGGGTAAAATGCATGTTCACCATAAACGTAATACGGAAAAGTATGCAATCCTTGTATGCCGTGTGACGTATAGTAAGGTTTACCAAAGACATTATAATATTTGTCATCATATTTTGGCTCCTTCGATTTTAATGGTTTCATACGATCTTCCAGATATCCAGATATCGGACGCCAGATATTATATTCAAAATTATTATCACCATATTCTGCTTCTTTGTCGTATTCAGCACTCACAAGTTTGTATATAAATAAATTTGCAAAAATAATGAAAATTATTTTAAAAAACATGACTCGAAAGGTCTATCTATGTACCTATACTATTAAATCCTGACTATTTTTTATCTGTAGTGGTATTTATACCACATTTCTTACTTTTACAGAACGACGGTCTTGTAGCAATTAAGGTTATCAGTTAAAAAATATATTATGTTTCAAAGAAGTGTAACATTGTCGCTTATCTTTGTGTTTTAAGTTTGTAACTAACAATAAATTGTTTTTAACTTGTAAATACTTTGTGCTAGCTTTAATATTATGGTCGGAAGAATCGTACGTAATCTAACAATGATTCTTGATACGTAATAATATTATAACGATAGCTATAGATACGTTATACGCGCTTCGACAGCGCCTTGTTAAAACTTGGCTAGTTAGCTTATTTTTGACAACTGCTCGTCAATCCGCCCGTAGCTAAGCAACGTCGTATGTGTGCGTTATCGTGCCATCCGTTTTGTCAAAATATCATGTATGTAACGTATCTTTAGTTATAATATCATTGTTGATACGAATGTCTTTTCTGAACAAATTAAGGGATATTGCAAAATGTTGTTAGCATGTATTTACTATAAATAATATTATAAATGTACGTATAGTAAATCTGCAGTTAGAATATTATTTTTAGAGATAATCTATATAAATAAAAATCAATCGCTGAATGTATGTAAGTGCATCACTTCAAAATGGTTTCATCTGTTTGGCTAATTCCTTTTTGTTGTGTTTACAATTTTGGCAGGAAAGTTCTGTAGGTGGTAGAGCCACGCTGAAGCTATTACTGGTTTCAGCATGAATGGTCGGCTCGCCCGGGATACTACCATTCTCTCACAGAAAACCGACGTGAAGTAACAGTGCTTGCATTGTTGCGTTTCGTTCGGTCAGTGAGAGCGCCGGAGGATCAGCTTTCTTCTTACCTTCCCCCGTTTCCCCCAAACAGAGGCTGGCATCGCACTTGCGACTCCCCTGGTGTTGCTAGTGTCTATTGACGGCGGTGATCACTTAACATCAGGTGACCCGCCTGTTCGTTTGCCTCCTATGATATAAAAAAAAGAGTTTGCATGAATGAAAATGTTTGAAAAATCGTATGGGAAAGTGAAAAATTTAGGTTAACAATTCTCTAGATAAAAATGGGAGTTAGTAAGTGAGATAAAAATAGTAGGAAGATCTTCACAAACGTTGCCAGGTATTAATAGATTGATGTTCAGTTCGTCATTTTATTTTATTACATAGCATTAGGAAAAGTAAGATTTGGTTTTACCCAGCTTGCCTCCCCATTCGGAGTCTGGCGCTACCACCTTGTCAGGCTGCCTCAAGGGTGGTTCTCAGGTAAGGTACAGGACCGATCCCTGGCCGTCCCTACCATGCTCACAGGGACCTGGAGATGTCGTCTGTTTGGGCGTACATAAAATCACCAACCACCACCTACTTTCCAAAAGCTGCGAGTCAACCCAATCCATTAGTGGTATCCGCCACAAATTATGAGACCGTATCGAAAGCCCCGTATTAGAAAAGACGTCCGAAAAGCATTTTTACCGATCCTCCCGATAATACACCGGCAGCAAAGATCAGATCATGTGTCTTCAAACAGAGCGTGTGCAAGTCCACGCCCACGTAATCACAGATCACGCCGCCGTGGTCTGGGGGTAAACTTCGCTCCTGTACACCAGACTAGGCCCCCCTCGGCAGCGGCTCAAGCCTAGGTCCGTTTTCTCGGCGTGGATCCCTGCATGCACACACGCTTACACATGAAAGTGGCAGGATCTTTTTCCCGTTATCGAACTGAATTCGTTCAGGAAATTTACCCGATACAAAATACATATAACAGTTAATTATGTATACATGCTTGGTACACATATATATTTTACTAACACATATACGTATGAATATGTAGCTTAGCTTAGGGTGAGCTCAATTAGATTCACATCGTTATGTAACCTAGACAACAGCCCAAGCCGAGGTGTTCCGTGCACCCTTGAGCTAGTTGTCAAAATATAATCGGCTGAGTGCCTTAAGCACTCGCCGTGAGTAGTTCGGTGAAGCTGTTAAGGCCTTGCTAGGCCAATAGCGTAGTCAGTTCGAAAAAAAACCCTACCATGCGGCGGACGGTATCCTGTGGGATTTTAGTCCGTGCGAGTCGGACATAACCCACACTCTCCCCCGGGAGGATCGGTATCCATAATGGATTTCCCCACGTTAATAAAAAAAGGTAAGATTTGGTCTCTGGTCATTTGTTAATAACCAGCTAATACTCGCGACTTCGTCTGCGTATATTTTATGTACAAAGGAAAAATCATAAGCACCACAACACTTGCTGCATCTCCGCGCCAAGAAAACACATCGCTGAACTCGGATCGACTGACTCGCTTATAAAACCGTAGTTTCTTAAAACTTGGGAGCTGGTGTTACTCTCGTCCGGAGGATGTGTACCTCTCATTCCCCTGCACGTGCTCCCCGGAAGGTGTTAAAGAGCAACAAATGTTTGGCCACTGCACTGTTCCACATAAACTGATCCTCGCAGCGACAAAAACATTAATCAAATCGACGGTATTAAAAGATGAATACACTATTTTGCCATACGATTAAAAAAAAATGAAGCTATCGTGATTTTTTTTTGGACAAAGGCGAAGTGTCTAAATAGTAAAACTAATAAAGAATGATCGAAATCTATCCAGGAGTTTCTGCGTGATGCGCACATAACTGCAGACCTCTATCGATTTATACACAAAAATAGAAGATAAGGTTTTCATTATTACTTATTAACGCCTAGTGATATTTTCTTAGCAGCATACGAATGTGAGTTGTTTTTGTAGCGTGCTTAAATATTTGCTATCTTGAAGCACTCTTTGAACAACTTAATTTATATGTACGCAATGTTATTTTTTTCTTGGGTCATATGCCCTTAATAGTGTGTAGTACACACTAAAGAAAAAAGATAATGTCTTCGTCGCATTCGTAAAGTACATTGTGACGCTACGCAAACATATGTCGCAGTAACGTACAGGTAGATTACTTTTTATACTTTAAAGTCATTGACATATAAAAATTTAAGACACACTGTTTCAAATAAAAGTAGTGCTAAAAACCGGCTGCAAGACCTCCCCAATAAACATGCGTGGTTACAGTTATGACTAAAATCATAATTTTGCAAATTCAACCTTACTTGAATATTTTAAAGTTGTTTTTACAAGGACGCAAGCGACGCGAGATTATTTGAAATGGCTGCATAATCCACAATCGTGCACTTATTTTTGTGTGCCGGCTGTGAGACGTTAAATGTTCATCTTGGGTTTTTGTATATCAATGGTTAAAGTCAAAAACAAATATACTTTATTCAATTTAGGCTCTGACAAGGCGGTTATAAACGTCAAAACTTTCAGTTCAAAAACTTTGAATAAAGAATAATGCTCGTCATTTTTTTAACCTACAATTGTTTGGTTGGGAATATAGTTGGCCTCTTTATAGAGGCTCGACGGACCGCAGGTTAAGTATGGACGATTTGAATTGTCACACTATTCAATGTACTCGGTGATGTGATTCTAAATAGAAAATCAAGGAAAATAAAAAAAAAATTAAATACACACATTTATACCTCTTTATTGAAAGGAAAATAAATCGTCAATGTAGACACATATTATTAATTACATAAGATTCAACTATACATAGATGAAACAACTATACATAACGTGCATAATAATGAGAAATAGACCAAAACCTCAAAAATTGTACTACAAGACAATAACAGAATACAAGTTAAGAAATCAGATATTGGAATGAAAACAATTTCCTAATAATATAATAATTTATCCAGAGAAAGAAGGGAATTTGAACACTTGTCCAACATTATCAAAAACATTTTGGAAACCAGAAGAAAACTGTTCTAAGACCCCGCCTGGAGGTTTTTTCGACGTGGAATCCGTTTGTTCGCCGGTGTTTGGATTTTTTGTATTTGGTTCAACAGTTGTAACGCTTGGAGCAGACGTTTCTTCGTCTTCTTCAGTATCATGTTTAGCTTTATCTGCTGGTATAGCAGAATACAATGGTAATACTATAAGCCACATGAAGAACATTAATATTATTACCTGAAAAAAGAGATCATTACTTTATTTCGATTTATTAAATAAAGCAATTATCAATCGTTGATAATTATTCTTCTTCTATATTATTTTTGGCAACCAGTCTTTCAGTAGACTATTACTGTCATTATCAAGTGAGTAACGATATTACAAGTTTCTTGATATAATTTTAATGAACTAACAAGATGGTGGCCATCTTGTTAGAACTTTGCTGGCAATTTTTGTGGCAAGTCAGAATCCATGCTCCGTGGTATTCTTTCCGATCCGCTTGTGCACAATACCCAAACTATATTACGTAAAGCACCACCAACATTACACAATATAGAGCCAAACAACACAAAATTATGGATAAAATATAAAGGCCCCTACATGGCATTCCAAGATCCCGCCAAAAACTCTCTTGATAAATATTTTTTACAGATTTAATCGATATGCAAAATATTTTTGTCTCTGCTTTTGTTCTCAATATATATTACAGATCTCTTCTATATTATAAAATGTAGAAAAAAGTTTATATCTCATAAACATTTTTTTTGGGCACCGATCTTCCAAATTATTACTGCCGGTGTCGAACACTTCACTTATGTATAATAACCGAACTATATTACGTAAAATGCCATCAATATTATAAAATATAGAATCAAATAATTGGGATCTCAAGGGACCAATAATGTTGTACCATTTATTGAGGGTTTCCATTAATCCAGTTTTCCAATTAGGCAGGTTTAAAATTATAGTAGTCTCATTTACAGAGGCTCCCGCTTATAGAGGTCTAAATGTACGGCTATTCCATTTATGCTATGCTCCCTACACAGTTCATCACGCGACTTTCCGCAATCATAATCTGATAGAAGTTTTAATTTTTCAGATATTGATAACGTTTTATATTTACGTTTGGGCATTTTGTACACTTTTACTCCCTTGTTTTTAGGTCAAAACTTGAGATAGTACTGACAAACAAAGCGTGTGCGAAATACATTCTAATGTTTGTAAACAAAAGTGTCAAAACCTGTCCCAACCGATTAATTTGTCTCATTTATAGAGGGAATTGAGTTACAGAGTCCCAATTACAAAGGTAAACATCGAATAAATCCTAGAAATCAGATCTCATTTAACCAGGTTCGGAAAGTCCCATTAATAGATGTAATTCAATGAAAAAGTACCGGGACCTCATTGCAACTCTCAATAATAGAGGTTTCTCATTTATCCAGGTCCCATTTAACCAAGTTTCACTGTAAAACTCATTTCATAAGATTAAGAAATCGAAAGACTTTTGTGAGACAAACTTAAAAAAAAAGAATCCAATCGATGTTGTGGATGGTAAAACCTTACGCTAGGCATAAAGAATACAGAGGGCTTTCATTGAGGTATAGAGAATTACAAGGAAAGTTTGTAAATGCATTGAATTTTATTAAATTGAAAATTGCATTAATAAACTAAACTGATTACTGGACATTGTTTTTATTTTAACGTACGTAACAATGAAATCTGTATTTTTAACGTTGATTTTGAAGTTTAATGTAATGGTATTATCGACAAATGTTAATAAGTGAAAAGTAACTACCCAATAGAACATATGTGTCGCTATATTTAAAAATGAACTTAATTAAATTTGAATAGTTCATATAATATGCTTATTTTTTTTAAGATTTCCAGTCTACATACACCGAGAACGAAGTTTTCTTTTATGATCTTCATATTTTATATTTAAAAAATTTGAAGATCTTAAAAAATAACGTAAAATATTACGAACGGCTAAAATTACATTTAGCACATTTTCAAATGTAACGACTCATATATTGCTATATCTAGTAAAATTCATAACATAGACTAATAGAAAACGAGCTGTTTAATCCGGTTATTATTATAATGTTGGTAAGTATTATATGTGCCCTCCAGGCTACATAGATTTCCTGTTTCTTTATTTGGTCACAAAAGCTACAGAACCAATTTAGGACATTTCTCCATTGTTCCCAGACTTTCTCGACAATATAACGACCTTGTTAAAATAGACTACACGTTAGACTTATTTAGTAATTCCCTATTAAATTTCAAATCTAAAATTAGTTTTTTATTTAATTAATATCTGCAGGATTTTTTTCCCTTAATTTTTAAGCTATTATACATTATCGAATTATATTATTTTATTTTCTTCTTAAATTTTTTCATAATTCTTTCTTCTACTTTTAATGTTTTCCGCATCGCATCTTATGATGGTTAATGCTGTAGTCAACTATAATTAGTGACATAAATAATTTTAAGTTTTTTGCATGTTTTATTTTTACCTTTTTCTTTTATGTTACTGTTGTTGATTCTTATGATAAATAAATAAATAAGTATTAATAAAGTACTTTTAAAAACTCATCAAATGTTGCAATGAGATAACAGAGCGATGATAGCCCAGTTGTTAGCGTGTGCTGGCCACACGTCGATCGATCTCGGTCCAAACCTTTACGAAGGAGCCGGACCTTTCGGTGAAGGAAAAACTGTCATGAAACTATAGCATCGTGGTAGGGCTTTTTTCTAAGTTAGCCTCGTTAACTACACTACGCTAGCTGAAATTCTGTTGCAAAGCAGCTATAGATATGCTCCGGCAGCTGCACTGCAGAGTCAGTCCCTATCGATGTTATTACAAAAAAGTTAAATACGTATTGAATACTTGCTTTAAAAAGGTTTCGAATTAAATGCACCTCGCTCGCACGAGGCAAGTTCGCGTTATCCTTTTTCGCAAGTCTAACCTAACCTAACCAAAGCGAGACAAAAGAGCAAGATGGCGAACATTCAGCGACCGCGGTGCATTTAATTCGAAACCCTTTTAAAGCAAGTATTCAATACGTATTTAACTTCTTATAATAACACCGTACAGGTTTATCGGGTTTACCATCTTGGACCACGTCGTCATTTTAACATGTGAAGAGTTTGTGGCCAACGATAAAATCCAAAAGTAATAATAAAAAAAAATCCATTGGACAGACAGACTATTTTATCATACTAGTCGTCGTCCAGTAGCCTAAATTCAACAATAATAAATTAATCTTCTAAGTGTCAATTTTAAGGAAAAAAATATTAAAATTTTATGGATAATACTAAAGCTCGTATATATATACTAAACCAATAAACAAAATCGGTTGAGAAAAAAACAGAGAGCGAAAAATATGTTCTTAACCCTTTTTCCTCTGATTCTTTATATATAGAAGAAGATTTTCCTTGAAACCATAAAATAAAAAACGATTTACTAGGTTTGTGAACAGATTATGTGATGACTTATATAAAGTCCCTTTAAAGATTAATTAGAAAAACATAATAAAATATCAAAAATATCCAAACTATTGGTTACTCATTTTTGTACAATTCACTTACCTTAGGAGTCATCTTTGCAGCCTTCTTGTGGGAAACTGACAGCTCCAACTAATTGGTGCAAAGAAATTTATACTTTGCGTTATCTTTTTAATGTACAGTGAGTTATTTTCATATGCAACGTTTAATCGGTTAATTACTATCATGCGTTTATCAAAGAAAATTTTAAACTTGTTTTTAAATGAATGTATGATTGTGTCAATTACCTCCGTTTACGGTAATATACTTTATATATATGTTTATATATGTCTGAAATACTGATGGAGTATTGAATATTAAACTTGTGTCCTACTTGTTGTGTAGACCAGCGATTCTCAACCTCTTTTATTCAGCGCTGCACTAACATACTCTTTTTTAAATTCGCGACACCATTACATACTTACGTACAGAACTTCGCCGTGTCACATTAGTTAAAACTGTTGTATTTGTAAATTTCGCGACACGCTTGCCTAATGCTTGCGACATGTCAATGTGTCGCGATACTGTAGCTGAGAACCACATCAAATTGTAAGCATAATAATAATTAATTAATTATAATAATTTAATGTCTCTAAATAGTGAATTTTGTTTTAGATTTATACCAGCTTTTGCCCGCGGCTTTACTCCCTTTAATGCAGATTTAATCTATCCCTCGGAAGCAGGACTTTTTTCTGTACTTGTGACAACATTATGCAAAATATCACGATAATCGGTTAAGTAGTTAAAACCCGTAAGTGTAACAAACAAAACTAACTTTCGAATTTGTAATATTATCTAACTAGCTTTTGTTAAGTTAGAATTAAGTAAGTCGACACATTCTCGGAACGTCGAGACGACGTCTCTAGACGTCGTCAGTTTACGAAAACATGAATTACTGATTCTGGTGGACAAATAAATGTTACATTTTTTTTATGTCATAGGCTGCAATCGAACAGGCGGTTCACCTGATGTTAAGTGATCACCACCGTCCATAGACACTTGTAACACCAGCAGAGTCGCAAGTGCGTTGCCAACCTGTGTTTAGGGGAGAGGCGAGAAGGGACGAGGAACGGGAAAGGGAAGTGGGCCTCCGGCACTCTCACTGATAGAACGAAATGCAACAATGCAAGCACTGTTACTTCACGTCGGTTTTCTATGGGAGAGTGGTACTACCCCGGGCGAGCCGACTCATTCAAGCTGAAACCAGTAATAGCTTCAGCGTAGCTCTACCACCTAAATAATTATAACGCCTGATGAAGATATGTCGAACATTACATTATATTATTTATTTATTCGAAAGAATATCAACAGCTTTTAATACACAATTCAAAATACAATAAACATTATTTTATTGCTATAGATCTAATTAAAGATATTCACTAGTAGCTTAGTGATATAGTATCACTACTAGTATTATATAGTGCAAGACGTTTAGGGCGGCAGTTATGAAGGTATGAAGTCATATAAAATGGCACCTGAATAACTAAATGTCAAGTCCGCCAATCTAGTCCACATTTTTTTAAAACCTTTGTACTGTTTCCTGTTTAACTCACTCACATTTTAAGTGGAGATTTTTATATTAAATTTTTGAAGTGAAAATTTCTTTGGCCGTGGTGAACGATTTTTGGTAGGATAAAAACTAATGACGTTACCGATGACCCCGACATGCTCGTGACGTATTGCGCCTGTTGACATTTGTGCAGTCCATCTTATGTTTGATGAATTAATAAACTGTATAAAAATGTATATAATAATTGCTCAGAGTGCTAATAGATGTGAAAACCAGACTAATTTGTTTTTGTAGTTTTAAATTAGGAAATTTAAATAATTTAGGCTATAACTGATTTTAAATTAAAAAAAAAACCACTGTTATTCTCTTGTTTTGAGCTTTCACTTGAACTGTCGTCAATCCTTATGACTGCGTCGCCTTATAAATATTAAAATTGGGTTTTTGGGTATATACTAGTGGGCGCCCAGTGGTCGACATTCAACCATAGTTCATTGAATTTTTAAAGTTTGAACTTTATTAGGGTTCTTTTATCAATGGCATCGACTTCAAATATATAATTAGGTAGTTCAAATATCAATATTTTTTATTTAATTCGGTTAATTTAATAATTAAGTTATTTTTTGCTTTTTAGTGCCTTATTAGTTTTTCACATCGAAGGCGGTTGGTTTATTTTTTTTGTAAAAAAAATTATTTCCCCATTTTTAGTGTTCATAAATATATCTGGTTTGTAATGGGTATAATAAATCGGTTCCAATTTCACGAAAATACGTAGAGACGAAGTGGGTGAAAATCAAATAGACGATATTTAACCCTTTTAGGGGTTGAATATTTTCTTCAAATTTATATGGGACCATCGCTGAATATAACTAATTCAAATAAAAAAAGAATTATTAAAATCGGTTCATAATTTGCGGAGATATCGGTTAACATACATAAAAATAAATACATACAACCGAACGTAGTAACCTCCTCCTTTTTCGAAGTCGGTTAAAAAATACATACAGTCGAGCATAGCAACCTCCTTTGCAACCTTTTTTGAAGTCCGTTATTGATGGATGTCAAAATGTCTTTTTTATTTACATGTGTGTATATGTTGTGTAAAATTGAAGCAGTAGTGTGAGTAATGCATATTTTAATTAATTTAATGTACTTCTAATGTATTTTATATAAAATAAATAGCTTTCTGCACTTCTCCTCCATATAAACTTAAAGCTATGCCAAATTTCACGTTCATCCATTCACGCAATTCTTTTAAAAAGGGATACAAAGTTTTGGCTTCACGTATTAATATATATGATGATATGGCTTATTTCAGATAATCAATATAACTATATTGTTGTCTATCATAATCAGTGCAGTAATATAGCCACGATAACGTAAAAAAATAGAAAACTGTATTTGTGCGTATATTTCGATTTTAATTGTTTCTGGTGATGTTCTAATCAAGCGGAAACGTGTATAATTGCTGACGATAAGTAATCGATTATATTAAAAGAGATATGACACACGTCTACGTGACTCTTGTATAAACTTACTTTGAGAAGAAAGAGTTATTTACTGCCTTGTCATCAGATAGGTTTCATTTTACAGTCATTAAATACCGGAGGAAATTATGAAGAACAAATTTCTGGTTTTGTTATCTATGGTAAATTTTATTATACTCTGTTAATATGTACTCATGAAATAAAATATAGATAATAAAGACATATAAATAACAAATCGAAAATAAAATGTTATCAAAGTGTGTGCACTAAAAATATATACATGTATTAAAACGTAAAGGGAAAAACTATGATTTCAATATTTAAAGAATGGCTTATACATTCTCCTTGTGATATGTTTTTGGTAAATATAAATGATAAAGTATTACAATCTCGAAGTGAATAATCATATTTTTCTTACAGGTAATAATTTTAGATTTGATAATTTCTATCGATGCGGCTAAAGAACGGTGTAAAAGAGATAGTTGGAGACGGTTTACGAACACCATGTACCATGTTAAGGACAAGATTAGTGAAGCAGCCAAACACACCGGGACAGAAATAAATAAATTCTTTTCCAAAACTGGTGACTGGTTTAAAAAAACTTTTGGTTGATAGTTATTTAGCTACAAGTGTAAATTAATTAGTCATATTATATTTATTTAATTAATTTATATTAGTCTATAGTAATTAATAATTCAGCTAAGTTTAAATTTAATGTTAAAATATTTTGGTCGCCTTCGTCAAAGATTAAGTAATTATTTTATCTGCGTAAATAAATGTGTAAGTCAGTGTTTCTCTAGTCTCTTAACTATGGGTTCTATTAGTTCTAAGTTATCTTTTCAAATAAAATAAACAAGATGTAAAGTATTTTGCAATTAAAAATATACTAAAAAATGTTATTAAGAAGTTAAAATAAAATAATAATATTATTTTTATCATAAAGTTGGTTTAAATAAATGCGAATACTAATTGTTTCTAACCAATATTTTAAGTTTTTTTTAAATAAAATAAACAACATGTAGAGTAGTACTTCGCAATTAAAATTATATAAAAAATATTATTAAGAAGTTAAAATAAAATAAGAATATTATTTTTACAATAAAGTTGTTTTTTTTTTAATATCATAGGAGGCGAACGAACAGGCGGGTCATCTGATGTTAAGTGATCACCAGCGTCCATAGACACTTACAACATCAGGAGAATCGCAAGTGCGTTGCCAGCCTGTATTTAGGGGGGAGGGAAGAGAGGTGACGGGAGAGGGAAAGGGGAGTGGACCTCCGGCGCTCTCACTGACCGAACGAAACGCAACAATGCAAGCACTGTTACTTCACGTCGGTTTTCTGTTAGAGGCTAGTAGTACCCCGGGCGAGCCGACCCATTCATGCTGAAACCAGTAATAGCGTCAGCGTGGCTCTACCACCTACAAAGTAAATTGTATCAAAATGGCCATCATATCTTACTGCGACTATAGGTAGTTCTCCGAATTCGTTATTGACTCGAATAAAATTACGTTGTCATATTTGTCATCTCCGCTGGACACCGATTACTTAATTTAAAGGATTTGTAGGGTAACCAATTGTAAGCAATAAAGATTAGAATGTTGGAGCATGTATTGTGTTGATTAATATGGATTTCTCATCTTAGAATGAGCTTGAGCTTTTAGTAAAATAAAATCTGATGAAACCATAGCTATATGATACGTCATTTTTGAATGGTCAATATGGGTAGTGGTTACTACCCCCCCTATCAGGTTGAAAATTTGTCGCAAGGCATTTTGGATACATTTTGGCGGTCGATTTGCTCGGCTCTTCCCGCCACCTTAGTCGGGCCTAGAGAAGATGGGTAGAGGCCTATCTTCCCATCCCATTGCACAAGTTCGGTGGACGTAGGAGAGGGCTAGTGTATACACGGTTGTCTCCTGACAAGGATGTGAGCATTATTTCTGACACCAGGCCAACCGCTGAGACGCCACGATGAAGTCTATAGAGATCTCGTGTCGTCTCAACTATAGCGGCGGATGTACACTGTGGGGCTTTAGTCCGTGCGAGTCGGACATAACTCACTCTCTCCCCCGGGAGGGAGGTTATACACAATGGATTTCCCCGCGTAAAAAAATCCATATCGTTATTTACTATCAGATGCTATTATGATTAAGATCAGGACTATAAATGTAAAAAAAAACTAAGTGATTATATTACAAAACATACCGAATTTATAACTGTTATCATAAAGTTAATCATGGTGGAGTGGTTTGGCTGGTCGAAAATATTTCGATACCCATACGTTTGAACCCCGATGACTATCAATGAATTTTTCGTGATTTGCGTATATTTATTAATTTAAATTAATAACGCCATCGGCTGACGGTGAAAGAAAACATCGTGAAGAAACCTTAACCTACGGAGTGATTTTGTAATAACACCGTTTTGTGGTAAAATATAGAACTGTGGAGTTAAAAATCACTAATATGTCATTGGTTGGCGAGGTGATTATAGCCATAGATACTTACAAAAGACAAGAAAATACTTTTTTTTTTTTCGAACTGACTAAGCTATTGACCTAGCAAGGTCTTAACAGCTTCATCGGACTTATAAGGCGCGCTCGCCTTAAGGCACTCAGCCGATTATATTTGACAACTAGCTCAAGGGTGCACGGCACACCCCGGCTTGGGCTGTTGCTTGATAAATACAATTCGCGACCTATCTGAGCTAACCTTTTTTAACGTAGAGAACCTTCTTCACAGACATTGCCAGGTCCCCGGGGGAGGTCTTGAACTGAGTCGACGTTTAATCGACTAAAAAACTCCACGATAACCTACGCCGCACTTCGGGAGTACCTCGGGGTAGCGTAAGCAAGCTCCGAGACGCCCTCGGCGGCAGGCGTTTCCCACGCCGCACCCGCTGAAGCAGCCCGGTTACGAGACTGCCTCCCAGCCCGCCGAACCCGTGCAATGGGAGGTCAGGGCCCCCGCCCCTTCCCCCCTGGGTTCGGCTGGCAGCGGAAAGGCTAAGCCGCTCCGCCGCCGTCCCGCCGTTGATTTTTTTTTATCGAGGTTTACTCCTCATCCGCCTCAGCCACCTTGAGATCCCCTCCGGCCTACGCTATCCTACACATCCCCCCCAACCCTAGCTCCTAACCATACCCGACCTTGCTCAAGCCCTACGCCCTCCAATCCCCTAGACTTGCCTATCCACCAAGTAGGTAGGCAAGCCAGAGGTTACCTAAGCCCTACCGATCCTACCTACCTACACAAACCCTACGCCCGTCTAACCTTTGAGCTATGCCCAATAATTCGTCTCATTGGTGAAGAATCTTATTACAAATTCTGTTCATCAGAGAACTCCAGTACAATTTCTTTCTACAATACGGAGAGCTAACTTCTAACTTATTTTGTTATTATTTCGAAACATATGAATAATGATATTTTTACTTCACTTAATTTATCAAATAGATATTAATAGAAATGTATAAGAATTCGAGGAAATAAATAAATAAATAGTCATAACATTATTTATATTAGCTAAATTTTAGGTAAAGTCGCAGAGGGGCGGCGGCGGCACTCGACCGATTGCTCCCCAACATAGGGGGGCCAAGTGCCGGGTGTCGCCGACTCTATATGGGAGTCGTGCGAGCGATGGCCATCTATGGGGCCGGTGTGGGCCCACAATCTCCGTGCCACCAACGTGCGGACGTTACGTAGGGCACAGCGCATCGTGGCGCAGAGGGCGGTCAGAGGGTACCGTTGGGGTGGCTATCCAAGGTTGAGTAGCTCGTACGATCCCTTGCCGCCCCAACAAATACGGTCTGTCGGTACACCGTGGGTTTTTAGTCCATGCGAGTCGGACATAATACACTCTCTCCCCCTTATCCATAAAGGATTTTCACCTGTTAATAAAAAAAAAAGTTAAAGTCGCAGATCTATTAGAGAATGAGCGTGCTATAATCGTGGATGCGTGGACATAGGAGCGCTGAATGTGATTCGCCTCACCCACTGCAATTTGATGTGGTCAGCCTATTGTACGGAATTAGTCAACAGTAACGTAGCTATACAAATACGGAACGAGATTCTAATATTTACATTACATCAAGTATTTAATTTTTTATAATATTCAATCTGATTCCGCTTTTAGCGAGTCGCTAAGTTAGTCATTGTAGTTGTTGCTATATTGCAACATACCGCAGATCTGAAGAATAACTCAAATACTGAACTAAGTGCGATAATTGTTTAGTTTTAGTGTATACTCAAATTCATAAATATAACTTAATAATAGTTTTCAATCTAATTTCTTTATTTTTTATGATAACTTGTATTAAAAATTTATCAACAACATGCGTTTAGTTTTCTCTGCTTTTAAACCGAAATCTCGACTTTTATAAATTAACGTGTATGAATAAAAATATTGAATTGATACTTATTATATACCACGACTCTCTGACTTGTATCTATAGCGGGACTAACAAATCTTTGTGACTTAATATTATACTCACGCAACACGTTAACGGAGTGTGTACTGAATCGTATCAAATTGCGATCACCCTTCTCTCCCTTTATTACCAATTTCAAATGATCTCTCTTTGCGAAAACAACAATTTTAGAAATAAAAGATACATACCATAACAGTACAAGTTTGTATATTAGTTTTTACATTATCTAATCGAAATTCTTCACCACTAATGGCTCAGAGGTACTGTGTTTGAACACTGCGTCGATCGGTGTAGGTTTGAAAGCATATAATGACACTGACCTTTCGGTGAAGGAAATCATCGTGATGACACTATGACATGGTGATATCTGTAGTTCAATCATCTGTAGTTATGTTCCGGCAGCTGCACTTTTGAGCTAGTTTTTTTAAGCTTAGTGCATTACCATCTTGGGCTACATCCTTTATATAACACTAGCCGACCCGTGCCCACTTCGTTGGGCGGTAATAGGCATTATCAAGCTACAACTTTTCTCTAGAACTCAATCATATATATCTCATAATTAAGGCAGCGTTCGTAAGAAACGTTTTCGTTCGACCATTTTTCTCCGACTCCCCAGATATTACCCCCTACAATCTCACAAACTTTACCTCTTTATAATATTAGTATAGATTATATAATTAGTTAATAGCTTCTGCCCGCGACTCCGCACGCGTGGAATAGTTATTTTGGGCTAAGACGCAGCGGAAGCTCTCAAAAGGATAAAATACCCCGATTTTAAAACATTTTTCATTGTTGCTCCGCTCCTATTGCCCTTAGCGTGATTATATATAGCCTATGACACTCACAAATAACGTGGCTTTCTATTGGTAAAAGAATTTTCGAAATCGGTTTAGTAGTTCCTGAGATTACCCCCTTACAACGTCACACACTCACAAACTTTACCTCTTTATAATATTAGTATATATATTATAGCCCCTGCCCGCGACTTCGTCCGCGTAGTAATAGTTACTACTCTGGGCTAACGCTGACACACAGCAGAAGCTCTCAAAAAGAAAAAAACATCTTGATTTTCATCTGTGCTCCGCTCCTATTGGCCTTAGCGTGATGATATATAGCCTATAACTATTCTCGATAAATGAGCTATATAACACTGAAAGAATTATTCAAATCGGACCAGTAGTTCCTGAGATTACCCCTTACAACGCCACAACATCACAAACTCACAAACTCACAACGTCACAAACTTTACCTCTTTATAATATTAGTATAGATTAAACAAGGTTGTTGACAATAATTTGAAACGTATGAATCAAATATTTTTTTAAGTGGAAATTTCTAAGTCGCGTTGAGCGGTGTCTTTGGCAGGACAAAACTTACGGTTTCGCATCAGCGACAATCTAGTAAAGCGAGACCGACCATATTGCGTTACATGTGGACATCTAATATTGATATTTAGTATTGAGATTATGCAGCTCATCATATGATTGATTCATTAATAAACTGTATAAAAACGTATATAATTATTGTTCGGAGTGTTAATACATGTGAAATTTAGGTTATTAATAATAACTTCAATTTATGAATTTAAATAATTCACACTATAATTAATTTATAAGATCAAAAGAGAACGTAATTATTGCATTGTTTTGGTTTTTTTTTACTTCGTTCGGTATTCCTTATGACTACCTCGATTTCTAAATGGAAACATCTATAGGCGCGGGTAAATCAGGTTTTGTCTTGGCGCGACGTGGTGACGCAAAACACGGACTTTGCACTATTAACGAAATACTGAAAAATATTCGCAAACCTATCTGTATAAACGTAACATTCAAATTGTTTTGTCGGCCACTCATTATACTAGCGTTACGCGTCACGTGCCGACGACCTAGCGCCCTTTGATAAAGGCCGCCGAAAACACCGCGCCTGCGCCTAGTTGAATTTTTGTATTTAATAAAAATGAATATTTATGTAATGAAATAAAGAAACAGTCATTATTTTATCGAACAAATTTGTAATGCATCTTTTCATTATGCCATAGCTGTTCCTGTCGTAATCTGTTATTTTAGGCATATAACTTATACAAAACAATTTCGATGTTTCACATCTGCCAGACGTCCCGTGACGGCTCAATTTCTTTTATATAACTATTTTTCGAATCGCGTAGTTATCAGATGTTTGCTCAATGCAGGATAATAAAATAATAAATACTGACTTCGGTATCCTTGTTGTGTTGAGGAAAGTGTAAATACCAGATTATTTGCATAATAGAATGATTGGCCTGCCGAGCATACAGCCCTTGTGTGGCAGCGATCGTTATTCCCCAGTAATTTTCGTGTCCACGCCTGATTAACCGACACACGTGCGTATCAAAAGCAAGTTCAGAACTTCCTGTCACTCCTTAACACTCTAGTGGGACTCGGGTCTTTGTACAAACAACACATATTGTTGTAGCATTGAGAATTCTATCAACAGCAGTGTCAGTTCACAAGATGAGTTTTAAATCATTTGTATTATTTATCATAGTAAGTATGTTGCTCTCTTACTTTTAATAGACAGATTTTAAACTTAAGCAATAGGAAGGTACTCGTCAGCTCTTAAGCTGTTGTTCGGAGAATATTCATGTCAGTGGTAAAGTTAGGCGAAATTGTACTGGTTGTGTCTAAAATATACCTTTTTTCAATAGAAGTTTAGCTACTACAATGATAACCTATGGACTATGAAATTTATTATCGATGTATTTTAACTTACTTGTCGTAAAAGGTCGCTGTAACGGTAATATAAATTAGAAATTTGTGAAACGAATAACATACTATTTTTATTAAATTATCACTACATATTATAAAACAAAGTTCTCTGCCACGTCTGTCTGTTTGCGATAAACTTAAAAACTACTGAACGGATTTTTATGCGGTTGACCAGTAGATAAAGAGATTCACGAGGAAGGTTTAGGTATATTGTCAAGGCTTCTTTTATTATCAGGGCGGGACAACGTCCACCGGGCCCGCTAGTATATATAAAGATCATAATTTATTTAAAACAGTATATTCATACTGGCTTTTGCTTGTGGTATATTTTCATGGAATTGTTCGTTATATATATAATAAACTAAAATAAAGGTATATTGGAAAAAAATGTTATGAAAAGCACACAGGATAACATAATGTGTTATAAAGTATGTACTACTTTAATCTAATTAACTAATTATTAGGTCTTTACCTATGAAATTGCCGTTTTGTATGAAAAAATTTAAACGAATTTTTTTCATGTATTTTTTATTTGTATTAATCGAAGTAATCACCCATGCAATCAATGCATCTTTGCCAACGCAGTGGCAGTTTATTGATACCCTTCTTAAAGAAATCAGCTGGACGGGAGGCAACAAATTCTTCAAAGGCATTTTGTACTGCCTCTCGGGTATTAAATTTTTTTGCCGCCAAGGAGTTATCCAAATCCTGGAAAAAGTAGCAGTCTGTAGGCGCAAGGTCTGGTGAGTAGGGCGGATGACGGAGAACTTCCAACCCCAGTTCTTGCAACTTGGAGACCGTCTGCTGTGCAGTATGAGGTCGCGCGTTGTCGTGCAGGAGCAGCGGAAACGAGCGATTGACCAATGCTGGTTGGAGATGTGCCAGTTTCTCCATCATTGTGTTCAGTTCTTCACAGTACACATCTGCAGTAATGCTCACCCCGTTTGGTAAGAAGCTGTGATGAATCATACCGGCGCTAGACCACCAAACAGTGACCATCACTTTTCTAGGGGTAAGTTTTCGTTTAGGGCATTGTTTAGATGCTGAACCAGGATCCAACCAACTTGTTGAGCGCTTGCGGTTATCAAACAGAATCCATTTTTTATCGCAGGTAACAATGCGGTTCAAAATTCCTTCATTTGTGTGTCTGTTGAGCAGTGCAAGGCACGTCTCGACGCGTACTTCGCGCTGGCGATCATTGAGTTCGTGGGGCACCCATTTGTCAAGCTTTTTTACCTTGCCAATTTGACGCAAATGGACCAATATTGTTTTGACGCTAACATCGAAAGCTGCTGCTAATTCAGCAGTAGATTGTGTATCATCAGCTTCCACAATCGCCTTTAATTCGTCATTGTCGACCAAAGTCTTCGGACGACCGCGAGGTTCATTTTTCAGGTCGAAATTCCCAGAACGGAAGCGAGCAAACCAATAACAGGTGGTGCGTTGGTTTGTAGTGTTAGCTCCGTAAACGTCGTTGATATTGCGTGCCGCTTGTGCCGCGTTGCTGCCACGACGGTACTCATATTCCATAATTACTCGAATTTTTAACGTATCCATGATGACAAAAAAGATTGAAATGCGATGAAAATGTAACATTAATCAATAAACAAATGACTACTTTTGGAAAAAGAATTCCATGTTTTTAAAATAAAATTAATTTGAAATTAGAATTCTTAGCCAACCAAAAATTATTTTGATTTGAAATGGCCAGTACTGCAGAACGGAAATTTCATAGGTAAAGACCTATTATATGATACTAGAGGTCGCCTAGTGGTTGAAATTCGACCATAATTCATTTTTACATTCATAGGACCAACGAGAATAATAATTGCATGGTTTCATAATTTTAATAAAGAAAAATTGTTTCTTAACTAAGTATTCATGTGTATTATGAATTTACATATAATATTAACCTACAATTTGACCAGTTAATTTCAAAGGGCATGAAGTTATTGAACGTAAGTCATGTTAAAAATATTAAATGTAGGATGAAAAATGCTAATTGGAATGGTGTCGAAACGTTGTGTGTCATTCAAGCAGTAGTGTGAGTAATGTATATTTTAATTAATTTAATATGTTTTTAATGCATTTTATATAGAAAAATCAATAGCTTTATGGACTTCTCCTCCATATAAACTTTGACTATGCTAAATTTCAAGTTCATCCGTTCGCGCAATTCGCTTAAAAAGAGGTACAAAGTTTTGGCTTCACGTATTAATATATAAGATTAATAAATCTGACTCGTAATTTTTTAGAATACATCTGAAAAATGAAGAAAAAAGAATATCATTCACATTGTATTATTTAATTGATGAAAGTTGAAATTAATGACTATTAGTTTTGTGATTTATACGTCCAGTAATTATTGATGATATTAGTAATATCTTGGATAGTTAAAGTCGTAAAGATCTATCTATCATAATCAGTTATTAATAGTTAGTAGTTAATTAATCGATTCCAAAATACCCTAATCTGTGTCACAAAATAATAGCACAAATTAGTCATCACATGACATCAAGCGAAAATTGTACCATTTTACTAAATTTTACTAGAGAGGTGACTGACGTAACCTCACAGCTTGTGAACTGTGTGGTAACTGGTACAAGGTTGCCTCGAATATAAAATGTTAGCCTCAACTTGATATTCTGTCTGTAAGAAGATAACCCTGTCGAAGCAAGACTGTACCGAACGGCCAAAGTGCTGCAAAATAAGTTCTGTAACGAATTCAATTGGGATTCAAAGAATTGGTCAAAATTAGATCACAATAACGGGCCCGTCGAAAAAATAAAAACTTTGACAGATTATACACCTAAAGCTTCTTCATAAATCACTTTATCTACTGGTGGAAACTGCATGAAAATCCGTTCAGTAGTTTTTGAGTTTATCGCGAACAGACAGACAGACGTTGCAGATGACTTTGTTTTATAATATGTAGTGATCAAGTACTTAAATCGATTCTATGAGACTTCATTACTCCATTGGCGGGATAAGTGATTTTATATATTCACTAATCCATCTTTCCTTACCCATTGTTTGTTACATACCTTAATGATATATAAATGTTTTTATGTCGATCTATAAAAAAATAATACTTTTTTACCTACGTTTTTATAGAAGACTTTAAAAATAAATCGTGGAGGTGATAAATTCCCAAAACCAACACCTTATTTTCTGTGCGAATGACCGATCGGAAGGAGTTTTCTTCCATTCTTGTATTTTGTTTTTTTAAAAGGCTATGAAAAAAATGATATCAAGCATTTCACAAACAAGTAAATATCATATTCCCACAGTAATCACTCAAATAGTTATCCTGATGAAATATTGTAATTAATACTTTCAGGTGGTTGCTGTAATTGTCTCGGCCTATCCATCTGAACAGCAGCATCGTGAGAAACGTGACGTGATGGAATCCATGAAAAACGCTTGGAGCGAAGTTGTGAAAACATTAAGTGATGCCGGAGACGCAGTTGTTCATGTGTTTAAGCCGACGGAAAAAAGTGTTATTGATAAAATGGCAGACGGGATTAAGAATATAGCACAGTAATGTAAAAATGGCATCATATAAATACACAGTATTCTATTGTGAGCAACTTTTATATCAGCTTTTCGACTGTTAGTTGTCAGTTGTACCGAAGTGTTGTTGTTATTATTTCTGATTACTTTTCTTTTTCATGTTGCTGTAATTATTTGTTCTGAAACCAATGATAATAATTCCAAAGATTTATATCAGTAAAAAAGCATTCTTTTTTGCGTAATATTACCAAAGAATTTACTTACACTCAAGTTTACTATTACAAAGGAAGCTCATAGCACACAGGGATTTTTATTAGTTGAATTAAGTCACATAATTTGTATTTATTACAAAAAAAAAAATACAATTTATTCTATATAAAAACATTTTATTATTTTATGAGTGCAGTCCTTGTTGCTAATCTATTTTCGTTCTGCATACGATACTAAACAATATGACATTGCTCAGCCTTCACACTTCGCTGTGATATGGTGCGTCGACTTCGTAAATACCGTCTTTATAATGAAAATCATCTTCATTTAGTATCTCTATAAGTTTCTCTGTACTCGGCTGTGACATATGTACAGGACTTTCAGGATAATCAGGTCTCTTATTGAAATCATCTTCTCTCTGTTTATGACGTGATGGTAATACAAATACTCCTACCGCTACGTCTTTTGCTTCTTTTTCAGTTTTGTTCTTTTCCTGTTGTTGCGCTAGCATGTAATTCCGGTGTTGCAGGTCAGAAATATTATACTGGTACAATTCTGATTTGTGCCGTTCTTTTACAAACATGCAGTACGCTAACCAAGCTACAACAAACAGTGCCTGTAATAAATCGTATTAGTTATTCGAAGTATTCCGGTGAAGTGTTAATATAAACCTATTGAATTTTCCTCGTACGTCATTTTAACGTAGCAGCGTACTTTTTACAATCATTACAACGTTTTATGATTGTAAATCTAACATAAATTGCGCAATTGTAGACAACATGTTATGAAGGTCACTACATTTTTCATCATGTACGCATACAGCTTTTATTTATGTTGTAGGAGGCAAACGAACAGTTGGATCTCCTGATGTTAAGTGATCATCACCGTCCATAGACACTAACAACAACAGGGGAGTCGCAAGTGCGTTGCCAGCTTGTCCTTTGGAAGGGAGTAGGTGAGTTGGTCCTTCGGCGTTCTCACAGACCGAAAGAAAAGCAACAACACAAGCACCGTTACTTCACGTCGGTATTCTGTGAGAGGATGGTACTACCCCGAGCTAGTCGACCCATTCATCTGAAACCAGTACTAACTTCAGCGTGGCTCTACCACCTACAAAACTAGGAGCTAGGAAACTATAACTCGGAACATATGCTATCTGGTGTGGAATAAAAGTAGTGTATTGTATCAGTTCACACTGGAATAGATAAAACGGATCATTAGTTTTGTGTTATAAAGTAATAAACAGATATGCGGGCCGCCAATATTTTAGCCATTGCAGCGTAAAACTATATAAATCAGAGCTCAAAGAGGATTTTAAAGTTAGGGCAGTATTAGTTGGTTTGCTACTTATGAGGATTGGATTGTAACGTCAACCAGGTCCGTTTGTGTCACCAGTGACACCTTTCGTACCAAAACAAAATACCTTTTTTTAAACTTTATTTTTGGCAACCGATCTTTTAGATTATTACTGCCATTGTCGAGTAGTTAATAGTATTACAAGTTCTTCTTCTATTTCATTTTTGGCAACCGGTCTTCTAGTAGACTATTACTGCCATTCTCAAGTGAGTATCGATATTACAAGTTTCTTGATATAATTACAATGAACTAACAAGATGGTGGCCATCTTGTTAGAACTTTCCATGGAGTTTTTGTGGCATCTCAGAATTCATGGTCCGTGGTATTATTTTCCATTCACATCACTTATGTACAATGGTGAAGTGTTAATATAAACCTATTGAATTTTCCTCGTACGTCATTTTAACGTAGCAGCGTACTTTTTACAATCATTACAACGTTTTATGATTGTAAATCTAACATAAATTGCGCAATTGTAGACAACATGTTATGAAGGTCACTACATTTTTCATCATGTACGCATACAGCTTTTATTTATGTTGTAGGAGGCAAACGAACAGTTGGATCTCCTGATGTTAAGTGATCATCACCGTCCATAGACACTAACAACAACAGGGGAGTCGCAAGTGCGTTGCCAGCTTGTCCTTTGGAAGGGAGTAGGTGAGTTGGTCCTTCGGCGTTCTCACAGACCGAAAGAAAAGCAACAACACAAGCACCGTTACTTCACGTCGGTATTCTGTGAGAGGATGGTACTACCCCGAGCTAGTCGACCCATTCATCTGAAACCAGTACTAACTTCAGCGTGGCTCTACCACCTACAAAACTAGGAGCTAGGAAACTATAACTCGGAACATATGCTATCTGGTGTGGAATAAAAGTAGTGTATTGTATCAGTTCACACTGGAATAGATAAAACGGATCATTAGTTTTGTGTTATAAAGTAATAAACAGATATGCGGGCCGCCAATATTTTAGCCATTGCAGCGTAAAACTATATAAATCAGAGCTCAAAGAGGATTTTAAAGTTAGGGCAGTATTAGTTGGTTTGCTACTTATGAGGATTGGATTGTAACGTCAACCAGGTCCGTTTGTGTCACCAGTGACACCTTTCGTACCAAAACAAAATACCTTTTTTTAAACTTTATTTTTGGCAACCGATCTTTTAGATTATTACTGCCATTGTCGAGTAGTTAATAGTATTACAAGTTCTTCTTCTATTTCATTTTTGGCAACCGGTCTTCTAGTAGACTATTACTGCCATTCTCAAGTGAGTATCGATATTACAAGTTTCTTGATATAATTACAATGAACTAACAAGATGGTGGCCATCTTGTTAGAACTTTCCATGGAGTTTTTGTGGCATCTCAGAATTCATGGTCCGTGGTATTATTTTCCATTCACATCACTTATGTACAATAAACAAACTATATTACATAAAACACCATCAATTTTATACAATATAGAGTCAAGTAACACAAAATCCACTGCATAACAGACCAAAATCCCGCCACAAACACAAAACACCTTGAGCGCTAAAAGTTTGTGACAGGAGAAGGTTTGGTGAGCATAGAGCAGTAGATTTTGACAAATGTTCTATCTATCTCTTACATATTATAGAAGTAGTAATAAATAAATCAATCTTTATATACCTAACGATTGTGTTTTAATTATAAACAGTATTATCGAGTTACAACATGATATTGAGACATATATCGTAAACTTGTTTCTGCTGTTACAAAATGCATGCTAATGAAACTTGCAAATACGAGATATAACGCCTTTTTAGTTGTTAGAAGAGATAAAGCAAGATTTACTTATGTAGGTAATTCATTTTGTAAGTATTACGAACGACCATTGTATCCCAATATTGAAATTGCAACAAAAGGTTTCACTTACCAATACGATGGCGCATATGAAACCGGCGATGTAAACACTCATATTTATTCTTTAATATTTTTTTAAATATCAGGTCGTGTATGAGACGAGTGTTGCAAACGAGGTTAGATTGGAACAGTCAACGGTGCCGATCGGTCCAGTCGTTGTATTCAATTAATGTCAGTTGAAACTCGTATCTCTTTTAGTGTGTGATGTCATTGAGAACGATTATTGAGTGTGCCCATTGGGATGTTTTAATATAAGTTGATCTGGTACTAACGATGTTAAAAGAACCTTGTTAATGAATTTAATCTGGCTGGAATTCAATTTTTTTTTGCATCCAATCTTTTAGTAGATTATTACTGCCGTTGTCGAATAGGTAAATATTATAAGATCTTCTCATTTTAATGAACAAACAAGACGATGGCCGTCTCGTTAGTTCATATATGAAATGAATTAAATTCATACATGAAAATATATGAATATGAAAAATCTTCAATATTCTTCTATTAAATCCCTTTTTGATTTCCAACGCAATCCTTGATTATAATTATATTATAATACAGCATCTTTGAGTTAAACTAAAAAAAATAAACTTTGTTTTGATTATGTTTTCTTATCGTCTAATAAGAGTATTAAAAATGAGTTCGTTTTAACCATATATCGAATCGACACGTTTGATTTATAATATTTAATAATAAAAAATAATTAAATAAACTGTACATTTTATCTATCAATCTTATAAATAATATAATAATTGAAGGACGCATGTATATTCTTAAGGAACACAACAAATATTTATGTCAAAGTTTATAAATACTTGCACTGAATTAAAATTCCTAGTCTTCTCCTTCCCACTTTTCCAACTAATACTTACTCGTTTTGGAATAATATTACTGCCATCGTCACATAGATAAACGTCGTAAATAATTTGTATGGCCCCAGTATTTCAACAAGATGGTGATGTCTTAGTCGGAACTTTACAGGGAGTTTTAATTAAATGATATCTCAAAATTCGTGTTCCGAATTATTATTTTCTATCCGCTTCATTTGTGCATAATATCCAAGATATATTACACAAGATATTACTAATATTGCACAGGGTCGAAGATCGTGAGTAAAAAATAAGAGCTATTTATTGCATACTGGCGGGCCCTGCGGACGTTGTCCCGCCATTATAATAAAAAAAAAACGTAGACAAACTATATACTTAAACCTTCGTGAATCACTCTATTTAATGGTGAAATCCGTTGAGTAATTTTTGAGTTTATCGCGAACAGACAGACAGACATGACAGATGACATTGTTTTATAATATGTAATGATTAAGATCTTCCTAATCTTTCTACGAAATCGTTATCGCGTCCTATAAATTTGTCACATAAATTATACAGTTATTTGATTGGCGAAATATTGCAACAATTAGTATAAACAAATAAAACAAGGGTTTTGTAGTATGTGTCAATTTGCTTTTCAAGTGAAAGATGGCATTTAAATAAATACTATTGCATAATATATATGCGAATTAAAACTAGACTGAAGTTAAAATATTTCCGACCAATATAATATGTGATATGTCCTTTAAAAGCGAGCTTGCATAGCATTAAAATATAACAAAGATAAAAGAACTACTAATAATATTAATCAGTGTTAAATTAATTATTAGTGTTAAGTTAATTATTAAGTTAAACTAAGCATTAATTTCAAGAACTTATGCAAATACTTTGTGAACACAATGCAAATTACGAAAAGAATAAATAACCTATTCTAGATAACCTTTTACATTGAATATTCGAACTTGACCTTTCGTTCTAATTAAGTACCAGGGAGTAATAAAGTGCTTAATTTAACCCACTTTACTAATAAACATATTCTATCAAATCTGGATTTGCTTTGTCAGTAACGTATGAGAAAAATAATTCATCTCTTGCTTTAAAAAAATATATATATTTATTTTACAAAGTTTAAATGGCTCTTAATAAATGAACCATGGCCAATAATAAATGAACGTTAAATAAAATGACAATGACCAGTGGCGTTCAGTACACAACTGTATTTATAGTCTTGATGCAGACAGCGTGTGCGAGGAACCTTCTGGACGAATGGCACAGTGTCTACATGTGACGTCGCAGACTTGTGGACACTACTTCTAGGGATTGGTGACGCGGTTTTTACATATTTACGTCGTTGACGACCAATGTTGTGTCTAGGGGTTGTTCTCTTAGAGCAAACAATATAATTGAGATGATAGAGCCACGCTGAAGCTATCACTGGTTTCAGCATGTATGTGTCGGCTCGACCGGGGTACTACCACCCAACCCACAGAAAACCGACGTGAAGTAACAGTACTTGCATTGTTGCATTTCGTTCGGTCAGTGAGAGCGTCGGAGGCCCACCTCCCCCTCCCGTCAAACACAGGCTGGCAACGCACTTGCGATTCCCCTGGTGTCGGTAGCGTCTATGGACGGTGGTGATCACTTAACATCAGGTGACCCACCTGTTCGTTTGCCTCCTATGACATAAAAAAAATATATATCGTTTACCAGTTCCCAGCCGAACACCTGACGATAGGTATAGTTGTATATAAAAATATTCCACAACTATGCACCTATGTATGTTTATATTATATTTTGAGAATTCTTAAGAGTTTCCAGGACTAAATTGTCTTCTTTACTTGTGTTAAAAACGGATTAGCAATTAAAATAAATAGCCAATGCAATATATTCCACAATTTTATTTAATGAAACTCGACATTAAGAAATCTACAAGCACTTATGACATGTGTTCTAATTGTCTTATGTATGGAAGAGAGTGGATACGAAAGCTTATATAACATAGTTTCCGTGTTTAGAAATAAAAGTATAGAAATACCGATCATTTACAACATTTAATATATAGAAGACTTTCAACGTGAGAAGATTTTATTTTTTGTTTTCCCCTCCACGCGGAGTTGGACCACCTGAAAAGAAATACAACAAATTAGTGTTTGAAATTTTTTGAAGCGATAATGACATATTGTAGAGTAGCATAGTAGACACGACGTCGATGGACGTAAGTTCGAATCCTTGCAATTGAGTCTGAGTATCACACTGTAATAAAACCATAGCATGGTGATAGGGTTTTTTAAGTTCGCCTGGTTCCGGCAGTTACCTTTGAGAGCCAGTCCTACTAGGTTTGGCGTGTGGTCAAACCTATAAGGTATAAAAAAAACAATTATGAAGCAACGTATAGAGTGACTATGATAAAAAAAAAATGAATGAAAATTCTGACTTAAAATTTGATGAGAATAACCTATTATTATGACGTTATAATTGAAGCCAAGTAAATGACAATACTTTCGGAAAACTGTACTTTATATACACTGAATAACTAAACAAAAAAAAAACACTTACTTGGGCCGTCAACAAAGTCAACTGAAAAGAAAATGAACTAATTAATACGCTATAAAAAAAATACGCTAATAGTATTAAATAATATTATTAAACAAGGTATTAAATTTCGTTAAGGTAAAAATAAATATCAGCTATTTTTTTAAACTTTAAGCTATGAATAATATTACTGAGAGTTTAAAAAAAGTAGATATTTTGATAGGTCGGAAGGCAGTAATGTCATATTCACATTTATTATTTGTCAATAAAGTAAATCTTACAACTTCAGTTTTGTTTATTTTTTATTTTATTTTTTTTTTTTTTATTGTAGCTCGGCAAAGTGACTGTACTGTGCCTGATGGTAAGCACAGTACAATCCAAAAACAATGGCGACCACCGAAAGACATACTATCTATCGCCGGTCGTCGCTGTCATGCCGGCCTGAAAGCGACCCAGTCAGGGACAGCCCCCCCCCCGGTTGCTGGATATACACCGGCTGATCCCGGAACGCGACACGCCCAAACGTGTCACTATGGCGGGTGTTAAACCTAGTGTACGGTGGTCGCGATCCAGTCGGGTACAGACACCCTACCACCCCGCAGCGACCCAGTCAGGGACAGCTCCCCCCCGGTTGCTGGATATACACCGGCTGATCCCGGAACGCGACACGCCCAAACATGTCACTATGGCGGGTGTTCCACCTAGTGTACGGTGGTCGCGATCCAGTTCAGTTCAGTTTCAGATCCAGATCAGTTTATTATTTATCTATTTATTTAACATTCATAAAATTAAATTTCATAATAGCGTATTAATTAAAACCTATTATTAGTGAACTCAGCGTGGATAAAAACCAAAAAAAGGATTGTGTGGTTTTATGAAACCACGGTAAAAGTGAAACTTGTTTTCACACTATAGACCTTTAATTAATAATAGTCTATACACTACACGGTCAGCTGTTGCGAACTATAGGCGCCGCCATATTGGCCCTGGCTGCTCTGAAGAGCGCCTTTCACTTTATCCCTACTCCGCGGCCAACCATCACGCGACATGCAACACACAGACGAAAAAGTTTGAGATGACGTAATATAAGTTTCACTTTAAAAACTTTTAGATAATTTTAAATCCAAATAAAATAAATGAAAATAAGAGAACAAATTAAACGTTTCAATATATGGGTAATACAAAGTTATCCTACTTAAAATAATCATTCTTACTAATAATTATAAATGCGAATGCGAATCTGTTTTGTTTGTTACGCTTTCACGCCTCAACTACTTAACTGATCAGCATGAAATTTTGTATAGAATTTGTCGGTATACAATAAAGAACATAGGGTATCATACAGAAAAAGGACTGTTCTCGAAGTATAGGTCAAATTAACAATAACGCGGGAGAAGCCACGAGAAAAGCAAGTAAATTAATAAATAAATTTTAAAACGTATATAACAGTGACCTATTTTAGAACTTGTAAGGCAAATCAAAAGCTTAGCGATTATATAAAAGATTGTTGACAGAAGATACAGGAGATAACGTTTTTAAAGAATTTTGGTAAATCTAGATATAGGTATATGAATTATAGGTCATCTTTTAAATCCGTGGGCGGCGGAGCGGATTGTTCTCTAAGAACTATGTTGTCTTTTTATGTAATACTAGCGGGCCCGGCAGACGTTCTCCCGCCCTGATTATAAAAAAATCCTGGACAAATTATATACCAAAACGTTCCTCATGAATCACTTTATGAACTGATGAAAACCGCTTGAAAATCCGTTCAGTAGTTTTTGAGTTTATCGCGAACAGACAGACAGACGCGGTAGGGAACTCTGTTTTATACAATGTAATGATAGCTTACATGTATTTCTGAGTACAATTATATGTTGCCCTGAATAAATTAAAATAATAATCTTTGGGTGAGATTGCAAAGGTTTAATTGCAGTAAGTGTCTCTACAGTATATTGTATAGGAATCGTTTTTTCTTCGTTCTATTCTCTCAACGTTTGTATATTACACAACATTACTCAAGAATATTATAAACTATTGTATATAAATTATGATTCATATAAATTATAAACTAGCCGTGCCCGCGACTACATCTGCGTGGCACCTAATGTGAAAAAACAGTGACTAGTAAAAGAATCTGAATGTATGAAGTCTATTTACTTGTCTACTTTTATCTCGTTCTTAAGTCGCGTCGTCATTAAAATTACAATTACTTTTGATAGAGAGAACCGTTTTTAATGAAACTAAGACTAAAAGTTACTCGAGGATATGCTTTATAATTTGGTGAGGTTTTGTCGTGATCGCAGTACTTTAGCAGTGATGCGTGTTCAAACAAACAGACAGACCGACTGATAGACAGACTGACATTTGTAAAAATGATTGAAATGTATTTTATTATTTATTACAGGACAAACCTGCAATAATTTTTTTCACTAAAATCTATTTAACACGTTAGATTTACATTCTTATGATAGTATATAGCGGGTATGTAGTTTATATCTATTTGGTTATTTGTGTAACATTTAAAAATGTTCTCTACTTGGATTGTAAAATATATTTGAAGACTGAATGGTATTTAGTGCGGAAAATTCAGTAATAAGGTTTGAAGTACAGTTCTTGTCAATATTCTTGACCGTACTGAATATAGCGGTAGGTTCAGGCTTACATATAACATAGTTAGAAATTTAGTACAAAACAGAGTTAAGATATTATTATAGGAATCTATACTTAGTATTTATTTATTCTTAAGTTGTCTGTTTCTGGTATACATATAATATAAAAGGTATTTATACCTAGATTTGTGTTCTGCGCGACTATATTAAGAGCAGTCATAAAGTTTGACGAAGACTGTAATTAACCAAATACTTAAAATTTAACTGAATAACGTTTGAAATATTTTTAGTAAATCGAAAATATTAAGTGGATCTATTAAAAAAAATTGAGAAACACGGGAAAGTAATACATATCTCATAATAAACGGGGAAATATGACTTAAAACTCCCAGTAAATACTTGTTTTCTAACCTTTATTTAATACTAGCTTCTGACCGCGACTTCGTTCCCGTGGTATAGTTACTTTGGGCTAACGCTAATACCCACCGGAAGCTCTCAAAAAGAAAAAAGAAACGATTTTGAAACATTCTTCATTGGTGCCCGGCTCCTGATGTTCTTAGCGTGATAGTATATAGCATATAGCCTTCCTCGATAAATAAGCTATCTAATACTGAACGAATTTTTCAAATTGGACCAGTTTTTCCCTAAATTAGCGCGTTCAACCAAGCAAACAAACCCTAATCTTTATAATATTAGTATATATTATGCTGATCAATTATTTTTATAAGAAAAGTAAAATCAATTCCATGAGATACTCTAATTTATAATATAAGTTCTTAGCGATTTGAAAAACATACAATTTTCGTATTTCCAAATTACTAAGTAACTAAATAAATTGCATTTAGGATATAGTATACATTAATAATAAGCGATATTGCAAATACTTTGAATAGCGGAACTTACCCTGCTGTTCTCCATTAATGAAGTTTACTGAAAAAAAAAAATCTGTTTAATGCATTATAACAATTTTTATCAATTGGTGTCGTTATGACAAAAAGTTTCCTTGTAAAGCGTCTGCATACTGTGTACTCGATCAATGAGATGCAGGCCAGAAACACATCTCACTATCTGGAGCGCAGCTATTAAATTTATTTACAAGAGGCTAACCATATAGTAATACAAATTTTTAAAGTATTATTACGTGCTCTGAACGAATAAGTATTTTCGCACATTCCTTTTATCAACATTTTCGTAATGAGTGGATTGTTTATCGTGTTTTAGGCTTTTAAAGTGACTAATCATTATAACAATTAACTAGAGTACAATTCAGAGTACACGCTGACTTGTACATTGTATTACACAAGGATTTTAGTTCGGTCAAGCTGTTAAGACCTTAGTAGGTCAATAGCGTAGGCAGTTCGAAGAAAAAAAAAACAAGGATTCTAGCTAGGTTGCGGTAAATTTTTTTATAGGTTTTAGTGCTTGACCACAATCTCGCTTGGTGTTAAATAACGATTCGGTATAAGATTATAAATATAGTAAACCTAGAATGGGAACTGGCTCTCAAATGCAACTGCCGGAACACGTTCATAGGTGCTTGTCGAGAGATTTTGAATTTGAGGGTGATAGCTAGGCATGTTTACAAAAAGCCCTACCACCATGGTTGACTGTCGCATATCTAACTGCTAGTAAAGTTACTCATTTACACAATAGTGCTTATTTACACAGTATATCTGTTAAAATATCACGACCATAAATTATCTTTACTTTGTAATGTTTATTAGGAACATAGTCTGAAGTACACACAGTTTTATTAGCGTTTTAATTACCTTGGTTACTCCCATCCACGACGTGAACTGAAAATAAAATGTATTTTATGAGAATTAAGTTGAATGTTTTACTATTAACACAAATCTCACTTTTATTTCATAATTTACCTTCATTTGGGTTAGCTCCTGAATTATCTGAAAAGAGAAAAAGATGGATCAAATATTATACAATCATTTTATGCATCCTACGTGATGCCCATAACAATATGGACCTAACTATGATCTCTCACGTTCGTGATATTTCTTTTACGGGCAATTTAGATTATTTATCTACGCGTTTGGTAAATGTGTCACGAATATAAATGCATAGGTTATATTAAAAGAACAAGCTAAAATTTTCGGATAACTTCTATAGCTTATAGGAGGAACATTTTCTTTGCATGATTTGTATACTAGCTTTAATATAAATTACAAGCAAGTACGAAAACCACTGGTCGAGGACCGTCCAACATCATTTCAAAACGAATTTCTAGAATAATGCTGCTTCGTAACATTCGTAACCCAATAATTTGAATAGACTGAATTTGCACAAAACGCTGTAGTACTTTTAAGAATAATAGAAATTATTCTGTACCACTTTTTTAAAGCAAATACGAGTCAGTAACTCTGCTAAGATTTGTTTTTATGTCAAAAGAAGGCAAACGTACAGCTGGGTCACCTGATGTTAAGTGATCACCACCGTCCATAGACACTAGCAACATCAGGGGAGTCGCAAGTGCGTTGCCAGCCTGTGTATGGAGGAGGGAGAGGGAAAGGAGAAAGGGGAAGGGAAAGGGGAAAAGGAGGTGGGCCTCCGGGGCTCTCACTGACCGAACGAAACGCAACAATGCAAGCACTGTTACTTCACGTCGGTGTTCTAGGTAGGGTGGTACTACCCCGGGCGAGCCGACCCATTCATGCTGAAACTAGTAATAGCTACAGCGTGGCTCTACCACCTTCAGAAGATTTGATTATTGTATAATTAATGCAGATCATATTCCGCAATATGAATCAAATACATATTCTTCTGGCTTAAGGCATGTCAAAGAATAATATTCAATAATACCTAAGTAAGCTTAGATTATATTTTCTTTGGCAATACAAATAAAACCAAACAATAACTAGATATCGGGTCGGCGCGAAAAATACGTCTCGGTAAATAACAGCTCACTTGAAATGTGACCTTTAATTTTTTTTAGTTTGTTTGAAACACAACCAATGTAAGCACGTTTCACAATGCCGCAGTGTATTCAAAATATGCAAAAATAATACCAGAAAAAGCAAATTAACGGCCGGAGTATCTTACTTTCGCTAAATACATGTCGAATAAGTTATATTTTAAGCTTTAAACTAACAAATAATATCAAATTTTGAACAAAATTACCGATTATAAACCTGTGGTACAAATGTATGGTCAAGGCTCGCCAACCACGCACAATAACGGGGAAAAGTACTTTATTCATTGCGTGTTAAAGTTGAATTCACACTAAATGTTGTTTATGTTGTCTTTTCATTTGTGATAGGAGTAATTTATTGCTTTGCTCGTTTTATCGTAAATATTGGATAATATTTTGAAGATTTGTGACTTTATTACTAGGTGTCATGGTTGTAATTTGGTTGAACTTAAAAAAGTTTTTTTAAACTTTTTTTCTTCCTTTCTTAGTAAACAAATAGCTACACATAAGTATATATTTACGCGGACAGCTTTTGGCTTCGATTTTGTACGTGATCCTTTATCTAGTTATTGTTGATCGAAGCTATTAAAAAACTTATTCAATTGGTCCAATATGATAAGTACCGTTTGGGCGAAACCGATTAATTCTTCTTTTTAGTACAATGCGCATGGTAAATCTTCATAAAGATTAATTTCTGCAGAAGAGGGAATGCATTATATTCATCATACACATACACATAATATACATACACACACACATCATTTTTGGTACCACAGTAGTAGAATTGTTATATACTTTGTGTTTTATATAATTTTTAAGTCATTGTTATAAATTGTTTTTATTTTAAATGTTTATTCAAATCTTTTTCAATCAAGATGGAATTTACTGATTGATTAAATAATTGATATTTTACGTTATCAATGTTTGGGTTAACCATATAAAAAAATATATATATTTATATACTGAAATCGTTTTGACAAAACTAATATTATACTTGTATTTATTATTATATAAGAATGTAGAGCTGTAGATTTCTTTGAAATAAACTCACAAATCGGCGAAATAGATTACATTGATAGCTTTCATATTTTAATAATTGTTAGATTGTTTCACTTTAGAATACATTATCTTGCGAAGCTTGTTAGTACTTTGTAAATCTATACTATAATAAAACTGTAGCAAGGTCAAATCTGTACATTAAATATTTTTTGAAAATTTTTATCGGGGTAGACTTTGTTATCGATATAGAAGCCAAAAATAATCTTTTTACAATTTTTGTCTGTCTGTCTGTCTGTCTGTCTGTCTGTCTGTCTGTCTGTCCCTGTGAACACGCATCACTCTGAAAGTACTGAACCGATTTTGACGAAACTTGGCACAGTGATAACTAATATTACGAGATTACATTTAGAATACTTTTTATCTCATAAAACGCAAGGGATTCTCCAGGATCTGCCTGTTTGTCTGTCCCTTTGAACACGTACCACTCTGAAAGTACTGAACCAATTTTGACGAAATTTTGCACAGTGATAACTAATATTACAAGGTTACATCTAGAATACTTTTTATCTCATAAAACGCAAGGGATTCTCCAGGATAACGGACGAAAGTCAAAAATTTGTAGTTAATGAAATTTTTGACGGATTTTGGTAAATTTTCATTGTGCTATATATAGCAGACAGATTAGCTAAAAAGATAAGCTATATATCCCTAAGCTACTTTAAAAAAAATACCAAAAAAAAAATCGCCGGGATTCGAACCGTCGGCTCCGGCGGACCATATAATGTCCAGTACGTTATAACTGAGCTACGGCTATATGACATCTCTATGCGTAATTATCGACCTCATATGAAAAAAATACGTATAAACGAAACTGTCACTTATATGTTGTTACATTTATTTTATTCTATAAAAAATGTTTGCTAAACAAAGGTGACAAGATTTTTTCCTAAAACATAAACCTAGATAATAGTTACATTGCATTGTAGAAGATGAATTTCAACTAGAGTTCTATCAGTACGTGTGTTGTTTCGATATTTGATAAAATTAGTTTTCTAAATGTTATTGAGTCTTGAAGTAGTTGGGTTCAGGTTTGTGAATCTAAGATTAAAATAAATCAGTTGAGGTGTATGCAGTTACTTTTTTTTTCTCGAACTGACCACGCTATTGACCTAGCAAAGTCTTAACAGCTTCACCGGACTACTGTTTGCAGTTACTATGTTGTATTTATACTAATATTATAATGAGTGGTAAAGTTTTGTTTTCGAGGAATGCTTGGTACCTACTACTGGTCCGATTTCAAATATTCTTTCACTGTTAGAAAGGTATATTATCCCAAGTTCAGTATCTCAGTAAAAAAGGTGGTTTGTATGTCAAAAGTAAAATAAATATGACCAAATTAAAATTGAATGCAGATTTCACGTATACTTTACAAATTCTTATAAAACAAACAACTAAAACAAAATGGAAATTTAATGTAGATAAAGTTCAACTTTTACAGTATGTTACATGATGAAGTTACAAGGGGTACTGGGAAGACATTTATCGGCAATATATGTAAGTTAGTTTTGATCTTCACTTTGATGACACTACTTTAGGTAATGCTGCGAACAGAGTCTAGGCTTATTTTAAAAGATTTCTCACATACCAACTGGGTATATGTTTGAGTGAGTCCCTGGATAGTTTGGATTCACGATTGGAAGTCCTGGATAACGCTGCAATAGGGTTTTAGGTTTTTTAAGATTATTTGCGTTTAAAAATACAATTGAAACCGGTAATAACCGATTTGGTGCAGACGAAGTTGCACTGGTCAGCTAGTCCTTAATAAAATATCGTAATGTATGTATATTTAGAATTACACTGTAATTTAGTTTAGCTCCCATGTACAAATTTTCGTGGAGGTGTAATTTTTAGTAGGTACAGTTAGAAATCGTTTAAGGAATTTTGGTCGCATCTTTTATGAAATATTTTAACTTACCTTGAGGTCTGGCCACTGCTAGCGCAAACAATACAGTCAATGCCAATATAATCTGAAAGGAAATATTGTATGTACTTTATACTGTATAGGACATGTTTCAATAATACTTCATCATTATTACATAGTATAAAACAAAGTCCCCTACCGCGTCTGTCTGTTCGCGATAAACTCAAAAACTACTGAACGGATTTTCAAGCGGTTTTCACCAGTGGATAAAGTGATTTATGAGGAACGTTTTGGTATATAATTTATCAAGGATTTTTTTTTATAATCAGAGCGGGACAACGTCTGCCGGGCCTTGTATTCTATAAATAGTAACGAACTTTGTATTCTTATGTGAATGCAAACATCTTAATGCCAATTATGAGTAAATCAAAGCTGTGATTTATACGTTGCTGTTGTATTTACTTCTTAGGTAACATTCAAGCGGAAGCAGTTAAAGGATAAATTGGGAATAGAACATAAAAAATGTACAAATTATTTTCCAATTATACGCACCGTAATCTTAGCCATGATGAGTTAGAAGGACTTTTCCGTTCAAAGAGAACAAGGTAATTAAGTGATTGCTTAGTTGGCACTACTCTTTTATAAGTTGACATAACAAATATTGATAAAAGTGATGTCAAAACGGATAACCCTGGCCATGTTGAAGTTTTAAAAGAGGCACTGATCAGAATTTTAATTAGATTTAATTAGTATAGATTTAGAATTCAGTTTATTGTGTTTACGACTCCGTGACAATACATTTGGAAACTGCGGAAGGCTCTATTAAAGGACAATACCGAGATATGATTATAGCTTACGGTACGGAATTTTCCAGCGTTGTCCGATATAGTTATCACCCAAATGTTAATTTAATGTGAAGCGCCTTCAACATATTTGGATAATTAATTATTACAAATTAATTGAGAAGTCCGGAGAAGTATTATTATTATTATATCGGTAAAATAAAAAAAATAGTTTAATGTGACTACAAAATTAATGATATTAAAATTATTTATTTTTTGAAAATTTTAAGATTGTCTAATACTGACTTTAGCTCGAGGCTTCAATTTAGATTTGTATTAGATATATGTAGATTTAGATTTGCACTATCTTTCGGGAACATTACTTTTTTCTTGGATGATTTTTTCCTTTACCCTTTACTGTGCCTCTGACAACGTGTATGAAAAATGTAGTCGATCGATATAGAAATGTAATGCTAATCGATTAAGTAGTTAGAGCGTGAAAATGTAACAATGAATAGTCCGGTGAAGCTGTTAAGGCCAAAAAATTAACAAACAAACCAACCTACTTTAAGAAGATTTTGTTTAAATAATTTATATACACGTATATATGTATGATAATATATCAATATAATATTTTGCCTACCATTCTCGTTGTGAAATGGTTTTATAATGGTAAACTTATTTTTGTTTAATACTTCATACATTTCAGAGTTTGATTACAGTATCATCTGATGTTAAATGACTATGAAATCTAAGATGGGTGAGACACTAAACCCAGAGCGACGAAAATTATTGTTGTGTGAAATTGTCGAAACAAACCAGTAGATGTTACCCGAGAAATTTTCAGTTTAAATCTGGTTAATTGCCAGGCGAGCATAAGAAAATGAACCACCACCATGGTATTGGTTTCAATCTTAATTTAATAAAGCAAATGTTTACAAACAATTGACTATATAATAAATAATGTAGTCAGCATACTGAAAAAGAAGTGTCATAGGCTTAGGACATTGTTTTGCATTCTCCATAAGAACAATGCAAAGCTGTACCTAATAGTAGTTCTTCATTCGATCGTGTATATATCATGGTCTCGGTGAAAACTTCGCTATTTACTATGACAGGAGTTCTTATGGGATTAGTAAATTACGTTCAGTTTTGTAAGCTTCACCATATATGTTTTCATTTTTCCGTTCACCTCTAGGTAATCTTATTATAATTATTATCGAGAACAAGAATAATATGGTTATATCATTGATATCTTTAGATTAAATAATGTTGGAGGTCAAACGATTTACCTACTATAGAAATTAAGTAGAACCATGAATTTAAGATTGATTTCAGAAAACAATTGAACTATATTTACAGTATCGACTGTCAATCGCAGGTTTGACAATTTTCCGAGCAAATAGCTCATGTATTAATTTTATGTTGTATTTCTTTTTTATAGACGTAAATTAAAATTGAAGCGTTTGTTTGCCCAACCAATATAATAGCTTTTTATGAAATTAAAGTGCATACGGTATCTTATTTATCAGTGTAAATAGTACTGTATGATAATAAGCTAACGAAACGATATCAAAAACCGCGCGCCCCACATTACAGAGAACAATTTTTTTCCCTGAATTCGACGCGGTTAATTTAATAAGAATAATTAATAATTTATTTTTGTTCTGAGCACAACAAACCGTCTGCACTATATTTCATGGTAGGCCTAGTGACAGCAATAAAAAAAGAAAGGCCACCTCCAAGAAAGCAGTCGTGGTGGTCGTGTGGTTTAATCGGTGGAATAACAATCCGATGTCCGCAGGTTCGAACCCCGGCATGTACCAAATAATTTATCGAAATTCACGTACGTTTACTAATTTACATTGGTGACACTCTCAGCGGAACAAAAATATTACGAGAAAACCTAAAACTGAGAAATGTTCTTGTAGTATAACAGTATGTGGGAAACATAGAATTGTGGATTTGTCAGAGCTTGAAATCGTCAATACGTTGTGAGATGACGTGGTGTTTAAGCCCTTACCTTCCTTTGGGAAGAGGCCTATGCACGGCCGTAGCTAGTTGGGGGCATTGTGGAGCAATGTTCTACCTTAAAAATACAAAAAACGATTAAACTATTATAATGAAATTGTTTGTTCATAGTTTAAGATAAAAAAAATGTAGCGATAAGTATCTAAATTTTTCCGAACATACCACGATTTGTGACATTCGAGGGCAGGTCAGTTATGATATTTGTTTATTTCCGCTCTACCTGTAACCAATGCGGTCCTACCTCAAATACGAATCTAGCTACAGCTCTGGGCCTGTGGCCCTACAGTGGGTCTCTTACAGGCTGATGACGATGATGGTGATTGTGCATAATAGCGACAATCCAGGCAAACACAGCACCAATCCGTTTGGATACTGCCACTTGGAGCACGCCACTACTCCGATATGTGGCAATCAAGTCAGACACAGTCGTATGTTCATAGTCTGCATTTTCTAAGTATAAAGAACGAAACTTTTATAGCTGGAATTAAATTCCAAGCATTTATAATGTCGATAAAAATAATCCTTAGTTAATGAATGTCTAAAGATACTATATAAAATATTTTAAAAGAAACAATTCGTCTAACAAATATGACTAAATCAACTCAGCGAATATTTGGAATGATTGACGATATAACGCTGTATGTGACATAATTATATTTCTATTAAACGTTAAATTATTCGAAAGACCTTATACGTAACATGTTAATACTCGGAAGTTGGATGGACGTAAAACAGAACCTCTAACTGAAATTAAATAACTTTTAACTGTAAGTTACACAAGTTATGACCATATATGATGTACAAAGATTCGTCTTATGTGTTGTATTAGACGATTATCACGTTCGAGTGAATTAATTCTGCTACACTATTAGAGTTTACACGATTTATTTTCACAATGTCAAGTTTTGTCACTAACACGTAAGCGACTTTGATCTCTAAGTTGTCAACATGTTCATATGAATTCATTTGCTGAATCAATTTATTTTTCTTGTTTAAAATCAGTATAAAAGATTCTCGGGTGCACAGTTATCGCAGAACATTGGGAGAAGACACTTGAATAAATTGTAAGTTTTTTATTTATTATAACTTATGTAATTTCTTTTAATCCACATACATACATCTTTTATTAGACTCACATGACATTCCAAGCTATATTGTGATTGACAGCATAATAGCTCTGGATCTTAACAGCAACAGCGATATTTACTTGACCTAACTCTAGTAAAGTCACTTTAAAATTAACAGATTCAAGCAAAGTTTCTATTTAACCTTTTTAATGTGTTAAAAAAACGGAATCCTAACGGATTACTCGGTTATTCATCTGTCTGTTATGGGAAGGCTTTCAATTTTGAAGACGGCTTGAAATATATAGATGAAATGCATGGATTCATTTTGCTTCAAAGATAAATATATATTTTAGGATAACACAATAAATAGTTACGGCCCTTTATATCCAAAATTTGTTTTCGTTGATCGATTTACAAAATCCATAGACTTTATGTCTCGGCAGTTGGATGTCCTTATTATATAGGTTGGTTCCAAAAAGTGGCAAATAAAGAGAGAGTGACTGTGATTTTTTTTTTCGAAATGTGATAGGCTTATCAACATGTATAGGGTGGTAGCTATCTAGTCGACCATATCTCCAAGCTTAACCGCAAGATATACGTCAATTGATTGATAGTGTATGTTATGTGTACTTATGTATGTTATTCGTGATCCAGTCGCACACGAGAATATACTCTACCACCCAAGACCTATGGGTCCAAACCCATAAGCTGATGTTTAAATTTTATTTTCAGTTAATAAAAATGAAGACGATTCTCGCTCTTTTTGCTTTGGTGGCCGTAGTGGCTTCCACATCTGAATACTACCAAACACAGTACGAGAACTTCGACGCAAACCAATTGGTGGAAAACGTACGCCTGTTGAAGAATTATATCAAATGCTTCCTTGATGAAGGACCATGCACGCCGGAAGGAAATGAATTCAAGAGTAAGTCTGAATCGTGTTTTTATTATTATCTCTATAATTATATTTGTACTGAGAATTTTATATATTATAACATAACATTAAGGAAGTGGTTTTGTAAATTCAAGCTTTAAGGCGACAAAGCGGATGAAACTTTGGATGATAATCCGGCATTTTTCTGTCAGTCAATCAGACAGTTATTGTTATCACATATTATAAAACAAAGTCCTCTGCCACGTCTATATGTCTGTCTGTTCGCGATAAACTCAAAAACTACTAAGCGGATTTTTATGCGGTATTCATCAGCAGATAAAGTGGGATGAGGAAGGTTTAAGTGTATAAATTTCAGGGTTTTTTTTTTCTTATCTGGACATGATAACGTACGCCAGGCCCACTAGTGTAGTACTTACATAAAATATTGACTACATAGAAAATGTGTACGAAGCAACGGAAATTGCTACTTTGTGTAGTCCTTACTTATTAGGAATAGTGTAGAGAAACTAAACTTACAACGTGCTGTGATGATGCTTTAGTGATAGCGTGTTCGGATACAACGCTCATCGACGTCGGTAGAAACTTTTAGTGAAGGAAAATGATGAAATTAGATCATTTTGTTAGGTTTTTTAATTAGGTTAACTACCATCTTCAAGTTGAAAATCTGTAGGCAAGCTGGTCCTCTAGGTTTAATGCGTTAACCATCTTAAACCAGACATTCATCTGAACGTTAAAGCCTCTAAAAACAATATACAATTTCTATGACATACTTAAGCGGTGTTATTACAAAAAAGTTAAATACGTATTGAACCTTGGCTTTAAAAAGGTCTCATATTAAATGCACCGCGGTCGCCTTCTTGTTCTTTTGTCTCGCTTTGGTTACGTTAGTTTAGACTTGTGAAAAAGGATAACACGAACTTGCCTCGGGCGAGTGCGGTGCATTTATTAGGAACCTTTTTTAAACCAAGTATTTAATACGTATTTAACTTTTTTGTAATAACACGGTATACGTTCATTTGTTTAGTTAAATATAAATATCAAATCAAAACTGATTGGTATTTCCTTGAGAAACTTACAAACCATTTTATGTTAACATTTGTCGATCAATATTAAAGGTTTTGTAGAATCCTTTTAAGTTTTAACTCTTGACTTGTCCTCATGGTCAAGAGGTCAAGGTGTATTACTATTTGACCTACAATATCGTGAAGGTAGTTTGTACGATTCTTATTGAGGTCATCTAAATTTATGCATTTGGTCTGATCTAATTAAGACTTTGTATATCCATATTCAATCAACAAAGTAGTCTTAATTTAAATTTTGTGTATATATTACTAGTTTTTGCTAGGGGCTTTGTTTGCGTTAGTTATAGATTTAACTAATCCCTCGGTAACAGTAGCTTTCTTCTAGATGAAATATATCCTATGTTCTCTTACGCATCCCTGACAACGTGCATGCGAAACTTCATGATCATCGGTTGTGTAGTTAGAATGTCAAAGCGTAACAAACAAACAACAACCTCAGTTCCGTATTTACAGTATTACTAACTTTTCCCCGCGGCTTCTCTCGGGCTAATATAGATTTAACTTGTCCTCGGAAACAGTGTCCTTTTTCTGGACAAAAGGTATCTTCTGTCTTTCTCTGTACCCCTGCTCTATGTAATATTTCATGATAATTCGTTGAGTAGCTATGTCGTGAAAGAGTAAAAATCAAACTCACATTCTTATTTATATTCTTAGGAGTCACCAATACTTTTGGTATATTACTAAATTAAATACAGTAGGCGGTGATAGTAGCTATTCATGGTACCTATCGTCTGCTATACACAAACAAGGAGGTTCCAAGGAAGGCTGACGTCTGGTAGGTAACCGTTCGTAGAACATCTTTCACGACATGAGCGTTATAAAACCTGTTCTGCCGACCTTACTCATTTGCGGCAAGGACAAGGCAAAAAAGAGATTAGTTAAACTATTTCAATACTTTTATAAATTCATCATATATATTATTTTTTTCAAACTTGTTGGTTTCGCACAGAGGTCACTATTCACTCCCTTGACGTGTTGCATGGGCATCATATTAAAGTCACCAATATTTGTTAGCCCTGATACAAGTCAGAGAGTCGTGGTAATTTCAAGGTGTGTTAAATGTCTTAAGATTAGCGATTACATGCTTAGCAAAATTATCGAACGATTTGATTGTAGATTCCTTCTGCATCAAGCCCAAAATATCGAATGGACATGTACGAAGATTATCACAAAGCAATATGTGCTCTAGCCTCTTCGTGCTAAACCTAGGACAATCTTGAAGCAAGTGTTCAAAGTTTTGCACAGATGTGTTATCATCATATTCAATTCAACATATCACATATATTACATATAAAAGAATGACTGACTGACATATCAATGCACAGCCCGAACTACTAGACCCAGGATCGAACTAAGGATTTTTTTTTAGAAATTCATCCCCGAACAGGAGTTGAAAGTTTGTGTGAAAATGCTCCATTTTCCCTTTAGTCAGTTAGTTGTTAAGCATATCCTCAAGTAATATTAAGTCTTGCTTTCATTAAAATTGGTTCACTCTATCAGAAGTTCTTGTAATTATAATGACGACACGACTTAAGTACGAGAGAAAAGTAGATAAATAAATGGACATAATACATTCAGATGGTTTTATAAGTCACTGTTTATTTACATTAGATTCCACGTGGACGGAATCACAGGCACAGCTAGTAATTTATAAATATTCAAGCAACTGGAAACTTAAAAACACTTACCTTGTATGAGGAAAATTTGCAAGACACATAAAGTATTTCGTGGAATCGACCGTTATGAAATAATGTTTACATCATATGATTTTCCCTTTTTAGAAGCCATTCCTGACGCTCTCCAGACCAATTGCTCCAAGTGCTCGCCGAAACAGCGTGAACTGATCCGTATTGTTGTGAAAGGATTCCAAGAGAAGCTCCCTGAACTGTGGGAACAACTCTCAAAGAAAGAGGACCCGCGCGGAGAATACAAAGAAGCTTTCAATTCTTTCATCAACTCCACCGATTAGATACATGCCGATGAGATGTAAATAGGTTCACAAGGTTTCTACTACTCTGCTTCTTCTGGGTCTTTTCGCTTAAAAATGTATTCCGGGAACGTTCAGCTTTTGCGTTTTGATTGTAAACAATTTGTTAATGTTGTATAACATCACATTAATTTAAATGCATATTGTTATTTATTTATAGTTCTATTTAAATAAAAACTGTTTAAATAATTACAAGCCGTATTTTTTTTATTGTAATATGTCGAAGTTACGAACCTGTGTAATGTGGTATGTGTAGCGCAATCGGAAATGATCTTAAGAGATTTAAAATAATTAATGATAATTTGGTGATCGATATTCGACCAGAATTTGAAAGAAATTTACAGCTTCACATCCTTAAAAAAGTACAAGAAAAAAATTAGTTTCGCCAACAATTATCTCAGTATATACATTTATATATTTTTTTATTATATGGCTAACCCAAACTTTGGACATAAAGTAAGATATTAATTATGTAAACGATAGCTAAATTACATAGCATGTAGATGAAAAAAAAATTGGAATGAAAATGTCAATTAAAAACAACCGCCGATAATGACATATCATCATTACATAGTATAAAACAAAGTCCCCTACCGCGTCTGCCTGTCTGTCTGTTCGCGATAAACTCAAAAACTACTGAACGGGTCTTTATGCGGTTTTCAACAGTGGATAAAGTGATTCACGAGGAACGTTTTGGTGTATAATTTGTACAGGATTTTTTTGTAATCAGGGCGGGACAACGTCTGCCGGGCCCGCTAGTTAAATTATAAAGTACATAACAATTCTGCTACTGTCGCATCAAAAATAAATCATACTTATATTAAGTGTAGGTGTGTATGTTACTAGCCTCTGCCCGCGACTTCGTCCGCGTGGAATAGTTACTTCGGGCTAACGCTAACACGCAGCGAAAGCTCTCAAGAGGAAAAAACCCCGATTTTGAAACATTCTTCATTAGTGCTCCGCTCGTATGTCTTACCTTGATGGTATATATCCTATAACCTCGATAAATGAGCTATATAGCACTGAATTAATTTTTCATATCGGACCGGTAGTTCCTGAGATTACCCCCTACAAAGTCACAAAGTCACAAACTTTACCCCTTTATAATATTATTAATTTTTCAAATTTCAATATTAAAGAAAAAACGAACTATTTTCATTCTTTTTTATTGATGACATTAAATCGTGTCAGTAGGTATTAAACAGAAAAGGAATGAAGAAAATCGGTTCAGAAATAGAGTAGAGAGATGTTCTAAATTGGTTTGACTCTGTCTATATAAATATAGGTAATCTATCAGCTGCTGTCGCTATCATATTGTTCTGCGTGCCTCTTCGCAGCTGGATATGTAATGGTTGATGACAACCCAAAAGGGCTCGCTGTGCTGGTTTTATATTTGTATGGCGGTATCTATCTTGATGGGTAAAAACTCCTGTCAACCCACTTGGTTATTGAAATTACATTGTCTGATACTGGAATAGACCCTTGATGTAATACAATATGATGATCGCGATCTGCCCAAGTTTTCAAAATAGTAGAGAAGTTTAGATTTGAGTTTGAGGGGGGATTAATGTTACTTGCGTCCAAAGGAAGTCCAAACCTCTTATTCCCCTGCACGTGCCCCCAGGTGGTACTAAAGAATAAGTAAGTTTTGGCCGCTGCACTGTTCCATATAAATTGAACCTAACAGCGACAAATAGAGTAATCATTCTAAAAAAAAAATGGATTCTCTATTCAACCATATGATTAGTTAAATAATTAGAGTTAAAAGATAAATTCCAATGAATTATAAATAAAATGGTACTCTAAAAATATTTTACCATAGTTATTATGTTATGTAATTTTGAAAACATTAAACATTTGTAGACATGGTATATAAAAATATGTTTTTATAAATACAGAATCGATACTCCATAGATTTCTAGTTTGCTATAAATGTGGAAATTGTTTCAAATCGAAGCAAAATTCATTGTGTCGACATTAGAATAATATTTACGTAAGGCGCTTTAGTATATGAGATTAATAAATTCTAACACCACTTCACAGATTACTATGAAAATTGGGTTGTGGAGATGAAGAATAATTTACAGAATATCTATTTTGCCATACCTCAACTATGTGTTAAAGAAACTAGTAATTATTAGAAATAACTAACTGATAACCCTAAACCGCTCGCTTCGCAGTGCGTTAAATAAAATTTGAATTAAAAAAATAGCAAAGGTCAATAGAAACCAAAAAATAAGTCTTCTCGAACCATTTATGAGAATATCCGTATTGAGTGGTCATAGTTCTATGCTAATACGTTCAGTAGTTCTGACGTGATTGAACTTCAAAGGAACTAACCTAACCTATATATGTGACCTAACCTATATATAACCTAACCATACTAGCGGGTCTGGCGGACGTTGATAATTAAAAAACCCTAAAATTCAACCGTAGCGCACCCTACCGGATCTAATTTTGAATTTAAACCATTCTCGAATCCACTGGAATACACACAAAAAAAAAATAGTCAAAATTGGTCCAGTCGTTTAGGACGAGTTCAGTCACATACACACGGACAGAAGAATTGTATATATAAATTAATAGCAATAGGTATTAACACAGACGTGCGAGGGTCACATATATGTCTAGTTATAATATAATTATCTCGATTATTGTTCGTCAAAAGTAAGACTCTTTCGCAGCATTGAAATTTCTACAAACCTGTGCCTACTAAGTTTTTACATAACGAGTAATACATTCAATCTTTAAATTCTTAGTTTGTGTGCTTACGAATAAACCAGACGTATTTTCCTAATTACGTTCATATGCGTTTACGCTGTTATTTGTTTTCCTGTATAGTTATAAATATGGTATTATTATACTATAGATTGAAAGACTATTGGTATCTTTCTATTATTAAAGAAATATAACTTGACAAGAACAATTAGTTTTTTGAATACTCCCCCATGGTACAGGCTGTGAAGAAATTTGTATTAAAAAATACATATAAAAATTGTTAGTTATATGTTATTTATTTATATAAGTAAATCAAACAAAGATAAATGTAATAATGTTTAGAGTGCCAGATATACTGGCTTGTTGCTATCGACAATCCAACAATGTAATTCTGTGTACAGGAGGTAAACAATAGTAACTTACATTTAGTTAATTATTGACTGATAACCGCACGTTTCGTTGGTCATTAAAATGGTAAAGTGTTAATCGAAACAAAAAATAAGTAGCCTGGAATCATCTACGATCAGTTCCGTATCGAACGATCATATATAATTTTCCTAAGCGAATTTGACTACAACGACCAAACTCAGGGGCTGGGGTATTTAGCTCGTGGATGGCTGAAGTACCAACCCAATTTTAGCTGTAAATTTACGAGCAGAAAAAGGACATGTTAAGATACCGTTAACATAGATATATTTTATTTTTGAAGACGGTTTATTTCTGAAGTGTTCGTGTTTATAATCTAAGTCACGCCTTCTTTCATCCTCGAATGTATTTATTCTCTCCTGAACAAGTTGCCTCCATTCATCACGCTTTTCAGCGAGCGACTCCCAATGAGTAGGTTCGATGTTACATTTTTTCATATATCTCTTCTGAACATCTTTGAAACGTAACAATTGTCCTCCAGTCTTCTGTTTACTATACTGTAGTTCAGAAAAGAAGATGCGCTTTACCTTTCTCGTATCTGACATTCGCGAGAGATGTCCGCACCAACGTAGCTGGTGCCGCATTAGTAATGCCTCCATCCCTAGGACATTAGCTCGTCGTAGAATTTATGTTCATGATGTCACGAAGACATTTTAAATGAAATCTGTCCAACGTACGTAGGTATATGTCTGTGATTTAGGCACCATGTCTCTGATGAGTACAATATATTAGGCAAAAGAATAGCCATGTATATCTGGATGTTAGTAGTTCACTCTTGTTCGGAATTTACCAAATGCTGCCATACCAAAACCGATTCTACTGTTAATCTCCGAATCAAGGTTGTATTTCACTGTAATACAGCTTCCAAGATACCTGAATTTATCGACTTGCTTAAGACATTTTGCTTCGATAAGAAGACTTAGTAAGGTCTGGTCTTGTCCCTCCACGGCTAGCACTTCAGTCTTTTTAATATTAATTTTGAGGCCAAATTTATTGCAATAGTATGCAGTCTAGTTATCAGATCTTGCAGCCCACCTACTGATTCTGCAAAGAATCAGAGATCGTCGGCATATACACGTTCGATAATGAGATCGTAGGCTACCTGGGTGCGTGCTTTTAACTTGGCAAGGTTGTATATTGTAGTTGGTAGAGCCACGCTGAAGCTATTACTAGTTTCAGCATGAATGGGTCGGCTCGCCCGGGGTAGTACCACCCTCTCACAGAAAATCGACGTGAAGTTATAGTGTTTGCATTGTTGCGTTTCGTTCGGTCAGTGAGAGCGCCGAAGGTCCAACTCCGTCCCCTACTTCCATCCCCCCCTCCCTCATCCCCCAAATACAGGATGGCAACGCACTTGCGACTCCCCTGGTGTTGCTAGTGTCTATGGACGACGGAGATCATTTACCATCAGGTGACCCGAAAAAAGATTAAAAATACCGCCATCTGTGCAAAACCGTACGTGGATTCCTGCATCATTTATAAGTAAAGTCTCCTTGACCACAACAGAGAAATATAGAGCAAAGAGTGTCGGTGCCAGTACACAACCTTGTTTTATATCGCAGGTGACTGCGAAATACTCCGTTCTCTCGGCTTTAACAATTACACAACAGGTCATGTTGTCATGAAGAAGTCTTATTAGACGTAAAAATTTATCCGTGCAACCATATTTTGCTAGTACTATCCATAAGGCTACTCGTGGCACACTGTCAAATGCTTTCTCTATGGCAACAAAGCAAAGAAACAAAGATCGCCTCTGCTCTTTGATTTTCTCTTGTAGTTGCTCAAGAAAAATATCGCTTCCTAGGTGCCCCTGTTAGGTCGAAACCCAAATAATATATTTTCCGACAGTTTCATCAGTCGATTCAAGAGTACTCTAGCAAACACTTTCCCTGGAATAGACAACAGTGAAATACCTCTATAAGAGTTACATTCAGAACGGTCCCCTTTATTTTTGTACAGAGAACAAATAAGCGACACCTTAAACTCAGAAAGAACCTCCTCAAATTCCCAAATTCGTTTGAAGAACTTCCAGATCTCGTGGTGAAGTTCGTCTTCTCCATATGTAAGAAGCTCTATTATCAATACCAACTGCTTTGTTATTCTTTAGGGTTTTGATAGCTGTGATAACTTCCTGCAGAGTAGGAGGATAGTCCAGAGTTACTATTCGTGGGGAATCTGGAAGAGATCTCACGTAATTCAGATCTGCGTTACGGTCCATATTAAGTAACTTGTTATAGTGTTCTGCCCAACGGTCTAATATTTCTTTTTTGTTCCTTAGAAGAGTACCGTCCAGAGACTTCAGGGGTAAATTATGTCGACTGACTCAGATATATATTAGATCCTCTGTAGATCACCGTACTTTTGAATTACACTGTACTTACCATCAGATAAAGTACAGTAAATGTATAGTGCTACTTTAATTAAAATATATTCGACCTCTACGGATTGTAAATTAAATGAGATTCCTCTGTAAAATGATTATTCATTAATGAAAGAATAAAGTAATAGACTTAAAATAGTGTACCTCAAATATACGTAAGTGTTCTTTGGAGTTCGAGAAGCTCATAACCGCTTTATCATAAAAATAACAACAATAATATGTACATATATAAGTAGATAAATTACATACATACGAATCTTTATACATAAACAAAAGATCCGTGAGGGTTTATATTCTATTCTTTCATTGGCTGTACAACAAATAGTACCGTGGCGCGGGTGCTCGGATTAAAAGGTATTTTTAAATTTTATTATATAAATGGGTTCATAATAAAATAGTGATTATAACACACACAATTATGACATATTATAACATAATAATCGTTATCTAATGTACACAGTAAGCTATTATTACTTACGTTCCTGTAAAAACATATTATATTTTGATAAATATGTTTTTATTCATTTATTATTCAGTCTTTGTGTTATTTGGTTACGTTTTCAAAACTTCAGGCATGTGCATTTTCAGCGAACATGTTTCTAATAATATTGTGAAGATTGAATGTAATAATGATTAATAATATAAATTTCGTGTACGGGATTTTGTTTTTTTATAGTTTTTGTATAGTTTTATATAATAAGTAATTTTGTTATTATGACTATTAACGTATATCTATTATGAATTATTCACTCTAGTAATCAATTAGGACTGTTAGATAAAAACAATTGGAACTAATTTATATTTTCTTATAAATGTTCAGGTTTTATAATCTATGCCACAGGAAAGTTACTACCGAACGTTATTAAAATTTGTTATATCTAAGGAATCTTTTACCTTTTTTAAATTTTACTTATTTAATTAGGGAATTATATTTGCTTAGAATATCATATTAATAAATGAGATTGTTTCCATGTTTTTAAATTAGTTGGCTAATTTAAGAAATTCAATTTAATTTGAATTCTTGTTTCCTTTCATGTCTTTATAAAAAAGATATACTTAAAATATTATATAAGAACTTTAGTATATATCTTTTATAGGTTCTTGTATATATATTATATATAGTTATATAGTATAATTAATTATGTGGATAAATACCTTTAATTAAGGCTCAATTTGGACACAAATCACAGGCATTTCGAAGAAAAATAACAGGCAAAATATATATACAATAGTAATTTATTTTACCAAAAAAATCATACGAAGACAACAGCATAGAATTACAATATTTTATTCATAAATAAGAATGACCACATAATTATGTGGTGCAAATTATGTATACTTACATAATGATTATTTAAGGTCAACAATAAGTCCAAGGTTGTTTACTTGACTCGTGGTTTTTATATAAGGAGTTACGATATCATTATAAAACTTAATTGAGCGATTGCTCAATTATTGTTGCCCGAATCAGGTTAAATATAAAGTGAGAGGATTATCACATATATTGTGATATGTCCTCGAGAGTTCTTACTAGATGCGTTATATACAATTATTATACTTTCGGAGAAAACTTCGTTGTTTTAAATACCTGAAATTTATAAGGTAGTAAAGCAGCAATTGTGATGGGTGCTAAAGTAATTTAAATTTATAAATTTAAAACAAATTCTTTACTCGCCTGATATATAAGATTTTTGTGTAGTGGATTTTCGCTCAATAAACACGATGATTTGAAAATGAAAGAAAATCAAATTTATATTTTATATATATATATATATATATATAAATTTCTTTTGTGCGTGTGTATGTCACTGAACTCCTTCTAAACGGCTGGACCGATTTTGATGAAATTTTGTGTGCGTGTTTCAGTGGATCCGGGAATGGTTTAGATTCACAATTGGGCCCGGTAGGTGGCGCTGCGATTGGCTTTTAGGATTTTGTTTAAATTATCAAAGCAGGTCAACGGCCGCAGGGATCGCTAGTATATATATAAATTTCTTCTGTACGTGTGTATGTCACTGAACTCCTCCTAAACGGCTGGACCGATTTTGATGGAATTTTGTGTGCGTGTTCCAGTGGATCCGAGAATGGTTTAGATTCACAATTGGACCCGGTAGGTGGCGTTGCGGTTGAATTTTAGTTTTTTTTATTATCAAGGCAGGACAACGTCCGTCCGGCCCGCTAGTTTTATTATATTTTACACTAAGAGGTAATCTTATGACTAATAGAAATTATTGGAAAATAATAATCGAAATAAAGGTCAATTAGTAGTTTTCACAAAATAAATATACAATAAGCAAAAATCAACCACTAAAACAAACATCATATTAACAAAAAATAATACGCAGGTAATATATTAAGTGATCTTTCGGAAAAACCCCAACATAAAGCTATATACGAAGAAGTGTTATGGACTTATTTGAAACTGGTTTCACTTCTTATGCAGTATAAAGTATGTATAAGTAATAAAGTATATGTTGAGTAAATTCGTTAAAGATACATTTTAACGTAGTTACAAGCCGAAAATACCTACATGCAATTAATTTATTTCATCTATACATATAAATAATGACGTACATTGTTTCTTTATTTTATTGGCAACCAATTATCTAGTAGATTATTACTGCCATTGTCGAGTAGGTAAAGATATTACAAGTTTGTTGCGATCATTTCAATGAAATAATATGATGGCGGCCATCTTGTTAGAACTTTCCAGGGAGTTTTTGAGGCAAGTCCGTGGTATTATTCCACTCCACTTGTGCATAATAACCAGACTGTATTACGTAAAACACAACCAACATAACTATACAATATAAAATCCACTACATGATATTCCAAGATCCCGCCAAAATCTCCAATGACTGCAATGTTTGTACAGTCTAATTTTGGGCGCTCTCACTGACCGAACGAAACGCAACACTGCAAGCACTGTTACTTCACGATGGTTTTCTATAAAAGAGTGGTACTAGCATGGCGAACTGACCCATTCATGCTGAAACCAATAATAATAGCTTCAGCGTGACTCTACCACCTAATCTTCTATTCTTCTTCTTCTATACATATAATAAAAATGAAGTGTCTGTATGTAATATCAAAATAACACTTTTTTACTGATTGGATGTGAAAGTATACACGCAACTAATAACAAAAATGCAATTTTTAAAATTTTTGTCGGTCTGTCTGTCTGTCTGTTTGTTCCGGGTAATCTCCGAAACGGCTGGATTTATTTTAACGGGAATTTCACTGGCAGATAGAAAAAAATACAGTGGGTTACTTAGGCTACTTTAAATTATACTAGCTGTTAATCGCGGCTTCGTCTGCAATGCATCTTCTAAACGCTTGGACCGATTTCCACGAGACTTTCACTAGCAGATAGCTGACCTTATAAAAATTAATTTAAGCAATTTTAGTTTATACTAGCTGTTAACCGTGAGTTTGCCCGCAGTGCTATCTCCAAAACGGTTTGACCGATCTTCATGATACCTTCACTGGCAGATAGCTGATCTTATAAAAATAATTTAGGCAATTTTAATTTATAGTAGCTGTTAACCGTAGCTTCGCCCACAGTGCTATCTCCAAAACGGTTAGACCGACCTTCACGAGACTTTTACTGCCAGATAGCTGATCTTATAAAAAGTAATTTAAGTTATTTTATTTTATACTAGCTGTTAACCATGGCTTCGCCCGCAGTACTATCTCCAAAACGGTTCGACCACTTTTTAACGGGACTTTCTCTGGCAGATAGCAGACATTATTAAAAGTCATTTAGTATATTTTAATCTAGACTAGCTGTTAACCGTGGCTTTGCCCGCAGTGGTATGTCCAAAACGGTTTAACCAATTTTCACGGGACTTTCACTGGCAGATATCTGACCTTATAGGAAGTAATTTAAGTTATTCTATTTTAGTCTAACTATTACCCGCGACTTCGTCCACATGAAATTTAACAAAACTATGTTGTTCACTGTAAACATGTGCATAAGATGTACGTTTTACTGGACTCCAAGAATAAATATAATTGAAATTCATATATCTGTACCTATGTATGTAATTTTAATTATATTGTCTTTTTGGTTATTTTGGCGGCCAATTTGTTTTATTTACCGCGCTTTCGTCTACTTAACTCAGTAAACATACCACACATAAGAATATTGTATCGAGTTCAATGAGCAATATTTGAATTGTCGAATATTAAAAACGTCTTAAACAGATATAAAGTTTTATATCTTGATTTATATTAATGCAAGATTTCAAGACGTCAGCTCATTCATTGTATACAATTCAACATTATTATTATTAATAGGAAATTTGAAGATAGAAGGGGTCTTTCTAAGGATAAGATAAAAAGGCCATAAACGAATTACTTATTGACAATATGGACATATTATATGATCATAATAACATCTTTAAGTCATTGTTTCATTAGTTCCTTATACAGTGTAAGTGAGCACTGAGGTAGTTACATGGAGGGTTAAGGTTCCAAATAAGTTGCTGATGATAAACCTCGTTTGGCACACTGTTAGTATTTATATATCTAATGTATACGTTACATGTCACTGTAGGTGGCGTGCGTGTCGTATTTACAATTGTTTTGAAAGAGCATTTCTGTAATTGTACATTGACTCACAATTTTATATTTCTCTAATACAATTTAAAGAAACGCGTGCGGTGCTGCGGGTACAGCTAGTAATAAATATAAAGAAAATGCAAGAATCAAAACTTCATGCGAGCTACTATTAGTGCAAAAGTTTTTATACCAAATACTTTATAGTTAGCGAACCGTTCCAATAATAAGTGACCGTCAACTAATCATAATAAAACTTGTAACATTATACAAAATAATCAGTGTTCGATTCAAGGAATTTTATTTATTTCTAGAATGTTATTTAATAAAATTATACAAACTGATAATGTGATGCTGCAATGATGACGCATAATAGTTTAAAGTCATTTATTTGTCTGGTCAACTCTTTCATAATAGTGTTGTTGTAACAGCTAGTTGAATGTTTATATATTTATAATTTTATTACATAAATTATTTTCTTAATAATCAACGGCGTTGACATAATATACACATATTTATATAAACAAGTTATAGCGCATTAGCTACATTGACAAAAGAGAACGGGTAATAATTATTATATGAATTAACCTTGAGAAGATTATATATTCGGTTATTTGTTCCAAATAATTTTTTCAGGTCTAACCTTTGTCAAGAACGTTATCATGGTCTTGATATTTTTATGTTAGGTACATATATAATTATTTACCCTCCGACATAATTAGCAAACGACTTGACAATTCACTTAATTACTAAGTACCTACTTCTATTACGTATTATAAAAAGGAAGCATTCTAAGAACATCCTCCATGTTGAACTGACTGTGCGTTGTTACAAAAAACGTAGTTGTTCCAAAAGCTTGTAACAGGTTTCAACGGGTTCATGGTCGAATGTAAGAAACGGGTTTAAAAGAGGAATCAAAAGTTATTTTATTTCACAGATAGATAGCCTTAGAGATGAAGTACATATACGTCCTGTGCCTGATTGTTCTGGCGAGCGTATACGCTAAGGAAACATATACAACTGAGAATGATAACTTAGACATCGAGGCACTTATTAGGGACGTGCCGGCTCTCGAAGAGTTTGTTGGATGCTTCCTTGACACTGTTGAGTGTAACCCTGTCGCTGCAGATTTTAAAAGTAAGTAGCTTATTAATATATTTTAGTTATTATATAATTATTAAATATACGTTGTTAGTGGTTCAGTGCTATTCTCAGATGCATCTCCACGACGGCAACCGTTTGATATTTTATAACATACCATATGTTTTGTTTGTACCTTTGTTCGTCGATGCTTAGTACAGATCATACGAATAGCTACATGTATATAGTTTATTTTGATTTAATGAAATCTTGTTGTCTTATCTATATATAATGAAAATACGTATTGGTATAGGACTGCGACCATTCGATATAGAATTTTTCGTAGATGATTCTAGGCTTTTGGATTATATTAATGCTCAACGAAGCAGATGGGAACCAGCTAGTAAATAAATACAAATAAATTAGAACTCCACTGGTATAATTATATTTAATTCCATCAGAGGGCGACTATACGCCGTGAGGGCTTTCACCCTTATGTGGTTGATATTCCCGTCATACGTACGAAGCGGTTTGCTTCCACATTTATTATACGTACGGCTGAGGAGTCAAATTCACTTCCGGCGTCAGTCTTTCCGTTATCATATAACTTAGAAGTCTTCAAGACTAAAGTAAACAGAAATCTAGTGAGTAAGCGCGATACATCGTCGGCTTCATTGTCACTCACCGTCAGGTGAGATGTGGCCAATCGCGTGCTTGTAAAACATAAAATAAAATTATTGCTTTGAGGATTGTGTTCTAAATTTGAATTGCAGAAAAGAGTTTAAAAATAATGTATATTTATCAATGTAACTTTATGTTGCTTTTTTAATTAGACCGACTTTACGTAATCGAGGTTAAAGGAGGTTATTCTACAAACATAGACCAGTGAACTAGTGTGATATCTATAAAAGGCAAGTTGTTATGTACACTTCGTGTATGAACTCGAATCAGCTTTAAATAATTTGTTCCATGCATTTAACCTATGTAATGTTAAAAAAAATATCTATATATTAATTTCAGCATGAAAATGATTCCTATAAGATAATTATTTGTTAGCTATATTTTTATTATTATATTAGCTACAATAGCGACTCCACACGCTCTTGTATGTTGCTATTGTTACATCCGATGGTATATTAAATGCCGTTAGTACCAGAACAAATTTATTTCGTACCCCTACAGACAAGAATCAAATAGATTATCCCTACAGTCACATTTATTCCTATCATACGCAGTTCGCTTGAAGAATTCTTCACTTTGATTTCTCTCTCTCCTATCTTTTGTTCGAAATAAAGCTTTACTGTGTCACCTGTGACGCACCGCGGCGCGTTTTATATACCTTTCAATAAAATAGGATGGAAAGCTCTGGAAGGCTGACGTCATTATTCGAACCATTCCACGACGTTCGAGACGGACTATTTGTAGAACCTCGTTACGTTTCGTTACCACGGTCGATGAGTCATTCTTTGTTTACTTGTAATAATTCCGCAGACATGGCGTTACGCTGTTATTATCGCATCTTGGGTTTTTATATATCAATGGTTGTAATAAATAATTGAGCTCCAGCAAAATAGATAATGTGTAAATATTCCTAATGTCCAAGTATTTATATACAAATGTTTATGATATTCGATAGAATTTCGCAGAAGTTGATGTGTCACCCAGTAGTCAGTTATAATATAACAAACAGTATAAATACTGCCAAGATAAACACAGTATCTATTTTATATAAATACTGGATGACCCGCGCAACTTCGCCTGCGTGAAATCGGTTGCTCACTGATTCCAATTGTATTTCCAAACTCCAAAAATCTTAAAAAACCTAAAACCCGATTACAGCGACCCCCACAGTTTCCAATTATGAAACCATACAATTCAGAAACTCGCTCAAACTCATACCTAATTGGTTTAGTACACACATTTACGCATGTGTGGATGAAATTTCGATGAGACGGGAATAGCGCCATCTGTCATTCAGCAACATCAATAATTTTGTTTTATTTGAAATACGCACGATATTGTTCATACAAAAATACTATAATCGCGAATAAAAAATAGGAGGGTGGAGTTAGGAAAATGAAAATTTGGGGTTATAGGTATTTTTAATGGTAAATAAAAAAATACAAAAAAGAAAAATTGAAAAAAAAATCTGGATAGGGGCACCTTAATCACCTAGAAATATAAAATATACTTTACGACCTATTCTTATACCTACCAAATATACATTTAAAATTTAATAACAACCGGTCCAGCCGTTTCGGAGGAGTTCGAACACAAACACAGTGACACGTGATTTTTATACCTATATTAGATAGATCACATAGACACATACTCGTTAAGAATTTTTTTTTTTTATTTACGTGGTGAAATCCTTTATGGATACGCCACCCTCTCGGGGGAGAGAGTGGGTTATGTCCGACTCGCACGGACTAAAACCCCACGGTGTACCGTCCGCCGCATGGTAGAGGCGGCCAGGGATCGAACCTGCTGTCTTCCTGAGAAACCGCCCCTGCGGCAACCTGGCGAGTGAACGCCAGGCTTCGTCCTACTATAGAGAGACTACTGGGTACACAACCAGTCGTCTCCCCTCGGCAGCCTCACCTGTGCAATAAGGAGATGAGTCCCCCGGCCCATCTCCTCAGGCTCGGCTCGATTCGTTAAGAATTGTACCAGCTGTAATCATAGTAGTAGTGTTTTTGTGGAGATGTACACGGTCATCTAGCTTGTTTTTATTTCTCTATTCGTGTTATTAAGATTTATTAATAACTTTCGAAGATTCGGCATTTGACCGTGATATGGAAATCGATGTTGAAATTTTGGAACACGTTTTTATTTGAACGTAAAATAGATCTCAGTTGCGGAATATAAAACAGACTTTTCTAGGTAGTAGAACCACGTTGAAACTGTTACTGGTTTCAGCATGAATGGGAAACACCGACGTGAAATAACAGCGCTTGCATTGTTGCATTCGTTCGGTCAGTAAGAGTGCCGGAGGACCACCTCCCCTCCCCGCCCTTGTTCCCCCTTCTCCCCAAACACAGGCTGGCAGGCTGGCATCGCACTTGCGACTCCTCTGGTGTTACTAGTGTCTATGGACGGCGGTGATCACTTAACATGCGGTAACCAGCCTGTTTGTTTGCCTCCTATGATATAAAAAGAAAGTTTTGCAACTTGTTCAAAGAAATCGGATCGATTTTGTTCTTAATTCGAAAGTTTTTTTTTCTATATTTACTATCCGAGAACTTCATCATTTATAATCTAATTTTATTAAAAAGGGGACATTTTTAATTGCAGTAGCATAGAACTTATAGAACTTTGAATTATGAAAATACACCAAAGAACTCTTCAAAATCGAATTATGGTGCATCTTGACAATGTCCCGCCTTGATACTAAAGCCTTGACAAATCATACAGTACCTAAATCCTCATGAATCTCTTTATCTACTGGGGAAAACCACATGAAAATCCGTTCAGTTGTTTTTGAGTTTATATCGAACAGACGGACAGAGAACTTTGTTTTATAATTATGTAGTGATTAAAAATTGTATTACTAAGAATTCCAGACTATGCCCTCAAACTACAGGTACAAACTAAGAAATCTATACTAATATTATAAAAGAGGTAAAGCTCTCAGGGGGTAATCTGGAACTACTGGCCCGAATTGAAAAATTCTTTCAGTATTAGATAGCTTATTTATCAAGGAAGACTTTAGGCAATATTTCATCGCGCTAAGACAAATAGGAGTGGAGCACCAATGAAGAATGTCTCAAAATCGGGTATTTTTTTCCTTTTGAGAGCTTCCGCTGCGTGTTAGTGTTAGCCCAAAGTAACTATTCCATGCGTACGAAGTCGCGGGCAGAGGCTAGTATATAATATCTAGACAGCGATCGCTCACAAAATTTACTTCTGTGTGAGAGGCAGTTCAATTTGAACAAAATCAATATGCATCAGTATGCATGTCGAATATATTATGTTATTAACAAGTACTTTTGTTTAAATTATATTGTATCTTTCTCTTATATCGTATTTAAATAAGTAAACAGAACAAATAATATGTCTTTTCGAGTTTGTTATAATCTATTAAATACTAGCGGGTTCAGCGGACGCTGTCCCACTCTGATAATAAAAAAACCTTGACAAATGATATTCCTATAAATAACCCTTCGTCGTGAATCACGTTATCTACTGGTGAAACCCGCTTGAACATCGATTCGGTAGGTTTGAGTTTGAGTATAGACAGATGTGGCAAAGGACTCTGTTTTATTATATGTAGAGACGATAATCAAAAATATGAATACTTTCACATTTATTTATGTAGTCGTAAATTATTCTTTGAGGATGGTAAATGAAGGACATGAGTGTGCAGGGCATGATTTTGAATGTTATGAGCGAGGTCGTAGTTACGAAGGTTTCTAAGTCAGAATAACAAATGTTAAATTAGCATGAAATACAGAACTTTCTTAGTGCCTTTTTTTTATAACGTGGGAAATCCCTTATGGACCCACCCTCCCGGGGAAAGAGTGGGTCATGTCCGACTTGCACGGGCTTAAACCCCACGGTGCCGGGACGACATGAGATCAGAACTTTCTCAGTACCTACAACGCTAGTTTGTTTTGAAATATTGTGACATTCTTGTATACTGTTCCAAAAATTGAACGATGCTAGATTTCTTCTCGTTTAGTTCCTTTAGTTTTTTACGCATTCTGCTTTTCAGAACATAAAATAAAAATCAGAAATATTTTATTCAATTTAGGCCCTAAGAGCCTTCTAACTTATGAACGTCAAAACTACCATCGCCTCGGAAAACAACCCAGTCATAGAGAAGAACCGGCAAGAAACTCGATCTGGTTTATCTTTTAAACAAATATAGGTAATACTCAGAATACATTACATGTCACAATCGTTTTTAATGCACAGAGTTGAGTCAATTCCAGACATCACCATCGTTCACATACTGATCCACTCTATAATAGCCTCTTGACACCAAAATCTGCTTGACATGGCGCTTAAACTCACAATCCGGCAAATCGGTAATAACCTTTGGGACGTTGTTCTAAAATCTAACACTATTACCTGTTACTGGTTTTACTAAGTCTGAAACATGGGACAACCAGTTTGTCACAGCTTATTAATTCATTTACGGTAAAGTAACGAAATGTGAAATTTTAACACTTTTCTGGTTAGAATTGTACATTGCATTTTGTTTTAAAAATGGTGTTAAACATAAAGGAGGACTGGCTCATAAGTGTAGCTACCGGAACACACTTAAGATACTTGACGGCATATTTAATCTGAGGAATTTCGGTAGTGGAACGAGTTTAGAAAAATCGCTTCTATCATATTATGTTTTTATCAAGAAGAATCACCAAAAGCTCCGATTTATTGCAGGGTACGAACCTAGATAAATCAATACGAAATCCGAAGAAGCTTTCTATGAGCCAACATTGCTTTATGCGTAGTGTTTAGAAAACAGATCGTTGTAACATGGTTGTAGGCCATTTTCTAAGCCTCGTTCTGGCTGGGTGATGTTCTAAACTCCTATAGGTTTCTTCCGGCAGATTTACTTGAGAACCAACCTCAACAGGTAGCTTATTGAGAACAAAATACTAAATTCCTAGTAAGATAACACAGCATCGCAACGGATTTCATCACCTCCATCATCAGAGATTATATATACATATTATTGGCAATCAAAAGTGGATCCATATTAAAACAAATCTAATATGGGCGAAGTCCTATCCCACTTCTGATATTAGATACCAAAAGTAGAATTATATAAAAAAAATAACAAATACAAATCTCTACACGAAAACTCACATTAACAATTAAATAACTCAAGTAACACAATAAGTCATAAAAACCCAGAGAAATATAAATAACAATGTAAATTGGAAAGAACTCACGCAATATAACCGTCCAGAGAGACGACCGAGCAAGAGTCTTTTTAATGACTTTTTTTTTCTCGAACTGTCTACGATGTTGACCTGCACAGGTCTTTACAGCATCACCGGATTGCGTTTTTAATGACTCGACAGACTCGCTCTTTATAGTATTCAATTAAGTTACGACCGGCCGATAACTTTCGAGCAATGGCGTGTCAGGTCATTAGTAACACCCCCGATGTGGTCAATAGTAAGTCAATAATAGTACGGAAAGTGCTAACAATATATGATATATATCATATCTTTATTTAAAATTAGTGAAGTATATTACAGAAAATGTTTTAAATCCTTTTTCAATTTTATGACATTGACTAAAAATGTAAGTTCCAACCTTTGAAGAGTTATCACTGAACAGTTAACTAGAATTGTTACAAATTTAGGGTCTAACGTAATTGCTTCTCAACAGTCGATTTTGTAATACTCTTAAGTTATTTAGCTTACTTTCTTAAAACATAATATAATTATTTTTATATATTTTACAGACGACATTAAGGAGGCCGTGGAACAATTATGTGAAAAATGCACAGATGCCCAGAAACATATTTTCAAGCGGTTCCTTGAAGGTCTTAAAGAAAAATTGCCTGCAAAATATGAAGCGTTTAAGAAAAAATACGATGCTGACGGAAATCATTTCCCCGCTCTGGAAGCTGTTATTGCCGATTTTTAGTCTTACATAATAAATGATATCATTTATTTCGATATGCGTCTTTAGTTTAAAAATATGTTCATATTGGAATTGCATTAAAAATGATCGATAATGAAAGTTTATAAACCAAAAGAATTTGTACTATTAATTTATTGTAATAAATAAATTCTGATACTTTTTTTTACTTTATCTTCCTTTTTTTTCTTGAACTGACTACGTTATTCACCTAGCAACAGCTTCACCGGACTACCTTTATCTTCCTTATTTATAATAAAGTACTTCTTTGTAAACCTTGATTAGTGTGTCTGTCTATTTGTATATTAAAAACCGCATCAAAATCAAATAGGGGTCATTAATTTTCAAAATGAGCCAAATCCGATTTTAGCCGTTCATAAGATTTAATGTTTTTTTAATAGACTAAAATATTTTAAAAATGTGAGATTTGAATATCACAGTATGAAACTACAATACTTATGGACGGTAAAATTTGTACTACGTTCACGGTGAATAAAGACTGAAAAGCTTTAAAAAATTAAAGATTTCATGTGAGCGATTAAAATTGGATTTGGCTCATTCTGAAAATTAACGACTGATGTATTATCTAGGGTGCCATAGCCTTCATATGTGCATAGAAAATTTAAAAATTCTTGACAAAATCTGTGCAGAACATCTAACACATTAAAAATAATATGGCACAATATATACACATTATAAAACAAAGTCCTCTGCCACGTCTGTCTGTTCGCGATAAACTCAAAAACTACTGAACGGATGTTCATTAGGTTTTCACTAGTAAATAAAGTGATTCATAAGGACGGTTTAGGTGTATAATTCGTCAAGGTTTTTTTTATTATTTGGACGGGACAACGTCCGCCGGGCCCGCTAGTTAACTATAACTTAAGATTATATTTTGCAGTGGTCCAAACTAATATCAATTACTGTAATTATATCGTGAGACTAGTCACTTACAAATTATAAATTTAATATTATTACGCAATACGATTGATTGAGCCATATTATTTACGTACAGAACGTTTAGTTTAATAAAAAAAAGAAAATTAATTTAAGTTTAATGCTATGAGTAAAGAAGAAATAAAGAACACTTCTTTAGGTATAGGAAGTAAAAAAAATAAATTAATAGAAAAAAACGAGCAATACAAGAAAACGTATTATAACACCTATAAAACTAACCCATTAATTAATCTTGTTCCTTATGTACCATCTATATATACTATCAACTGCTAAATAATGTCATAGGAGATTAGTGTTATTCTATTACCGATAATGTAATAGAAGCAATGTTCAAAATAAGTGCTATTCGTCGAAAATCACAAAGTTCTCTGATACAAAATAAACATATTAAGAGGCGAAACAGCACGCTGGATGTTGTAATTTAGTTCTTTTTCTTCTTTTCCCTACTTTGCCAACTAGTCCTTAATATTGAATACTAGCGGGCCCGGCAGACGTTGTCCCGCCCTGATTATAAAAAAATCCTTGACAAATTATATACCAAAACGTTCCCCATGAATCACTTTATCCACTGGTGAAAACCGCTTGAATATCCGTTCAGTAGTTTTTGAGTTTATCGCGAACAGACAGACAGACAGACGTGGTAGGAGACTTTGTTTTATACTATGTAATGATAATGATTATTGCTGATATTATTCTTATATGTGACTAATTATTACAAACTGTGGTTCTTTTGCTAAAACCTGCTAAGCACTTTTTTATGACATATTTCGTGTTGTAATTTATTGACAACATCACTTGTGCACAATAATGAGACTATATTTACGCAAAATCGCACAATATTACACAATATCGGATCAAGTAATGCAAGATTATGATTTAAAAATAAAAACCACAAAGTACGAAATAAGAGCAAGGATTTAAATTACACGGTTATTTACTCAGAACATTGTTAAATTATAATAAAACGCATGTGTGTATACTTATGTAGACGCGTTAGAAGTTATACTTCTTTGGCGTAACAAGATAAAAATCTTTTCAAAAATGTTATCTTTCGCCTTATTCTACGTTTGTAGAAAAAACGATACTAACAATAGAAAAAACGTATTTAATACATAGAAAGTTTTAATACAAAGAAATAGAACAACAAATACGAAGAAACAAAATGTTGACTATAGATAACTTCAGGGTGTCGGTTTTTCGTGACGGTGTGCGCGCGCATCGTAAAAATTTACTCTCATCATTTTCCCCTAACGTACCAAAAGAAGTATAACTTCAAAAATAACTAGCTGACACTCAACCGCTTCAAAATAGTTAAAATGATAACGATAGCCGCTCATAATTACAACGATTTTGACATAACCAATAAAATAAACAAAAGCAGAAAAAAGGAACGGACAAAGAGTCTGCAGAAAAAAACTCATCCACTTCGCTATTCATATAATAAATTTTTAACCTCAAAATCTAAATGGCAAAGGTTCAATAACGGAATCCAAAAACTAAGAAAAACCCATATCGAAAGGTCATACGTTATTGTTACCATACATTCAGTTGTCATTGACAAGACCGGGCCGGGTCTCAAAGAACTATATTTTCATCATATAATTGATTTATTTATATTTATGCTTCATAAAGACAGTGCAATAGATACAGGGGTAACATAAGATCTTCCTACCAAACTGTAGTCTTTTCACTTTCATTTGATTCAGGCTCATAAGGAAATTCATCACCCATATTTTATGTCTCATTTGGACGACAAATTTTATCTATACACATATACAGGCTGAATGTTTAGACAATAGCAATATTAATGGAAGATACTCTTCACTCGATTCTCGTTCTAAATCAATAAAAAAAAATAGGTGCTTAATATTTGACCTAAATATCTAGAAACATTATACACAATCCTCTACGCGTCTGTGTAAAGCACAGTGTCAAATATCATCGGGTGATTTCACTTTCACTTGAAAGGGAACGTGGGAATGCCAGGAACAACAACGGTTTATTGTCCGTTTTATTATCGAAAGTTATTAACTAACCTTGCATTGCATTGCACCTAGGTTTGTAGCTATACTTTGGAAAGTCTTAGAACAAACTTTAACTTAGGTTTTCTTGGTTGTTTATTAGTATTTATTTTGATATTATTATTTTATATATTAATTGTGTCATACCCTGGAATACTGCGAGTGCTTAACCTTTCACCTGGTATACATACACTCAAACACATACATTTTAGACGTACTAAATGTATGATTCTAATGGCGAATATGAACATAAATTAGTTTTTAGATAATCACGATAAATATACTAACATAAATCACACGAACACACAATAATTATAGGTGCTGTTTAATTATATAATTTAGGTGCATCTGTTATATGCGTTATGGAAGTTTTCGAACTTTAATAAGCCACTTCGGTTTTTTGTTGATCTTCTTCCTTGTAAATATTGTTTTTGACTGAAGGTCAAATAGTGCGAACGTTTTAAATACAAGCATTTAAACCTTCAGCATCATTTGTTATATGTCTATTATAAGAAGGTTTCATTAGAGCTCAGTTTGTTTCATCACATAATTGGCATTTTGTTACGTACCGTGTTCGTCCTGTTCATTGTAAAATAAATATGTCCGTTTTATTCATATTGTATTTTTTAATATTTGAAATAGTTTTTGCACAAAAATATTACGATTCGAGATATGATTACTATGATACGGACAATTTAATACAAAATACGCGACTATTAAAAAAATATCTGGACTGTTTTTTGAGTAAGGGACCTTGTACACCAATAGGAAGACTTTTCAAACGTAAGTACATAATATACTAACATTTTTTGGATACAATTAAAACAAGTATATTAAATGTTTTGTTAACTGAGTGAAACTAAAATATACCTACTAAAATGTACATAAATAAATACTTTTATTTCAGTTATGAATACGATAATTTTCTTATAAAAAGAAAATCCTTTTCATGGGACGTGGACTAATCTCAATAAATAAAAAAAAATTCTTCTACGTCTTTCGATTTTGTGGTTTGTTACAGTATTATTGAGCGTTATATCTTCTATATAACATAAATAAATAAGAAATATTGGTAAATTCTATGTTATTTAAGAATGTAAATGTAACGTGTCTGAACTTTTTAGATTTTTCTGAAAAAAATTGTTGCGTGTGTCTTGGAATAAGTAATAAAATATATTTCAAATATTCTTAGAAATGTCTGTCTGTATGTATGAACTCGCATCACTGCTAAAATACTGCGTTCACGATAAAACCTCACTAAGAAAATCATAAAGCCTATCCTCGAGTAACATTTAGTCTTGCTTTCATTAAAATCGGTTCACTCTATCAAAAGTTATTGTAATTTTAATAACGACGCGACTTAAGTGCGAGAGAAAAGTAGATAAGTAAATGGACTTAATATATTCAAATGATTTTATTAGTCACTGTTTTTTTACATTAGGTTCCACGCGTGCGGAGTCGCGGGCACAGCTAGTGTACATATATAATGCTTTAATCATTATATAAAACTAGTCCTTGTAGCTTCTTGAAGCTTGCACAACTTTTGTAATTTCATTATTTTTATGTCTAATCTTCTACAATATAAATTATACCATAACTTATTCATCTATACATGGATACTTCTTATTGAAGATTTTTATAAGATAAGAAAATGTTTTTGTAATTTTACCTTAAAGTTCACCATATCTTCTTAAATTAAGGTTAAAGTTTAATTTTCAATTTTTTTAAATGTACTCTGTATTTATCGTAACTGTAATCGTATCGTAACACCCATAAAAAACAATAATGTTATTCATGACACGTATACACTACTAAACCCTGAAGCTAGATTATTAGTAGCTATTATTAATCCAACCATTTTCCCCCTAAAATAAACATTACGTCTCTCGCTTTTAAAAATATATACCAATATTAGTATATCTTATAGAGTAGAGCTATGGCTTTGTAAAAATATATTTTCTTTTTTGTACAACAATCGCATAATAAAATTAAAAAAAATCTTAAGAGATATCAATACATGTTGTTTATTGAGATAAATCGAGTTGGTCAAGCTTAAAGAAAAAAAAATGTTTTTAATTATTCACAAGGAGTTTTTGGCGGGACCTTGGTCTGTCATGTAGTGGATTTTATTTTTTATTCATAATCTTGTGTTACTTGACTCTATATTGTGTAAAATTGGTGGTGTTTTATGTGATATAGTTTGTTTATTGTGCATAAGTGAAGTGAATGGAAAATAATGCCACGGACCATGAATTCTGAGATGCCACAAAAATTCCATGGATAGTTCTAATAAGATGGCCACCATCTTGTTAGTTCATCGAAATTATATCAAGAAACTTGTAATATTGATACTCACTTGACAATGGCAGTAATAGTCTATTAGAAGACTGGTTGCCAACATGGAATAGAAGAAGAACTTGAAATACTATTAACTACTCGACAATGGCATTCATTGAAATTATATCAAGAAACTTGTAATATCGATACTCACTTGACAATGGCAGTAATGGTCTACTAGAAGACTGGTTGCCGAAAATGGAATAGAAGAAGAACTTGTAATACTATTAACTACTCGACAATGGCAGTAATAATCTAAAAGATTGGTTGCCAAAAATAAAGTTAAAAAAAAAATTATTCACAACTTTTTTCTTAACGACTTTAGGTAAATAACATTACAAGTTTCTTGTGATCATTTCAATGTTGTAACAAGATGGTGGCCCCCGTGTTAGAAGTTTCCAGGGCGTTTTTGTGACATCTCAGAATTCATACTCCACAGTAATATTTCCCATTCATTTCACTTGTGCAAAACAACCGAACTATATTACGTAAAATGCCACCAATATTACAAAATGTAGACTCAAATAACACAAGATTATGAAATATAAAACCCACTACATGATAGATTAAAATACCGCAGGAAACACCAACACACCTTTGCAGTCCGGTGAAGCTGTTAAGACCTTGCTAGGTCAATAGTGTAGTCAGTTCGAAAAAAAAACCAACATCATCATATAAGTACATTGTAAACTCTATATAGCGAGACACTCACGGCTGTACCGAGAGGGGGGGGGCATTGTGGGGCAATGTCCTACCTTAAAAATTCCAAAAATTATGATAAATTATTATAATCAAATTGTTTGTTCATTTTTTGAGATATAAAACTTTTCCGAACATACCACAGTTTGTGACATTCGAGGGCAGATCAATTTTGATATTTTTTTTACTTCCGCCTTACCACAAATTCGACTCTAGCTACAGTCCCGTCGACACTCGATTTAACGACAAACTCTTTAAAACGTCGAAATTACTTAACTATGGTTGTTTTACCGTATTTTTTACATAATGATACAATCTATATAGCATCACGCTCACTCGAAATAAGGACAACAATACGGCATTATTAAGCGTTAAGCAATATTTTTTAAATTGTCAAAATTAGTAAGAACTGGAAGAAAGTTCTTTTGTATGATTTCTTGATGCTCTATTGTCTATCACGTATTTACCTGGACTGACGTCGAAAATTCTAAATGTCTCTTTTGTTTATTGTGTAATTTAATTGCACGTGTTTACCTCGGCCACTAATCTTCGTTCGATTGTTTTACGTTATTATGACCTTACTTTACTTACAAACTTTTAAAATGTTAACATTGCGAGTAAAAAAAAAGCTTATAATATTGACGAAAAAGTATTATTAATACGCTCAATAGAGGCAGGAGAAGAGGTAAATGATATCGGAAAACATTTTGGAATTAACCGCTCTATCGCGTCTATAATATGAATAAACAAGCAAAAAAATCCTGCAAGCAGAGAAGGTTTGAAAATCGGCTAGGAAATTAAAGAAAACTAAATACGAAAACTTGGATCAAGCCATGCTATCATAGTTTTACAGACAGCGCCGGAATAATATCCCCATCGCGGGACTGATCATGAAAGTTAAGACAGAAAATTTTGGCGAAGAACTAGGTGTAACCACTTTCAAAGCATTAGATGGATGCGTCAGTAAGTTTAGGCAACGGCACCATATCAAGTATGATAATATTAGCGGAAAACCTCGAAGTGTTGATTCAAGTATTACCGACGTCTGGATTTATAGAGTGTGGCCCAAGTTGAAAGAAAGGTACGTTCCAAGTGACATTTGTAACGCTGATGAAGCCGGAAATATATATTAGAATAGTAAAACAATGTCAATTTTGTTTTCACCCCATTTCGCGACAACTCTCTATAACGCCAAAAATGGACAGTCCTTTAAGTGTCGTTATATAGAGTATACACTGTATCTTTATCGAAACACAGGCGAAGTCACAGGAATTTTCTAGTAGTAAACTTATATATATTGTAATATCTTTGATTAATCTTCCGTAGGTAGTAATAATTTATTTCTTTCATTAAAACAAAAATCTGTAAGTAATTTACGGCATACGGCTAAAACAGGAGACTATGGCTGTCGCACTTTACCTGAACTATTATCTTAAAATTCTACTTGAAAAATTGAATTTAGTATAAGACCGGCATAATCTAAATACTAGAAACTGTAATAAACTGGTCGTCCCATGTTTCAGACTTAGCAAAACCAGTAATAGTTTTTTAGGTAATAGTGTTAGGTTTTACAATAAAGTCCCAAAGCATGTTATCGATTTGCCGGACTGTAAATTTAAGCGCTATGTCAAACGGGTTTTAGTTTCAAAAGGATATTATAGAGTGGATCAGTATGTGAACGATAGTGGTGTCTGGAATTGACTCCTCTCTGTGCATCCACTAAAAGCTATTGTACGATGTATTGGAAATAATTGTTAAAAAAATGTACTCGATCCAGTTTCTTGACAGTTCTTCTCGATGACTGGGTTGTTTTCCGAACCGGTGATAGTCTTTGACGTTCATAAGTGCCTTATTAGGGCCTAAACTGAATGAAGTATTTTTGAAAAAAAAAAATAACACGAGAGAGACAACTACAGTTTGGATGATATTCATCATTTAGTCCGGTGAAGCTGTGAAGGCTTGTCAGGTCAATAGCGTAGTCAGATCGAAAAAAAAACCCATATAATATAGACGAAATTATGATTTCGTATTCCTCTGTTTCCTAAATTAAATTCCTAAAAACGAAAACAAAAGAACACCGCGAAATTCCTTATTAATAAAGGAATTTCGCGGTGTTCTTTTGTTTTCGTTTTTTAGATTGTTTATTAGATTCATCAATCTTTTTTGCTGAAAGTCTGAAAACGGCTGTATATGTAATTGGAAGATTTTAGTATTTTTAGAAGACTAGGAGTCTTATCATATTTAATTTATGGGAAAAATCAAAATATATGGACATGGTAGTAACAGACATAGATTGCATGGTGTAAAATATGCATTACAGTTCTATTATCCAGTGATAAAACAGACGAGTACGTCTATCTTCTATATCTATTCTATACATATAATAAGAATGTAAATGTGACGTGTCTGTACTTTTTCGATTATCGTAAAGTACTACTAGGAATAAGTAACAAAATACATTTCAATCATTTTTGGAAATGTCTGTCTGTCTGTCTGTTGTATGAACACGCATCACTGTTAAAGTATTGGGTTTACAATAAAACCTCACCGAGAAAATCATAACGCATATTCTCGAGAATAAGTTAGTCTTTGTTTCATTAGAAATTTCTAAAAATGATTGACATGTATCTTATTACTTATTCCTAGACACCTGCAATAATTTTTTTCACGAAAATCGAAAAAGTACAGACAAGTTCAATTATATTCTTATTCTTATTATTACAGATAAGGCTATACAATTAAAAAAAAAGTCTGTGCAACAGTGCAATAATAAACGGAGCAATAATAATAATAAAATTAAAAAACATAAATATTAATCAAAAGAACATACGTCAATGGACAATTAAGTTAATTAACGAAGTATTTGAAATACCTATATTTTAAATTGTATATTCTCAACTCTTATTATAAGACAAAACAACAAAAACATTTAAACAACATCAGTAATTCGTTGCATTTAGTTTCAAAGTTATTATAACCAACGCAAAAACCTAATGACCTTGCCGGTTGACCTCCTAATAATAAAAAATGCAGACGTGTACCGTCGCCCACACTTTATTACATTGGTAGAATAAAGAGAGCACAGAATAATAATACTCCTAGCGGAGAAAGAGAGATGGCAAGATAAAACAAGTGAAAGGTCTTAGTGTATTATGTCATTTACGAATATCAATTTTAATGTTTATATTTCGCTGTAGATTGTACAACATGGATAGATTTTAGAAAGTGTTGCCAATAAAGCAGATCGTACCATTCAAAAGCAAATAATAACTCGTCTTAATTTCGAATTAAACACCATGCCCGTGTATTTCAATACATATATTTTTAAATATGTCGTTTAGTGTGTTTCTTCAATGCCGTTTGATCAATAACCATAAAAATTAGCACATCTAAGTGTTTTTAATGTAGACGGTTTTGGATTATCCATTTCATTTTAAATTACTAAGCAGTAGAGCGCAGTACGTTAACTTCTATATACTTCAACAGATCATCATAAAAATTGTTGTAGATATTTGAACAAAGAAGATGTTTTCGCGTTACTCATTTTATTGTAAAATAACTATTTATTATAAAAGATAATCATTACAATAACTAATAGTAGCTACAAAAAGTAACAAACGCGAGGGAAGCCTAGGAGAAATATCTAATCTCTAAATAATCTAGCTAATCCATTATTAAATTTAATAATTATTCCTATAAATTAAAAAAGAAGTATCGAATAATTGGTGAAAATGAATATTTTAATTATTTTTTTAACTAATCCTACTTTACTTAAAATTGTTAGTGTCAAATTGGTAAATATTTTGTATTTTAGCGTCTATAGTCTTCATATTCATTCAGTTGCCTAACAAAAAGTTGGCACCATCGTAAAAACATTCTAGGGATTTTGGGATATCTAAAAAATTATCGACTATATTATTTCTCACTAACTTTACCTGAGTATAATATCTAAACCATGTTAAGCAAAATACTACCGTAATAAAATATTATAAATAATTTTATTTGTAATGTGACTAATGCAAAACTAAATAAGGGTAATTTCTATTAGAAAATCATCTAAGAATATTGAGTGAGCGCCGTAGTTTCAACACGTAAATTATACATCAGTTTGAACGAGTAATTACTAAAAATTCTTAATTTTCTAATCAAATATCCACATTGGTTGTTAAAAATTGAAATCGTTCATCTTATGGATATCATTAGGGTTTGGTTGAATCTGTCAAAATGGGATTAACAGAATCAATATAATGGTTGGTGAAATTTGGTTGGTGTGATTCAGTTTAAAATTTGTATGTAGTGATTATTAGGATTCTTAATTTCAAACTAAAAATCACTTTTCGGTGACGGTTAATCAATTACAAGGCTGAAATAAAAATCGGTGAAATTTATTTTCATTACGCTGGCAACCTTACAAGCACACTGACGCATATCTATAGTGTTGTCTTCAGGTTAACAAGCACACATTGGTAAATTGAGATCTCCCACAAGTTCCGAAGCGTTTTCTAAAAACTGCGCAAACATGAAATAACGCAATTTTTATTGGCTAATTAAACGTCAAATAGACAGTAATATCACGTTTCTTAAAAGAGCAAAAAATAAATGAACCATATAATTACAGGCTGAAGAATTTATTTGCATGTAACAAAAAAAATGTGGAAAAATATACAGTAGGTACATAATGTCATTCAAATCTAGTTGTGCCCACGATGCAAACTTTTTTTATGCAGTAATTATTTAGAATTCCTAATTTTATCAAAATAGTTATAATTTTACGTTTTCTAAATTTTATGTTTATATTTTTCGAGTTTTTTCTTCAACAACTGAAAGTATTTTATTGACAATTCTTAGAGTCTACCAATGTCGGAGTGATATACACTTCTCGGCTAAAAAAGTGTCACCAAAATAGGTTGAGAATTAACAATATTGTAATGTTTTGAAAATATTTCATACAGGATTTTTATACCTTACCAATTTCGGAACGATGTGTATTTCACGTGTAAATTTTTGTTATGAAAATCGTTTGAAATGAGATTAAATGTTATCTGTTTTTGGATTTGTTTTTACTGCTTAAAAAATAATATTTATAAGTGTTATCTTCAAATAATGTTGGAATGGTATACATTGGTACACATTGGTATACATTGGTACAATGGTATACATATACATTGACAACTAGAGTTCGTTTTGATATTGATATTCGAGTGATATTTTTGTAGCTTATCAGTTTCTCCCACTAACAGATAATTTATGTGCACAGAATTCCAAGTGAAATCCAATCAAGGCCTTTGATTTAAACTCGAACACATAGTTAACATTTATTTTACGAAATAAGTCGTTCGTATTTCTTATGTCACGAAAATACGTAAAAAAGTGTATAGACTGAAACACAGGTTTATTAATACTTTATAAATTCGCTCAGAGGCTAATAAAACAAACATTATATAAGCACTAACTTGGTTTGTTAAATATATTTTTTAATTTGAGATTTGTTTTTGAAGTTATACTTCTTTTGGCGCGTTAGGGAAAAATGATGTGAGTAAATTTTTACGATGCGCGCGCACACCTTCACGAAAAACCGACACCCTGAAGTTAGCTATAGTCAACATTTTGTTTCTTTATATTAAAACTTTCAATGTATTAAATACCTTTTTTCTATTGTTAGTGTCGTTTTTTCTACAAACGTATAACATTTTTGGAAAGATTTTTATCTTGTTACGCCAAAGAAGTATAACTTCTAACGCGTGTACATAAGTACACACATACTTTTTTTTACTGTTTCTGTTTTACTGTTGTCACTGAATGAAGACAGAAAATTGTATATAATAGATTGCATTACTAGTAAACTGTATTTCAGGACAGTGGGAAAGTTTATAATACAATACTTCGATATCGATTTTTTTTTGTCTCTATTATTGTTTACATGATTATTATTTAAAGATTGTGGTTAAAAGTTTCTCGTATTTATCATCACTTTCTTCTAAATGAAGACATGTATAATTGTAAAATTTGTAATTTCTGTAAAATTAATACATGTATACTTTAGAATAGTATTTTTAAGGCCGCCCTATTTGTTTACGGGTATTTTTAAGTAATATGAAATAATTGTAAATGCTATCTTTATGAATTTTTCTATTGATATTACATGTGAAACAATGTATTCGGTATATTGTTATGTCCACGTAAACGATAACCATAAACATCATGCGTATATCTATGAAGTCTTACATTTTAATAAAGTTAGGCTTAATAATATATAGGACTTTCTAGGTGCTAATGCTAGAAATTTCATAGGTTACCAACTATGGAACCTGATGTGAATCATGTTAAAAGAAAGGATAAAATAACCGTGTCGTTACATTTGAAAATAAACCAAATCCCGTTTTAAACTTTCATAATTTTATAAGTTTTTTTAAGATCTTTTAATATTATACATGTAAAATTGGAAAATCATAAAAAATAAAACTAAAAATCTTATGAGCGGCAAAATTTAGACTTCGTTCACGTTGTATAAAACTGAAAATCTTAACAAATGTAAAGAAGACATGAATGATTAAAATTGAACCAGTTTCATTGTGAAATTTAACGACTCAACAGTCAATCTGTAGCAACAGTCCATAGCCAACGGGCACCATTTAAAGTTATGTGGATCATACGCCTGTTTGCTACCGTTTGTAATAAAAACCAATGTATCTGATAAATATAACATTCTTATTAAATATTAAAAGTGATTATATATTATATCTATTTAACTTGTCTTTTCAGAAATAATACCAGAAGTTATAGTTACTGCTTGTGCTAAATGTACTCCGAGCCAAAAAGTATTTGCGAGGAAAGCCTTTAATGCCTTCAAAAGATATTTCCCGGAATCCCTTGCTGAATTGAGGAACAGGATCGATCCTGCGAATAAATATTATGATGCTTTTGAAAAAGTTATCACAAATGCATGAACTCGTGTCTTTTATTTGTAAATCATATAGTTTTATGAGGTGAGTGGACAGTAACTTCTGAGGAATAGATAATATAATAATATGAAATCAATTATTTGTAGATCTATGATTCCAGAATGTCATCTTCACGCAGACTTGCCGAAATGTATTAATTTATTGTATATCGAATATGTCAATCAAAAAAAATGAAACATCTCTTGTATAAATAAGCCATATATGTATGTATATTAGGGTGTCCGTTATTTCCCAAATTGGATTTTATTCTGTAAACGATCCTCAAATTTTTAGATTATGACCTAAATTAAAATATCAGACCCAAACCAGCCCTTAATATTTACATTAACCCGTGCCTAAATCATAATACATTTCCCATTTAAATAACATGGGATTTTTGCACTTTTTGCAGTTAATTTTATATTATTCCATCGAAACAAATGGAGCTAACAATACTTAAACAGCTGTTTCTTGTAGAAAATTTAACGCTCTTAATCCAATTTGGGAAATAACGGACACCCTAATGTATATTATTTAGTCAGAGTTTTTGGCGGGATCTAGGAATGTCATGTAGTGGATTTTATATTTTATTCACAATCTTGTATTATTTGGCTCTATATTTTGTAATATTGGTGGTGTTTTGCGTAATATAGTTCGGTTATTGGGCACAAGTGAAGTGGATCGGAAATAATACCATGGACCTTGCATCCTGACTTGTCACAAAAATTCCCTGGAAAGTTCTAACAAGAGGGCCACCATTTTGTTAGAACATTGAAATGATCGCAATAAACTTGCAATAACATTACCTAATCCACAAAGGCAGTAATAAACTACTAGAAGACTTGTTGCAACAAATAAAATCAAATATATTTGGTTAAAAATAACAGGGTCTATTTGACGCAGTCCGAGTTTTATTGTCATGCTCTCTGTACCAGTCTAGGCTCCTACATGTTTTTCTTTGTGCATTTTCATTACTCATCATTTTGCAGAGACATTCGAATATAATATGTATAATATAATAACAGTCATATGCGACTTCGTCAACGCTTGAGTCTTTATAAAGGTCTACCTATATAAGATATTTAGTTGCTTGAAAAAGAAAAACGATGAAATTTGTATCGACTTTGTTAGTTGAAACGTTAAATACTAATTTACGTGGTATTTAAATTCAAAAATGATGAATTTTCATATAAACTTGCATCCTCTTTTACACTATTTTAAGGGTTGAATTTTCAAAAATTTTCCCGTAGTGTTCACTTACGGTGTAAAAGAAATCTGCCTGAAAATTTTGACGACCGTACTTCTAGTAATTTGAACTGTGCGTTGATATTTCAGTAAGATATGCTTATATATTACTAGCGGGCCAGGCAGACGTTGTCCAGCCCTGATTATAGAAAAACCCTTGACAAATTATATACCAAAATGTTCCTCATGAATCACTTTATCTACTGGCGAAAACCGCTTGAAAATCCGTTCAGTAGTTTTTGAATTTATCGCGAACAGACAGACAGACAGATGCGGTAGGGGACTTTGTTTTATACTATGTAATTAATTATAAATAATTAATTAGTAGTTATAGATAAAGATAATATTTTGTGTCTTATCTTTGCATTGGTCTTTACATAAATAAAATTTTATTCAATTGCAGATATTTATGTAACAGTTATATAGTATTTCGAATAATACGTAACGAAAATTGCATTTATTTTTTCAAATTAAATGCCTTGTGTACACTCATTAGGTACTATATCGTTTTGGGATGTTTACACAAATAATATAACGCAAACTATCAAGTATTACGGATTTTTAATATTGAAAAAAAATAGAAGTTATGTTTTAGGAAGATACTTCTAGTGTTCATTTTCCTTATTAATAAAAAATATCACCAGAGTTGCTTAAGTTTCCTGGTAACTTGCAACAACCTATCATATGTGCAGATTATGGCTTGCGAGGTACATTTCACTAACTAAACACGGGGGTACCACCTTCTATACCGGTGTTTTTAATTCTAGTTCATATTTATTTAACTAAAAGGTCTAAAGTCGAACAAATACTCTAGTCTGTGGTTGACCCATGTGCCAACGATGGTAGTGGGTATATTGTCGTCGATATAAACCACTGTCGCTTTCGGCCACTGCTAGTTCTTTAGGTCCATTATAGAGCGTATAAAGGTGGGTGATTTAACCGTAATTAAATATACAGTGATAAATGCCAAGTGAATATTGTGTCTAAACATGTTTTATCATTAGTTAAAGTATGATTAGTTCAAATTAAAATACTTATGCTAGGCAATTTATATCTAATTAGCAGTCTGTTGATGTATGCATCAAATGAAATGAGTCGTAACAGATTAATATAAATTCAAATCACGTCGTTTGTTTGTTCAATGTCCCTGGAGACGACTTGTTAACGAGATTCATCGTTTAATATCACACTCGTGTATTAATACTCTTTGCCTCACAGCGAACGTATAAAGGTGATCGATTTGTATAAAAAATAAATTTATTTTCCAGAATTCATTATATAATCATGAGGGCGGTCATCATTTTGTCGTGTCTCGTTGCGTACAGTTTTGCCGCAGACAAATATAGCTCAAAATACGACAATTTCGATGTGGACACATTGATAGCCAACGATAGATTGTTGAAAGCCTACATTAACTGTTTCCTAGATAAAGGTCGATGCACGCCTGAAGGATCGGACTTTAAGAGTAAGTTTAATATTAATACGTTAAAATAAAATGAAATAAATGTTTAAGAAAAACATTATATGCTAGTTTTGTCCAATGTAACAAAATAGCAATTTTTTGCTGGTGAAAGGCAAGTGGTAGCAATTTTAGGTCCATAATAATCATAGCGTAGCTGATAAATAATACAAGTTTCTATAAAGTTATATTATATTATATATATATTATATATATATAATATAATATATTATATAATATAAATTAAAATCATTAATTGATTTACATGAATTATATTTTTTGTTGTATGTTCAAAATCCAAGTGTTTATCCTTATAAAAATTTTATAGTATTGTATGTTCAAGATAGAGTTAAATTGTTTATAAAATTTAGTTTGTCGTAACCAAGAACATGCTAATTTCTACGGCCTATTTGAATAAATTTATTTAGCACTAAAGAGGTCGAGGTTACCACTTCGTCATCGAGGAAATCTTATGACGTTCCTTCAACCAACAACTACTTACAGGCATATTTAAATATTAATTTAACGTCTCAGAGTGCAACAAGGTTACATACTATTTTTTCCTATTTTAATAAAAATGTATTTAAAGTAATCATAGAAATGAGTCTTTACATTTCAAAATGAGGTTCAATTTTAATCATTTATATAAGATATTTAACTTTGATAAGATTTTCAAATCTTAAATTTTGTCGTTCATAAGATTTTAAGTTTCATTTTTTATGATATTCAAATTTTACATCTATAACATTTAAAGATCTTAAAAAACATATAAACTTATGTACGGCTAAAACTGGATCTTCCTATTTTAATAAAAATGTATTTAAAGTAATCATACAAATGAGTATTTACATTTCAAAATGAGGTTCAATTTTAATCATTTATATAAGATATTTAACTTTGATAAGATTTTCAAATCTTAAATTTTGTCGTTCATAAGATTTTAAGTTTTATTTTTTATGGTATTCAAATTTTACATCTATAACATTTAAAGATCTTAAAAAACATATAAACTTATGTACGGCTGAAACTGGATCTGGCTCATTTTGAAATGTAACGACACAATTATTAATTTTGTAATAACCTTTCGAACTATAAGCAAAACGCATGGCGGTCGTAATATTATATTATATATTTAAAATTTTCAGAAACTTTACCAGAGGCAATAGAGACAACCTGTGCAAAATGCACACAAAAACAAAAGGCCAACATTAGGAAAGTCATAAAGGCAATCCAATCCAAACATCCAAAACAATGGGACGAGCTGGTGAAGAAAAATGATCCTACGGGCAAGCATCGCGCCAATTTCGATAAATTCATTCAAGGAAGCTAAGTTGCTTACAATTTAAGTAGATCGAAATTTTCTTTAAACTTCTTTGGATTACCGTTTTAAAATGAATTTAATTTATACTTTTGATTTCTGATCCTTCAGTGTAATTTAGACCGTGTTGTTTTTTTTAATGAGACATATACTCATCAACACTTGCTCTCTGATTGTTAGCTGTTTAAAATTTAGTATTTCTATGAATTATTATTTTTGTGATTTAATTTATTACGCTATAGATTAATATATGAATGAACGAAAGGTATCAAATTTATTGTGTGCAGTTGTTGAAATATCACTGATGTTGACTGATATATTATAATAAAAATAATTAATTATTTATGTTTTATTCTTATTTTTAGACATTTATTGTATATTTATTTATTTAATCTTTGTTGTACTCCATTAGACAATTTTATACACTACTAGCCGTCACGGCGGACGTTGTCCCGCCCTGATAATAAAAAAAAAACTTGAAGTTAGACATATGCTATCGCTGTCTTTTTGTAGTAATTATCAAGCTCTACAACTTTTCTCTAGAACTCAATCATATATCTCTCATCGTTAAGGCAGCGTTCGTAAGAAACATTTTCGTTCGACCGTTTTTTCTCCGACTTACTTTGCAAATCCGACTACCACAAAAAAGACTTTTCATTTTTCGGGTTAATATATAACCTATGATACTCACAATGGCTGGCTTTCTATTGGTAAAAGAATTATCAAAATCGGTTTAGTACATCCAGAGATTACCCCCTACAACGTCACAAACTCACAAACTTTACCTCTTTATAATATTAGTATAGATATGCCATTTTAAATTATGTGGTAAGTGTAAAACGTGGCCTTATTGCTAATAGCAATCTCTTCCAGGCAACCTTTGGATGGATATGTTCCATGGAGTAGAATCGGAAGTGCTTAGGCTGTACAATTAAAAAAAATCAATATAAATTACTACTCAGCATATCAACTATAACATACATATAAAACATATCATAAAATAAGAATAATATATACACAATCGTTACATAGTATAAAACAAAGTCATCTACCGCGTCTGTCTGTCTGTCTGTTCGCGATAAACTCAAAAACTATTCAACAGATTTTCATGCGGTTTTCACCTGTAGATAGAATGATTAACGAGGATGGTTTAAGTTTTAATTTAATTTGTCTATATTTTTTTAAATATCAGGGCAGGACAACGTCCAGCTGGCCCGTTAGTATAATATATACACATAATCGAAATGTGACATCGGCAATCTTGACCAAGAATATTACTTTTTTGAATAGAGTATAATATATTTACTTATTTACGTTAAAATAATTGGTATCAACAAGCAATTTATCCGGTTGCGTAGCATGTGGGTTATTGTGTCAAACAGCCGGTATAGCCGAGCTACTTGCTTGCGCCACAACGTCGCTGAACACTGACGTAACAACTATAGTTTGTGAAATGCCGTCACATAATCTTCGACATCGTGCAATAATTCTGCATCATTGCGCTCAACATTTATACTTACTGGTTATCAAATAGGTTTCTTAGCAACAACCCCTACATTATCATACAAACTCTATTTTTTTTTTTCGAACTGACTACGGTCAATTGACCAAGCAACACCCCCCCCCACGAACCCACCATTTTATTTTGACACCGCCAGGGTGCGCGGCCCCCGCTGCGCCGACATCTCCCCCCCCCCCCTACCTACCTACTACTATTCTTTTGTTACATATATTACCAACCTCATCCTCCCCCCCTTTATATTTTCTCCGTAATTTTTTAACTTTTTCTTTGTTAGAAAAAAATAAAATAAAACACTCCCCCTTCTTTGTATCTGTTTGCTGCCTTGTGGGGTGATATGTGTAATGTTGTCGCAGTGATGTAAGATTTTGTGTCACTGTATCGCGCGAGAGAGAAAATCTATATCTATACTAATATTATAAAGAGGTAAAGTTTGTGACGTTGTGACGTTGTAGGGGGTAATCTCAAGAAGTACATAATCGATTTGGAAAATTCTTTTACCAATAGTAAGCCACGTTATTTGTGAATGTCATAGGCTATATATCATCACGCTAAGACCAGTAGGAGCGGAGCAACAATGAAGAATGTTTTAAAATCGGGGTTTTTTTTCCTTTTGAGAACATCCGCTGCGTGTTAGTCCAAAATAACTATTCCACGCGTACGAAGTCGTGGGCAGAATCTATTAATTAATTATATTATTATTATTAAAGACGTAAAGTTTGTGAGGTTGTAGGGGGTAATATCTGGGGAGTCGGAGAAAGAAAAAATGGTTGAATGAAAACTGTTTCTTACGAACGCTGCCTTTACGATGAGAGATATATGATTGAGTTCTAGAAAAAAGTTGTAGCTTGATAATGCCTATTGCCGCCCAAAGAAGTAGGCAAGGGTAAGCTAGTCCTTAAATAAAATGGTAGAGGTCTACCGTTAACACGCAAAAACTGCTCTATAAATTTTCATCAGTTTTTTAGTTGTAGGTACCTACTACTCAGACACTTGGCACTTATCTTAAAAAAAAACATCATGATGTCTTCATTTTATATACAGTTGTTAAAGCTTTAAGAATCTACGTTTCTTATAATCACTACTAAACACTAAAGCGGTGTTATTACAAAAAAGTTAAATACGTATTGAACCCTGGCTTTAAAAAGGTCTCATATTAAATGCACCGCGGTCGCCATCTTGTTCTTTTGTCTCGCTATGGTTACTTTAGTTTAGACTTGTGAAAAGGGATAACACGACTTGCCTCGGGCGTGCGCGGTGCATTTATTAGGAACCTTTTTTAAACCAAGTATTTAATACGTATTTAACTTTTTTGTAATAACACGGAAGAAGTTTTATAAGTAAAGTATATCTTTGTTTCCGATTTTTTTGTTACTTTTGTTTTGTGCATAAAATATATTGTTGAAATAATAAACAACGCAAACGAAGTCGTGGGTATCAGCTGGTATCACATAATTACTTCAGTCTATAAGAAACACAATTGAAGTTTTTGGTGGGATCTCAGTGTGTCATGTAGTGGATTTTATACTTTATTCATAATCTTGTGTTATTTTACTCTGTATTTTGTAATATTGGTGGTGTTATACGTAATATAGTTCGGTTATTGTGCACAAGTGAAGTGTATTGGAAATAATACCACGGTGCATGGTATCTGACTTGCCACAAAAACTGCATGGAAAATACTAACAAAGGAACCGCCATCTTGTTAGAATATTGACATTGGAATTATCACAAGAAACTTGTAATATTATTATCTACTCGACAATGGTAGTAATAGTCTAGGAGAATGGTTGCCAGAAATTATAAAAAAAGAGACACATTGCAAGGCCATATACCTCTTCTAGAAGGAACATACGTTCCTTACGGTTCCATACGGTTATAATCACCACTCCAGCCCACGACGTATTGGCGACTTTAAGCTCCGAGAAATCCACGCTTCTATATTTTGTTGGTGGTAGAGCCACGCTGACGGTATTACTGGTTTCAGCACGAATGGGTCGGCTCTTCCGAGGTAGTACCACCCTCTCACAGAAAACCGACGTGAAGTAACAGTGCATGCATTGTTGCGTTTAGTTCGGTCAGTAAGAGCGTCGGATACCCAAATCCCCTCCCCGTCCCCTCTTCCCCACTGCCCGTTCCCCAAATACAGGCTGGCAACGCAATGGGGACTCCTCTGGTGTTGCAAGTGTCTATGGACGGTGGTGATCACTTAACATCAAGTGACACACCTGTTCGTTTGCCTCCTATGATATTAAAAAAAAACATTTTCCCAAATACGGTGGCACTACAAGAATATTTCTCAGGGTTAGCTTATCTTACGATGTTTTCCTTCACCGTCAGTTGATAGTGTTATGAAATTAAATTAACTAACGTTTGTGAATCATTACATAGTATAAAACAAAGTTCCCTACCGCGTCTGTCTGTTCGCGATAAACTCAAAAACTACTGAACGGATTTTCAAGCGGTTTTCACCAGTGGATAAAGTGATTCATGAGGAAAGTTTTGGTATATAATTTGTCAAGGATTTTTTTATAATCAGGGCGGGACAAAGTCTGCCGCGCCCGCTAGTTAACTGATAAAATTAGAATTTTTGTAATAATTCGTTGATACATGCCAGAGTTCGAACCTGCGGATAATGAATTGGGATTCCACCGGTCAAACCATTCGACCACCACGTCTCTTTTTGGTTAAATATCTTGGATAATCACAATAACATTAAATATCCGCTTACTCTTCAAACTATATGGGTAATCTATACACGGAATTTATTCGAGAACTGTTATTGTCATGATTGATTAATATCAATAAATAAGACTCATATTTTGCTATAATTTATTTAAAATTTATCGTTATGCTCCACATAGTCATAATAATAGTCATGTTGAATCAAACAGCATTAAGTCGATGATATTTTTAATTGTAACCGAATAATTAGATATTCAATCAGTAGCTAAAACAAACGCTGCAAAATCTTTTTCGTATTCGCCTTTGGGATCATACATCTTCTTGAACTCCACAAATTCTGAAGGTTTCTTCTCACTCAATGTTCTTACTGTTTTCTTTACAGCTTTTCTCTGAATCGGTGTACAATTTGCACAGGATGTTTGTATTACCTCCGGTAACAGCTCTACAAATGAGGTAACGCTCTAGTTATTTCTTTACATAAGTAACAGTTTATGTCCAGTTATATAGTTAATGTTTCTTATAACTTTATAACGATTTCTTTAAAAATTGGTCTTGACAAAATAGTTTACCTATGAAATTATTCTATTTTTTTAAGTTATACTTCTTTTGGTGCGTTTGGAAAAAATGATGAGAGTAAATTTTTACGATGCGCGCGCACACCGTCACGAAAAACCGATACCCTGAAGTTAGCTATAGTCAACATTTTGTTTCTTTGTATTCGTTGTTTGTATTTCTTTGTATTAAAACTTTCAATGTATTAAATACATTGTTTCTATTGTTAGTGTCGTTTTTTCGACAAACGTAGAATAAGGCGAAAGATAAAATTTTTGAAAAGATTTTTATCTTGTTACGCCAAAGAAGTATAACTTCTAACGCGTGTACATAAGTACACACACTATTTTTCTGTATTTTACACGTATTGGTGTAAAAGACTTTTAATTAATTGTATATGCCATTGAAAAGTAATTTAGGTGGTATAATTAGTTATTATCACATTTTCTAATTGTAGTGATCATTATCTAATGGTTTTTGTGTTGATTAACTTTTATTAACCAGAATTTCGAGTTGTATTTAGTAATTAATTTCGGGCTTATATTTTTTCCAAATAGTTTTACAAAGTGTGATGTATAACTAAGGTGCTATGTAATAAAGAGTGATATCCTACATCTTAAATAATAAAAGTAAAGTTAATAATTTCATCTTATTTGTCATCCAAATTAAAAACATTTGAATAACGCCTTGGCGTTTCAATTAGACGCTAGAATCCTTTTTCACACCTTGCCAACTCTCCTCTTTATCTATCTATTCAGTGTATTAATTTGCAGTTAATAATTTTAGATAAGAAGAACTCAGTTCTCCTTTGCGCTTAGCAAAATCTAAAGTGATAGTCGTCTGTATTTTTTATCTATGTTGTAATAAATGTTGTCCATAACGTCAGAAAATGGATCGACCGAATTTTTTATTTGCGAATTACATAACGGACACTAAAAATGATTAGTAACACCCGATCATACCATTCCAATATTACTCACTTTTGAAATCTTCGGAATATTCAACATTACATGGTCCTTTGTCAAGCATGCAGTCAATGTATGTTGTGAATAATTTATCATCGTTGATGATTTTATCTACATCTATTTTGTCGAATTTTTCATCATAGGACCACACTAAAGGTGTCCCTAAGGCCGCCACAGCAATCAGTAAAGTCAACATTTCAACAAATATCTGGAAAGATTAAGTTCAAAATGGTAAAGTACTTCAACATTGTTACGAAGTAGAGAACCACTAATGATCAAACAAAATACGACCTTATATAACTTTATTAGAATGCAAGTTCGTACAATTTGGGTAATGGTTATTGCTTGGGTTAGTTGTCTTACGATTAAAGTCAATAGCACCCAATGAACAATGTAGATTAAGTCGAAATTACACGAAATAAATATGAACAAACTCTTTACTTGCTTTGAAAATACAGACGTAGTGATACAAGTCTGCAATGTCCTTTAGAGAAAAAATAAATAAGAACAATATCGTAGGCGCCTTATTGTTCTATAATAGTTATCGTGGTATCACTACATATTATAAAACAAAGTCCTCTGCCACGTCTCTCTATCTGCTTATCTGCCTGTTTGTTCGTGATAAGCTCAAAAGCTACTGAACGGATATTCATGCCGTTTTTACCAGTACATAAAGTGATTCATGAGGAAAGTATAGATATATAATTGGTCAAGGTTTATTTATTATCAGGGCGGAACAACGTTCGCTAGGCCCGCTAGTTTTAAATAATACTTCATGACTAATAACTTCAGCCGTTATGTGTTACATGGAAATGAGAGTCAATCTTAATTAGACGTGTATTTATTTTTTTGCTTTCCTACTATCGATTCTTATTCTTATTTTTTGTTTTTCTTATGGACATTAACATTATGATGATACCCATTTCGGTGCTAGATATCTAGTGTTTTAATTGCTATAATACTTAGGCACAGTAAGATTGTCAGACTTAGACAGTCGCTTGTCTTTTCGAAATTCATCTATACTAATATTATAAAAAATGCACACGGTGGCACTGAGGGCGATGGCTCGGCAATGGCTTTCACGCTCACTGGACCCCTGCCCTGGGAGCGGGAGGCAGGAGTTCTCGCCGCTGTGTACGAATTCACGGCGGCGAGGAAACGTAGTGGGGAGCCTCCGGCTTACAGGGAGATATAGGAGAGGAGACGGCGTCTCATAGAAGATGCTGTCGAGAGATGGAGACAGGACCTGGCGGACGCGCGTTTCGGGCGGTATATTGTAGACGCCGTCCGCCGGGTCCTGCGGGAATGGATTGGAAGGGAGTGGGGCTCCCTGAGGTTCCGACTGGTGCAGGTATTCACCGGACACGGTTGTTTCGGATGATATCTGCACCGGATCCCTCGCAGGGAGCCTACCGCCGCATGCCATGAGTGCGGTACTAATGAGGACACCGCACGGCACACTCTGTCTGAGTGTGCTGCGTGGGAGGGACAGTGCCGCGTTCTGGTTGCGGTGGTAGGACGTGACTTGTCGCTACCGAGCGTGGTTTTGGCCATGCTCGGCAGCGATAAGGTTTGGCGAGCAATGGCCTCCTTCTGCGTGGAGGCATCTTGCAGAAGGAGGCGTCGGAGAGGGCAGTGAGGTAGACCCTTTAAGTGACCCTCTCCGCCAACGGAGGACCGGTGGGAGGAGGCGGCGCTTTGCCCAAATTCTCCCGCCACCGTAGCCGCACCTAGGTCCGGCGGACGAGGGGAAGCAGCTGGTGTGCACCCAGTCTGCCTCTCTATAGGTAGGAGCCCGGCGGGTACCTTCCGCTGGGCGGACCGTTGGGGCGGTTATTCAAGGGAAATAGCCTAGTTCGATCTCTTGCCGCCCAAACAATACGGTCGGACGTTACACCGTGAGGTTCTAGTCTATGCGAGTCGGACGTTAAAACAACAATAGATCAACTGATCAGATTTGAAAAATTCTTTCAGTGTTAGTGAGCTCATTTATCGAGAAAGGCTATAGGCGTTAATACCAATAGGAGCGGAGCACTAATGAAGAATGTTTCAAAATCGTTTTTTTTCCTTTTGAGAGCTTCCGCTGCGTGTTTAACTAACACTAACCCAAAGTAACTATTCCACGCGAACGAAGTCGCGGGCAGAAGCTAGAATGATATATCAATGTAAAACTTATTTCAATACTTACCTATTCTGATGTTCTGTTCACTGCAATAATGGTTTAATAGATCTGTACTAGAATATTTTTGCTATATTTATATTATTGTAAAGCGGAAATGCGTAAATTGATTCCAAAATATATAAAAAGTTCTGCTTTAAATAATTGCTATGATATACTTTACCAGATAAACAGAATCGCTATCATTAGTATATTACAATGGGTTTCAATTGAGGTCGATTAAGATTAGCCTGCGATACGAGTGATAAGGGTTATTTTATGAATCCGAATTTTAAAGTTTACTGACATAATACGTTACTCTATCAAATAGTACACGGTAATTAGTATCCAATACTATTTTTTTATATGCCTTATTGTGGCTGAGACTGAGTTTCTTTAACACTTATCTATATATACAGCTGTGTGACGAAAAATTTAGTTAAACCTAATAGCAATTAAATCCGTGACTGTCATTGTTTTATTATTACAAGTTTTTATTGAATTTTCAATGCTTGTTAGTTTGTTTATATTAAATCTTGCAAGCTGAATTAGAACCAGATCCTTTACACATGCGATTTTGGAACTTTGTCCATTCCTTATAACAACACATAAAAATGAACTGAATTCAAAATGGCGAATTTCAAAATGGCCGCTATACACGTAGATAAAAATTCGACTAGGCTTTTTAGCGCATTTGTATAAAACCTCGCTTTTAAATGTTTCTAAATGTTCGTTTACTCGTATTTACCTATTGTTTATTATAAACCCGATCGCAATCATATATATTTTATAAATTATATGTAAGAAAAACATTCGATGTAGCTACGCTAATTATATATACCTATTTATTATCTTAAAAAATAAAACGATCGAAATTAAGAAAGTATCATTTATAAATACGTAATTATAAGGTTGATACCGGTAGATATCATTCTATGTTATCAGCGTACAATTAAGTTTATTATGTAAATCTTTTAAAGTTACCACAAGATATATAATAAGTGTAATATATAGTTTTGGGTACTGTTTCCTACTTTCTAACAAACATTATATTTTTACATAAGACCCGGACTGTTCATATATTTAATAACACAAGGAGTACAAATATAAGTACCTACTTATCTATACATCACATATTATCTATACATATAATAAGAATGTAAATTTAACGTGTCTGTACTTTTTCGATTTTCGTGAAAAAAATTGTTGCAGATGTCTGGGAATAAGTAATAGAATACATTTCAATCATTTTTAGAAATGTCTGTCTGTTTGTACGAACACGCATCACTACTAAAGTACTGGATTCACAATAAAATCTCATATAAAAAATCATAAAGCATATCCTCAGGAGTAACTTACTCTTTGTTTCATCCAAATCGGTCCACTCTATCAAAAGTTATTGTAATTGTAATGGCGTCGCGAGTTAATTATGAGAGAAAAGTAGATAAGTAAATGGACTAAATACGTTCAGGTGACTTTATTAGTCATTATTTTGTACATCAGGTTCCATGTGGACGAAGTCGCGAGCACAGCTAGTCTATACTAATATTATAAAGCCGAAGAGTTCGTTTGCTTGAACGCGCTAATCTCAGGAACTCTGGTCTGATTTGAAAAAAATCTTCCAGTGTAAGATAGCTCATTTATCGTGAAAGGCTGTAGGCTATATATCATCTTGCTAAGACCAATAGGAGCGGAGCCCTAATGAAGAATATTTTAAAACCGGGGTTAATGTAAGTATTATTTAAAAATATTTCTACCTTCCACGTAAAGTCGCGAGTTAAAGTTAGCGTTAATCCGAAGTAAGTATTCCACGCGGACGATGTCGCGGGCAGAAGCTAGTAGTTAGATAAAAAGGATAGATTATACATTTTTATCAGTAGGTAGGTTGTCGATTGCACAACACATAAACGTATTGCGTTCTTCAATCAATCACGAAACATAGGTAAAATGTAATTTTTATTTAAGCATATTTCAACATCATCTCTTTATATTTCTCACTGTACTCTCGTGCGAATCTCTTTAATAACGATTCATATTTCGCTCTTTGTCCAGATGTGCAGTCGTCACAATCGCTTTTCAGTACGTTTGGTACTTTATCTGTAATCAACACAACAATTTTTTAAACGTTTTTTTGGTTTTACATTGACCTTTTCATTTTATTTTTAGCAACCGATTTTCTTATAGATTATTACTGGCATTGTCGAGTAGATAATGATGTTACGAGTTTCTTGCGATCGTTACAATAACTAAAAAGATGGTGGCCGTCTTGTTTGAAGTTTCCGGAGAGGCGAGTCAGAATCCATGCTACGTGGATTATTTCCCTTCCACTCAACTTGTGTACAATAGCCGTACTATAGTCCGTAAAACACCACCAATCTTGCAAAATATAGAGCCAAATAACACAAGATTATCAATAAAATATATAAAATGAAATACATGACATTCCAAGATCCCGCCAAAAATTCCGTGACGTGTTTTTAACTGATTTCAAAACGAAGGAGGTAGTAAACTCAACTGTATTTCTTTTTAATGTTTGTTACTCCAGAATTTCGTGATCTATAAATGGATTTGAAAAGTCCTTCTTTTATTACAATAGAAGATACATCAGAAAACCCCCAAAATCGAATAGAAAATGTATAGTGATTGAGAAATTGTACCTTTATGACAATTTAAGACTAGGTATGTACCTACCTGAATATAGTCAAAGACGTTCTTTTGGTTCTAGTAGAATTGAGTGAAGTCGGTTTTATTCCTTATTAAAATCTGCTTGGAAGATGGTACCTACTCTAAATCTATAAGAGGACTGGCTCTTAAGTACAGTTACCGGAACGTACCTATAGGTGATTGTAGACTAATTTTCAACGTGGGAGGTGGCTAACCAGACTACTATATTAGATGAAGTCTTACCGTCATGCTATTGGTTTCCTTTTTCACTGTCTATATTATTTAGTATTTGACCATAACCTCACATGATATTACGTAATAACGTAGCTCAAGATATTAAATGTACTAAATATAGAGAGAAATAGTTTTTTAAATGCAGCTGCCACAATACACAACTTGGGAAGAGATTTTCATTTTGAGGACGGTGATTAGCTACCCACGGTTTTGAAAAAGCCTGTTACCATGGTTTCATATTTTTAGAGTCAGCACGTTGCAGGATACAAACCTACATTAAACGATACGGTGCCTGATCACGCTACCACTGAGTTATCACTTCCGTAATGTAGTACTTCTACGTGTCGATACTGACTACATTATACTACACTTCTTTAAAAGGCCTGCAATGCGTTTGCGACTCCCCTGATGTTGCTAGTGTCTATGGACGGCGGTGAACACTTATCATCAGGTGACCCACCTGTTCGTTTGCCTCCTATAATATGAAAAAGGCACGCTATATCGCAGATTCCCTGCTTACTGAGAATATATCATCACGTAGTATAAAACAAAGTCCCCTACCGCGTCTGTCTGTCTGTCTGTTCGCGATAAACTCAAAAACTACTTAACGGATCTTTATGCGGTTTTCACCAGTGGATAAAGTGGTTCACGAGTAACGTCTTCGTATATAATTTGTCGAGGATTTTTTTATAATCAGGGCAGGACAACGTCTGCCGGGCTCGCTAGTAAAAATATAAATTATCAAATACATACTTGCGAGATTACACCTATCAGCGGCATATATCGCATAATTTGTAGGTGATCGTTTGGATAAGAACTAGACCTTAGGCATTGTAATTAGATCTTAGAATTTAATTACAACTTCTTCGATAAGTGACTAGTTAGATATATGAGGCAATTTAGGTTAGTAATAAACCAACCAATATTAAAATAATTTAGATTCCAAACATACCTCTAATCATCTGGTATTCATCGCACGGTCCTTGGTCCATAAGACAATTGTAAGCCTTGTTTAGTTGCTCTTCATTATCAAAAAGCTTTCTGAGATCCATTTTGTCAAAGATATCACCGTCGCTAGCGATTGTTGCGTTTAGCGTGATAGCCAGTAGGCAAAGGAGACGTAGCCGCTTCATGTTCTATATTCTGTTGGTAAGAATTAAATGGACGTAAGGAATTTATAGAGTACTTTAATTCCATTCTATATTTACACAAATACACGGGGGAAGAAAGCGTAATTATGACGAGATTTGTGTTACCAAAAAAAACTGTATTTTTTAATACTTTATCGGTTCTTTATAGGGATTTGACCATAACCTGATCTCATGTTAAATAACGATGTGATCGAATACGGTAATCACTCTAAATGTAGAGGAGACTAGCTTTCAAGTGCAGATGCTGGAACACAGCAATAGATAGATTGCTTGCTCGCTTGGCGATAGATAGAACTTGAAGGTTGTAGCCAGCAGACGGGTTTGGAAATAGCCCTGCCACTTTGTTATGGTATCATCAGGATGTTCTCTTTTATACAAAGCCAAATCAGTTGCAAGGAGTGGAAACCACGTCCATCGACGCGGTCATTTAAAATGGAAAAAGTATAAATAAAACATTATCGCTAAGATTCGATCATACTCGAGTACGCTAATGATGTTTTTTCACTCGTCATGCCTGACTGCAAACAAAGCCTTTTTTATTTTAAATAGCAACTGCCATCGGCCTCGATCGAGTATAGACTCGGAATAATTATATCTATGATGTACATACTAATAAAACATGTTCAAAGAAAACTTAATCAAGGTCTTTTAATTACCTAGTTGGATATATAATAGTAATATAGTACTAAGTATAGTATAAGTATTACAGTATACTACTATATAGTATAGTTAGTAACTAGTACTAACAATATTACCTAATTGTTCCGTGGCACCCATCTAAACATTTTGATGTGCAGATAATAAATTGTGCCTAAATTAATGTTAAACCTTTTTAAAATGTCTATGTAAATTATAAAATTAATTGAATGTTCTATTGAAAATATAAATAAATCGATAACATTGATTACGACTTTAAATAATTTATCTATGTTTATTTGTGTTTTATAAAACTGATAATACGCCATTATGTAACTTAAATTATTATTATTTTTAACATATTTTTAGGGATTATTCTATACTGACTTGACCAAATGTTTATAGTTTACCTGATGTATAACATCCACACTACTTAAGAACAAATAAATGTCATTTTGGGTACCTATAGCCAGACCTATATTTGTAACTTCCTTTTTGGGGGCACGCTAACTTTCGTAAGTTGTAAGTCCATAATTTTTATGTATCTCGAAATGTTCAAAAATACAATACTACAATATATATACATTGTTATTTTGGATAATTGATACCAGAACGAAAACCAAGTTATGGCAATTTTTGGTATTTTCGAGTTTAAGGGTACTGCGTGCCTCCGCGTTCCTTCACAAATAAAGCCTTGCATATAGCAATATTTTAACTTTGTTTTGTATTGAACTCTCGACTATATTACGCACAATCCCGACTTACGGCTATATTGAGAGCGGCCATAAATATCTGTAGAAGGACTGTAGGAACATCTGCTCTGGTTGGTCTTTTCTTTTATGTCATAGCAGGTAAACGAACGGGTGGGTCACGTGATGTTAAGTGATCACCACCGTCCATAGACACTTGCAACACCAGGGGAGTCGCAAGTGCGTTGCCAGCCTGTGTTTGGGGGAGAGGATAGGGGAGGTGGGCCTCCGGCGCTCTCATTGACGTAACGAAACGCAACAATGCAAGCACTGTTACTTCACGTCGGTTTTCTATGAGAGGGTGGTAGTACCCCGGGCGAGCCGACCCATTCATCTGAAACCAGTAATAGCTTCACCGTGGCTTTACCACCTACAAGTACTTGATAAAAGTGAGCAATGTAGTCGGTTACTACATTATTTATTTATACTACATTTGATTTATACTACGTTTTATACAATTTATACTACATTATTTAGCACATGTAGTAAATGTAGGATATGTAAATAAATTTTGAAATTTCATTTCACAGTCTTTACTCACCAAAAATGTATTTCTTGTCAAAAGACAACCGTTATTTATACTAATAATAATAATACTTTATAATTTATATCTGTGACGCAAATTGTTATAAATGGATTGTAATTTACAGTGAGAAAAATACACACTCATTATGATTACACATGAAAATTTACTATAAAAGTGTAATATTGTCACATTATTAAATTAAATTAGATTTATATTTCCAGAACTAAGTAATATAATCAAAATGTATGCAAGAACACGTATACAAATGTCTTATAAAGAAATATGACTGAGCACCAATTTAGAACGTGAGTAAAAAAAAAACTTACTGTACGAATTTTTTGTTCCAAGATAACTAACTCTATAGTGATCGGCTTCCTCGTACACCTTGGTACTGTTGAGTTTATTTTATGCAAACATATCAAAAATATTTCATTGCGTCAAAACAAATATACTGATTGTGTTTGTGCAGTAAACTGAATGGACAAACATCGCCTAACCAGCCGCGTGGCTCCTCGTTTGCCAGATAAGGAACACTTATGGATATAATGAGTGAACGTTATCACAATAACTTTGAAGGAATATGATAAAAACAAAATTATCATTTATATTTGAAGTTAAATGATAACGGTTCAGCGGGAGCTTGTTCGCTAAATCTGGCGATACCTTATGACGCAGTCATTTTAACTAGAGGTCACAAGATAGAGGTCTTTTTTTTTTTTTTTTTTTTTTCTCGTGGGGAAATCCCTTATGGATACCCACCCTCTCGGGGGAGAGAGTGGGTTATGTCCGACTCGCACGGACTAAAACCCCACGGTGTACCGTCCGACCGTAATGTTGGGGCGGCAAGGGATCGTGCTGGCTAATCACCTTGTAGAGCCGCCCCAACGGTCCGCCCGGCGGAAGGTGACCGCCGGGCTCCTACCTATAGAGGGACAGACCGGGTACACGCCGGCTGCCCCCCCTCGTCCGCCGGACCTGTGCAATGAGGAGATGGGCCCCCCGGCCCATCCCCTCAGGTCCGGCTACGGTGGCAGGAGGAGTTGGGCAAAGCGCCGCCTCCTCCTGCCAATCCTCCGTTGGCGGAGACGGCCACTTAGCGGGTCTGCCTCGCGGGCCCTCTCCGTCGCCTCCTTCTGCGAGATGACCTCCTCGCAGAAGGAGGCCATCGCTTGCCACGCCTGTTTGCTGCCGAGCATGGCCGAAACCACACTCGGCAGCGACAGATTCTCCCCTACCGCCGCCGCCAGAATGCGGCGCTGTCCCTCCCACGCCGCACACTCAGAGAGAGTGTGCTGCGCGGTGTCTTCGTCAGCGCCGCACTCGTGACAGGCGGCGGTCGGCTCCCTGCGAGCGATCCGGTGCAGGTACCACCCGAAACAACCGTGTCCGGTTAGTACCTGCACCAGTCGGAACGTCAGGGAGCCCCACTCCCTTCCTAACCAGTCCCGCAGGACCGGGCGGACGGCGTCAACGGTGTACGTTCCGAAGCGCGCGTCCGCCAGGTCCTGCATCCACCTCTCGACGGCGTCCTCTCTGAGACGCCGTCGCCTCTCTTCGATCTCCCTGAGAGCCGGAGGCTCCCCACTACGCTTCCTCGCCGCCGTGAATTCGTACACGGCGGCGAGAACTCCTGCCTCCAGCTCCCAGGGCAGGGAGCCGGCGAGCGTGAAGGCCGCCGCCGAGGACACCGTGCGGTATGCCCGGATTGCCCTCAGTGCCACCGTACGCTGCGCCTTACGGAGCGCACGCACGTTGGCGGCACCGAGGGCGTCGGCCCACACCAGTGCCCCGTAGGCGGCCATCGCCCGCACGACTCCCATGTAGAGTCGGCGGCACCCGGCACCCGGCCCCCCTATATTGGGGAGCAACCGGCCGAGCGCCGCCGCCGCCCCAGCAATTCGCGGCCCGAGCCCCGCGAAATGGGGCTCGAACTGCCAGCGCCCGTCCAGGGTGAGACCCAAGTATTTCATTTGGGTCCCCACCCTGATCCGGGCGCCCTCTACCATTATGTGGGCCCCAGGTGGTGGCCCTCGCCGAGGCCCATGGAAGAGTAGGGCCTCGGTCTTCTCGAGGGCCACCCTGAGGCCCAGCCTCCTTATGCGCCTGACCACGAGGGTTGTGGCCGTCGTGGCCAGGCGCACCAACTCCTCCCAATTCCCCCCCCCCGGGCTACGACTAGGGTGTCGTCCGCGTAGCATATGAGGCGCGCTCCATGTGGGAGCGCGCCGCGGAGCACCCAGTCGTAGCCCATATTCCACAGGAGCGGCCCCAATACCGACCCCTGTGGAACACCTCTCCTCGTGGCACGTCGGACCATCCGACCGCCGCTGTCCACGTAGGCGACCTCCCTATCGTCGAGGTACGCCTCCAACAGCCTCCGCATGTACGGGGGCACTCCGAAGTAACGGAGCACCTCCCGTATAACTCCGTGCGGCAGGCTGTTGAAGGCGTTGGCGATGTCAAGGGACACCGCCAAAACCCTCTCCCCCTGGGAGGTCGCCTCCACGGACAGCGACTTTAAGAGGCAGAGAGCGTCCACGGTGGAACGCCCCGTCCGGAAGCCGAACTGCGCGTCCGATAAATTTGGCCCCACACTATCCAGGTGCTGGACGACCCGGGAGGAGATGATCTTCTCCAACATCTTACCGGCGTCATCCAGCAGGACGAGGGGTCTATACGCGGACGCGCAGTCCGGAGGGCGGCCCGCCTTTGCCATCAAGCAGAGCCGCCCGAGCTTCCAGGGCTTCGGGAACTGTCCGACCGACAGACACTGGTCGAACAGTTCCCGAAGCCACCCTCCCAGATGGCCCAGCGCCAGGCTGAGCACCCGAGCCGGGACACCATCAGGGCCGGGTGCTCTCCGCCGTTTGAGGAGGCGTTCAACAGCCCCCCCCATCTCGTCCTCCGTTACTAGGGGAGGACCGTCGGACACCTCCTCGACTTCCGCCCGAGGCGGGGGCATGGGAGGAGCCGGTAGCATCGGAGGGTCGGGGAATAACTCGCCCACGACCCTCGCTACCATCGCCGGCTGAAGGGTCTCCGTAGCCGGGGGCGCCCAGGATCGTAACTTCTTTCGTACGATCCGGTACGGGCGGCCCCAAGGATCCCCCTCCAGCGTTTGAAGCAGCTCCTCCCATGCCGCTTCTTTCGCCCGGCTGATGGCAGCCTGTAGGGCCTTCCTACACTCCCTGTAGCTGCCATACAGCCGGGCCTCCACCTCAGGGTCACGGTGCCGCCGTCGGCGGCTGCGCCCGAACAGCCGCCGGGCCGCGGAGCAGGCCGCACGGAGATCGGCGATCTCCGGCGACCACCAGTACACCGCCCGTTTGTTTGGGCGGTGTACACTCCGCGGCATCGACGCGTCGCAAACCTCCTTGAGGGCACCACGGAGGCGGGCTGCGGACGCGTCGATATCGTCCCCTGTAGGGGGGGGGCATGGCCCACGCCTGGACGATGGCCGCCTCTTCCGCTAACTCACGGTCGAGGCGGCTCACCGCCCAGCAGGGGAACTTCGCGCCCCTCCGGGGGCGGGTACCAATTCCGACTTGGGAGGTGGAGACCTCGAACCTAATGTACCGATGGTCCGATAGGGTCTCCACCTCCTCAAGCACCCTCCACCCCCGGACACGGCGTGCGACACACGGGGTAGCAAAGGAGACGTCTATCACAGACCCCCCGTTGTGTCGCACGCACGTGTGGACGTTCCCCTGGTTGAGGAGGGACAGCCCTAGTTCGGCTGCCCACTCCTCAACGGCCACGCCCCTCATGTCCGTGGTTGCCGCTCCCCATGTCCTCGATTTGGCATTGAGATCGCCCATGAGGACCACGGGGAGCGGCGACAGCCGCCTGACAGCTCCCTGCAAGGAGTCGAGGAACACCTCGAACTCCCTCAGGGGCTTGTTAGGGGAGAAGTACGCCCCCACAATGGCGTACTCTCCCCAGACGGCTGTCACGAACCCGGCACCCCTCTCTCTCACCGCCAGGGACGAACCCCGACTGGCCACGATCACCGCAGAGCCGTCCCGATCCCCAGTCCATTGTGGCTGGGAGGGAACGTAGTATGGCTCCGTGGCGACCGCAAGCCCGATACCCCACTCCGCCATTGACTGGACAAACAGATCTTGTGCAGCGGCGGAGTGGTTAAGGTTCGTCTGGAGGAAGCTGAAATGGGCGTGGTCCATTACTGTTCCATTTCAGCTTCCTCCGGCCTGGCGGCTTCCTCCAGCCTGGCGACTTCCGTCCTGGGGCCTGCTTCCATTATGGGGGCGTCCCTTCCCTTCACAGCGGGGGGCTTACAGTTGCGGCCCCCCATCTGATGGCCCGACGGCCTTCCTGCGTCGGCACATACGGCGCACTTCAGGCCAGCCGATGTACAACCGGCCGCCTTGTGCCCCGACTTACCGCATCGGTAACAATCCGAGCCTCTGTTGGACGAGGAGGGGCACGTGGGACGGGTGTGGCCCAAGCCCATGCACTTGTAGCAGCGCATGGGCCTCTCGTCCAACAGGACCACCCGAGCCACGCTCCAGCCGACCAGGACTTTGCCCGCTTGTACGACTTCCTTAGCCGCCGCCGCCGGGAGGGACATGTGAAGGGCCCCCTGCCCTCTATCGTTGCGCCTAATTTCCCCGGCCTTGACCAGGTTCACCGCGCACCCGGCTTTAGCCGCCACGGCTGCCAGTACTTCTTCTCGCGACACCGAATCGTCAAGGTCGACGATCCGGATATCGGATTTCTTTACTGGTCGGGCGACCGTGACGATATCGCCGAGGGTCTCCTGCAGTCTTTTGGCCAGTTGTTCAGCCTTTTTTGCGCTATCACTATCGGAGCCAGGGATTTTAATTAATCTGGCTCTAGTGGCCGTCTTCCGGACATTGGGAGTGGTGATGCCCATTTCCGCGAGGGGAATCTCCTGCCGGGCCTTCAACAAGACTGCCCTGTAGTCCACTCCTCTATCTGCTGCCTGCTGCTGCAGTGTTATCACTACTGCAGCAGAGCGAGGAGTGGCCGGAAGCTTTTTAGAAGGCACCTTGGCTGCAGATTTCCCCTCCTTCGCTGGAGCTGCGGCTTTGGACGCCGGCGCCTTCATCGCCCTGGCCTTCTTCCGGCTGACAACTGTAACCCAGTCGTTACCAGGCACAGCCGCAGCCGGGACAGGAAGTTCCGCCCAGTTCAGCCCCAAAGGAGCAGTGCTTGGCCCCGCCACCACTACATGGGGATCCTGGGACCTTACTGGTGCCGGAGTTCTTGGCACAGGCTGAGGGGCCGCGCGTGCCCCTTTCTTTTTCTTCGTCGCTAGTTGTGGGTGGACGGGAGCGGGCGCAGCCGGCAGCAGTCTTCCCTCCAGGCTCTCCAGACGCGCGTTTAGCATATCGCTAAACGTCGCCTGGAGGGCCCTCTGCATTCGGGAGACTGCCCCATCGAGAGTTTCCTCCCAATTTTGTGTAGGTGCTTCTGCTACCACCGGCCGCCGAGGTGGAGGGGGCGGCATCTCCTTCATTTCCTCCACCATCCTCTTCCACGCCAGAACTTCCGCCTTTAGGTCGTCGACTTGGCGGCGGAGGTTCCTTGTTTCCCTTTTTAGCTTCAGGGTCTCCTCCGCCTCCGTGCGCCCGGCCAGAGACTCCACTACCTCCCGCAGGGTCCTTGCCGCACCGTTCAAGCGGCTGACACAAGGGCCGTTCAGGTTCTTGGATTTTTTTACCGTCTCAAAGATCAGACCAATCTTGTCCACAGCAAGGTCCTTCAAGGAGTCGGCATCTAGAGCGTCGACGTCGATGGGTGGAGCGGGGGGAGCGGGGGTAGCGCGGGGAGCGGGGGGCATGTTCTCCGCATCGGAGCCGGAGGCCAAGTCACCAGCCGAGCTGGCCCCAGATCCTGCAGTTGAGCCGGCCCTTGATCTCACGGCAGAGCTCCCGCGGCTGCGCATCGATGCACGATCCAATGACGGATCGCTCTCGACCCTAATCATAGGCTTCCTCTTGGTAGTCCTTTTTGGTAATGCAGTGGTCATCGTTTGTGAGTCGTCTGTTGTTCGTAGGCTAGCTAAAGTCGTTTTCTGTTTCCTTTCTCGCAAAATTCTGCCCCCCCCAGAAAACGTGGGGCAGCCCGGGCTGGAAGGCCCGGGAAGGGATTCTCCGCTGCCGCTGGCAGTGGTACCCTCCTGGGGTAGTGTCATATTTAATTTTGCGTCCGTCATGTTTACTCTTAAATCGGAGGTCCGTAGGGAAGCCAAGGTCGTCGTTCGGGGAATCGTCTTTTCCATGTCACTAGTAATTTCATAAGTCCTGATGCATGCCATTGTTGTCGTTGTAGATCCAGATTCTTGCAAAATTTTGCCCCTCTCAGAAAACCTGGGGCTGCCTGTACCCGAAGGTACAGGGAGGGATTCTCCTGCGTCGGAGACGCAGGTACCCTCCTGAGGTAAATGATCTTGAAATTTTGCTGCCATCTTAAACTCCCTCAAAACGTCGAGTTTGCGGTACGGCCGCCAAGACCGGTATGAAGCACACCAGCCCCGCCGGCCGCTATCCGGAACTGGGCCGTTGGAGCTCAAATTGAGCCCTCATCCGCCCCAGCCCGGTACTGGATGCGCCGCGCACATACCACATCCAGATATCAGAGTCCGGTAGGCAAGCGAGGGTCAACAGTGTACGAGGGAATCGCAATCCAGACATCAAGTAGAGGACAACAGGAAAGGCAGAAATCGGAGTCCATGAAGCAAAGCAAAGGTCATCATGCGAGGAGGAATCGGAGTCCGTGGGAAAAGCCAAGTTGAGTCAGAGATCAGCCGTCGGTCAACAGGACCGACGTTGCCCGGGGTGCGCCACGCGGAGGCTCTCTGACATGCACCCCTACAAGATAGAGGTCTAATCTGAGTAAGACTGACCTGTCCAAGGCGTGCGGTTGAATTCTATATCTCAGTGTTAATTATTTACATACACGTAGGTATGATAATTGTTTGGTCACGATGACACGAGCCGTAATTCGTACCTTTGGAATTAAATAGAAAAGTGAAATCCGAGCCTACAAATTGACGCTATAATAATATTGCGTTAGTGGTAGATGTACCTTCACGCTGCATTAGAGTGCTAGTAATCTTTCTTGAATTTGCATATTGCCGTTTTTGACTGTTTGTTAGGGTGGGCCAAAAAAAACTTTTTTTTTTTTTTTTATTAATTACCATGAAAATATCGTCTGAGATGACGAAAAAAAAGTTGTGTTAAAGTTTCAGCTCTTAATATTAATATTAAGAGGTGGCGCATTAGAGTTTTTCTTTTTTTCTTTAGTCCCACACAAAAAAATTCATATCTCACCATTCGTTGTTCGTACAGCAACATTTTTCAAGAGTTTTTTGTAGGAAATTGAACGTTCTACAAAAAAGGTTTCCTTCATTTTTTTCGTACGCCTCGCCATTTTAAAGATATTCAAGATTGAAATTTAAAGATTTTAAGGTACATTTCTTTTTTGCTTCTGAATTTTGTAAGTCGTTGACAAATGAACGTTATGAAATGCGCAATACATATTTCTGCAGGAAATTAAATGCTCTACAAAAAAGGTCTCTTATGCTTAGTCGATTAGAATAAGCGTTTGAAAGATATTTATGATCAAAGTTCAATACTTATCGCTCTTACTAATTTTTCAACATTTTCTTCGGAAAATTTTAATATAATTCATTAGTTTCGAAAAAAATTAATGCAAATTTAAGTTTTTATCAGCACAAAAATACTTTTATCTATTATTTAAATTATTTTTTATATACATGTACGTTCGGGTGGGCCAAAAAAAATTTCAAATTTGTTGAAAATGTTGAAAAATTAGTAAGAGCGATAAGTATTGAACTTTGATCATAAATATCTTTCAAACGCTTATTCTAATCGACTAAGCATAAGAGACCTTTTTTGTAGAGCATTTCATTTTCTGCAGAAATATGTATTGCGCATTTCATAACGTTCATTTGTCAGCGACTTGCAAAATTCTGAAGCAAAAAAGAAATGTACCTTAAAATCTTTAAATTTAAATCTTGAATATCTTTAAAATGGCGAGGCGTACGAAAAAAATGAAGGAAACCTTTTTTGTAGAACGTTCATTTTCCTACAAAAAACTCTTGAAAAATTTTGCTGTACGAACAACGAATGGTGAGATATGATTTTTTTTTTTTTTTTTTTTTTATGTTATAGGAGGCAAACGAACATGTGGGTCACCTGATGGTAAGTGATCACCACCGTCCATAGACACTTGCAACACCAAGGGAGTCGCAAGTGTGTTGCCAACCTGTGTTTGGGGGAGAGGGGAGTGGGGAAGTGGGGGATGGGGAGGGGAAGAACGGGGAAGGGGAGAGGAGGTGGGTACCCGGCGCTCTCACTGACCAAACGAAACGCAACAATGCAAGCACTGTTAGTTCACGTCGGTTTTCTGTGAGAGGGTGGTACTACCCCGGACGAGCCGACCCATTCATGCTGAAACCAGTAATAGCTTCAACGTGGCTCTACCACCTACATCAATGTATGTTTTGTATGGGACTAAAGAAAAAAAGAAAAACTCTAATGCGCCACCTCTTAATATTAAGAGCTGAAACTTTAACACAATTTTTTTTTCGTCATCTCAGACGATATTTTCATGGTAATTAATAAAAAAAAATTAAAAGTTTTTTTTGGCCCACCCTACTGCTTGTTATTGAATTGGATTGTGTTAAAGTCCAAGTAACGAGTGTAGAACTCACGCTCTCTTGTTTTGTGCCTTTATATGTATCACATAAATATTGTATACTAGCGGGCTCGGCGGATGTTGTCCCGTCCTGATAATAAAAAACCTTGACAAATTAAATAAAAATACCTAAACCTTCCTGATGAATCACTTTGTCTACTGGTGAAAACCGCATGAAAATCCGCTTAGTAGTTTTTGAGTTTATGGCGGAGGACTTTGTTTTATTATGTGAAGTGATATATATTAAATTCGAATGTTATTAAATATAATAAAGAATACCCCTCAAACATAAGCTTACGATCTATAAGACGTGCGTCTACCCAATTCTAACATATATTTTTTTTGAACTGACTACGTTATTGGCCTGACGGGCCTTCACAGCTTCACCGGACTGCACCTAACTTAGTTGTGCCTTATTTCCTCACATGTCAAGACGCTGTTTTCGTAAGATGCAGGCTTTACAAGATCCCTTCTTCTTCATTCTTCAAACTCAACTAATATTGAGAATAGAAAGATCGAGCTTTCCGCAAATAAAAAAAATGAAAATAATACTACGGTTTGTCTTTCGCACCATCAAATGGAGAATTTGAGATCCAAGTATCCGAGATCGTAAGAGGAGTGGCCGACCACGCGTAGTGAGGATATCAGCAGTGAAAGAGCAAAGCCAATGAAATCCTGTGCGTAAGAAAAACATCTTGGCTCTTTAGATGCTGCTAAGTAGAACCATGGTTAGATGCCTGTTAAATTAAGACCTAAGACTACGGACTTATCGTAAAAATAACACACATTATTTAAACTAGCGTTTGAAAAACATTAATCTGTAAAGATCCCGGGCTTTGTTACGGCAGTACGCTGAAAACAAAAAATTGCGAAATTTTGTTTTCGGACGAAAAAATTATTAACATCGAAAAAATTATAACTAACAAAATAATAATGCGTTTGCTCATAACAGTGAAGAAGCGTGAATTCCGAGCTTCTAACGAACACATTATTCTTTGTCATTCGTCATTTGGCTTGCAGTCTCATATTTAGGCTTAACTGAGGTGTTTTTCTGTGAAAAAGGTGTGAAGACCAATGCTGTTATGTACCAAACTACCGTACTAATAAACGTAGTGGAACCTCTTCCCTAAACAATATTGGAAAACAGACACTGGATAGTTCAGCAGGATTCTGCGTCAGTTCATAAGGTATGAAGCATGCAAATATTTTAAATAGCTAATAAAATATAAATTAACATAAAAAGTAATACATACTTCACTGTCGCGCGTGTTTGTTCCAGAACTCGAAAAAAATTAGTAAATTTCAATTGATTATAGAAAAAATTATTTATTTAAAAAGATATAACGACAGCTTATAGCATTAAACTGGTATATAAATATGAGGAATCATATTTACTAACCTTCTGATTACATTTATTTATTATTATATTTATGTACCTAAAGGAAATAACATAACAGTATATTTTACCTGTTCAATAGCACTAAAATAAGGTTTCATTAGACTTCGAATTCTTTGAACAAAACATATAAACTACGTTTGTCGGAAACACTAACACATAAATGTACCTCATTTAATCGCAGATCTCAGCGTCACGAATTGAAACAGCAACATGAACATAGAACAACAAAAAAATTAAATCCGGATACGAAAATCGAGTTTTGTTCTTACATTACTTTTGTAATAACCAATAGCTCATCTGTTACCTTTTTGGGAGTAAACATAGTTTTGTTACAATACAAATAAAAATGAAATATATTAAACGAATTATAGAATTAACTACCATGTTTGTTAAAGCGTTAGGGGTAGTCAGAATTTTCAAAAAATCCATTTTTTGTTTTTTGCATTATCTTAAAGTATAATATCTTAAAAATTTGAAGTGAATTGAATGAATACTTTTCGAGTTTTTCAACAATTAAGAAAAGGCTCTCGGGCGCACTAGAACGCTCGAGAATAGGTAAGTGGCAGTACCTTCAAGCCACCGATTTCTCGGCTTCTGTTCTCATATATGAATTACAACTTTGACGTATATGTCATAGTGGGAGCATCCAGCAGTCGGAGCATTCAGCAGTCGAAATTAACACATAAATAGTAACGCATATTTTTATTACAGAATCTTACGAAGATTCGAATTATCATACGTGCTTCCTAACAGCGCCATCTATTATTTTCTATGTTAATCAATGCTGACAATATATTGTTAATGAACTTCTATGTAATTTACTGTTAATATGGTTTATTCTAAATTATTGAGTAATTTAGGTCAGATTAAACTGTTCATAACTTCTAAGGATTCCACATGTTTATTCACATAAGCACTGATGGAAGTCACTAAATAAGCCGATGTCACGCCACACGACGCGTGACACCATCTTAAGAAAATGTGGCGTCGTGCGATAAAATTTCTAAGTGATAATTATTGTCTCTGAGAGCGTTATCTCTGAGATTATTGTAAAATCATTATTAAAAAGAATCGATATTTTGGAAGCTTTTACAACGGCTGAAGAACTGTTATATAGCCCAGGAATAGATGGCTTGGTGTCAGTAATTAAATACTTCGTATTACTCTACATACATCGAGTGTAAAACTTTTTGAACTGGTGACCACTGTAACCCGATAACCGCTCAGTAGATTTCAATGAAATTTATACAGCTTTCGGAAAACATTCGAAACTAGAGCCAGATTGAAGAATTTTTTTTTTAATATCGATTTTTTTAGAACAATTTCTGTTGCTTTTTTCCCGGATATCTAGGGGAAAAAATCCTGAGACCACAGTTTTGTTGATTTTCTTTTTAGAAAAAAGAAACTTCTATCAGGCACTAGATTATCTATTAATAAAACTATTTTTTTGTCCGATTGATTTTCGATGAACCTCCAAGGATTGCGATCGTCACCACAAGGAGCTTCTGTTGGAACAGGATCAATACAAAGAGCCATAACTTTTAAAATTATTAATTTTTCTTTTTCAAATTTTTGTGGAGTTAAGTCGAAACATTATTTTATGATGCTATATTATTATTATTACAAAATAAAATGATTTACTGATGAAAAAAAATATCGAAAATTCTCCTTTTTTCATGTCTCGGACTACCCCTAACCGCTTAAACAAAATCCGTGATAAATTAAATGGTAAATCACTTGTCATTTGATTTATTTAATACTAAGTACAATAATACAGTAAACGCTACGATGTCACAGAGCATAGAGAAATGAGTTTTTGGCGGGATCTTGGAATGCCATGTAGTGGTCTTTATATTTTATCCATAATCTTGTGTTATTTGGCTTTATATTGTGTAACGTTGGTAGTGCTTTGCGTAATATAGTCTGCTTATTGTGTACAAGTGAAGTGGATCGGAAATAATACCACGGAGCATGGATTCTGATTTGCCACAAAAACTCCCTGGAAAGTTCTAACAAGATGGCCACCATCTTGTTAGTTCATTGAAACTATATCAAGAAACTTGTAATATCGATACTCACTTGACAATGGCAATAATAGTCTACTAGGAGACTGGTTGCCAAAAATAAAATAGAAGAAGAAGAAGCATAGAGAAAAAAAAGGGATGTCAAGTGCGAGTTTACATAAAGAGGCGCGTAAATAAAAATACATTTAACAATCCGAATCAGCATTAAATTCGACATCACTATTCAATAATAGATCTTATTGACACTTCGTCATAAGACCAGTAATATTGACTATTGATAAAATTAACTTGCGCGTGTCTCCACCAGATCTGTATAATTTAAAATGTCTGGTTTTTTTATAGTTAATAGGTTTTTATCGTCTAAGTACAACCTCATCTGATATTAAATGATAACATGATCTAAGATGGCAAACACGCCAAATCTGCTTGGCCACGCCAAAGTTCTGTTACTTTACTACAGTCGATTTTATTAATAAGTAGTAACCGCCTAAATCTTTGTACACGTGCTTCTTGGTAACATGCATCATGTACAGACATAAGAGACATTTCAATTGTATTTCCAAGAGTGCTACTCTTGGAGGCTGCTGCCTATCAGTAAATCCTTCATATTTTTTCAACTGCCTAACCCCTGTTGGCCCGAAGATAGTTAATAGCTTTACTGGACTTAGTAAAAATTGAGAAAGGTCCTCATCCGAAATGAGGGTATCAAAATGACTGCAAATTAACTCAAGTTATTGCCCTGCATACAATTCTGCGAATTAAAAACTAAATCTGGAATCATAATTTTATCTTGTAGTATCTTCAGATTGATTACATATAAACTAAATATGGTCATAATGGGTACAAAATAGGTCACGGAAGAAGATTTCTTCACAACACCTATACAATAAGAATTGTAATATTTTCATAACATTTATTATAATTCTATAAACTATTTCGTTTTCGCATATTTCGCAATCATTTCATTGTAATTAGCGCCGTGTTCGCTGCGCAATCTTGTTTTCAACTCGTTGAACTTCGCCTTTTGACTTGGAGTGCAATCAGCGCACCTGTTCTTCAAAATCTTCGGCGCTCTATCTATAAAGCGACAAGGATAAATTATTAATAGTAATATATTATGTAATTACTTATATTTGTTGTGTTCTCCCGTTTTTTGTATCATGTCTATCATCATCATTCTATGCCTCTGCTATTTATACGGTTTGTTTATTTATTTTCTCGGTAAAGACTATGCACAATCCTGTTCCTTTATGTCCAAACTTTTTTATAAATTTAAAAAAGTTTTTTTTATATGTCATAGCAGGCAAACGATCATTTGGTCATCTGATGTTAAGTGATCACCACCGTCCATAGACACTAACAACACCAAGGGAGTCGAAAGTGCGTTGCCAGCCTGTGTTTGGCGGAAACAGAGGGAGGGGGGAGAGGAGAGGAGAGTTGGGCTTCCGGCGTTCTCACTGACCAAACGAAACGCAACAATGCAAGCACTATTACTTCACGTCGGTTTTCTATGAGAGGGTGGTAGTGGACGGCTGGACGAGCCGACCCATTCATGCTGAAACCAGTAATAGCTTCAGCGTGGCTCTACTACCTATTAAGTATTAGTATAACCTAACAATATTATACATATATGTCCTGTTTCAAGTCATAGTGATATCTTATATGTAAATATTTATTGAATTTATTACCAATATCGGTATTTTGTGTCACTTTAATATTATAATAATGTACCTATTTTTTACTTAGTAAATAGGTCGATAATATTTTATCTGAGTATTTTAAGTACAAGGAAATCTGTGTTAGTATAACAGAAAGTTCAAAGGGGACTGTATTCTTATCAGAGGTCAGTCGCTTATACGATTCTATTCTACAGGTATAATGTTGGAATGTTGGATCTTCTTTAGACTAAAACACAACGACGGAAGCAAATTCGCCCCGCGAATCATTAAAAACGAAGTATCAGGAATTCGGTATCCTAACCCTGCCCTCCCAATACATTTTTGATAATTTGGTGTATGTGCGTAAAAGCTTTGAAAACCTACATTTTATAAAGGACCGGCATGATCTAAATGCTAGAAACTGTAATAAACTCGTCGTCCCATGTTTCAGACTTAGCAGAACCAGTAATAGTTTCTTAGGTAATAGTGTTAGGTTTTACAATAAAGTCCCAAAACATATTACCGATTTGCCGGACTGTAAATTTAAGCGCCATGTCAAGCAGGCTTTAGCGTCGAAAGGCTATTATAGAGTGGATCAATATGTGAACGATGGTGGTGTCTGGAATTGACTCCTCTCTGTGCATCCACTAAAGACGGTACTGTATTCGAAATATATATATATGTTAAAAAGATGTACCCGATCGAGTTTCTGCCGGTTCTTCTCGATGACTGGGTTGTTTCCCGAACCGGTGGTAGTTTTCACGTTCATAAGTGCCTTATTAGGGCCTAAACTGAATAAAGTATTTTTGATTTGATTTGATTTGAATACTTCTTTGCAGCAGAAAAAGGTGCAACTGTTATGCTTCTTCAATACATAAACCATGTTAATATTTTTGATTTTTCTTAAGGGGTTTATTCACAGTACTTTTTGTCATATAATATATGTTCTGATTACATTTTAGTATTGAAATATATAAATCAAATTAATTAGATGCATTATCTATTCAGTTATTAGTTTTAAACAGTATATGTATCATTTAACCCTTCAAAAATACTACCTACCGTAAATCTTGTTTTTTTTTTTCGAACTAACTACGCTATTTACCTAACAAGGTCTTAACAGCTTCACCGGATTATTAAGGGTAAATCTTGGACCTTACAGATGAAGTATTAATATATTATTTTAAAAGAAAACTTTGTCTTTTATTTAAATAAGTACTCGCCGGACACATTAATAATAAAGAGATAAAGTCTATTTGAAATATTGGAATGGGTTTATTATTATTTATAATTCATATATTTTTGAACGCACTACTTGATTAAGCTTGGACAAAATAAGCAGTGTTCGAGCACATACGACCAGTTACTTTGATAAAATTAATCATTAGAGTGTATAGATTTTTTTAAAAGTCATACCTCTAATTGCCTGGAACTCCCCACAAGGACCGCGGTCCATAAGACAGTTGTACGCTTTTAAAAGCTTTTCTCTGTCACTTAATATAGCTTTTACGTCCATTCCATCAAAGACATCACCGTCACCAGCACTCACGGCCGTCATGACCAAAGTGATCACAAAGCATAACAGAAAGGCCCTCATTTTGCTATTAAAAATAAACAAAAATAAATAATTAATTTTATTATTTGAATTTCATTATTGATAAGCAAAAACAATTACACTCGTCACTGGAACGTATAAGATTAATATATATATATACATATTTTTTTTTTAACTACGACTTTATAAACATAACGCTATAGGCATAAGTGAGGACAGTGGCCAGTCTATTTATACACAAAACGAATTGTTCAGATAATAAATAACACAGCAAAGACACGGTTACATCAGCTAGATATATATAAGTTTTATATTATTAAATCCCACATATTTAATCTTATACGTTCCAGTGAAGTGTAATTGTTTTTATTATATTTATAGTTTTTATTATATATATATAATTTAATATATATATTAAATAAATCTATAGTGATAAACTTTTTTTTTAAATACGGACTAAGTATGAAAGAAGTAAAACAAAAAAGTATAGATCTGTCCAGTAGTTTTTGACTAGACCTATATCGTTTCATTAATATAAATTACAATATATTCTATAATTTTAGACCAATACAGCTTATAAGTATTATTTATTCACTATAAAATTATCACATAAAAAAGATCTAATTAAAATATGGGATATGTTTTTACAATAAACTTCAAAAAGGCATCGTTGTATTTATACGGAAATTGCAATTCAATATTCTTAAAAAAACAATTCCAGCGCCATAAATATTTTAAAAATTAAAAAAATAAACGGCAGTTATTCTAAATTTAAAACTGTAGAAGTTAAAAGGCAAATAAATTACTCACATTACCTTGGTGGCTGGAGTGGGTGACCGCACTGTAAAAACAAGGATTCGATTGTTACTCACAATTTATACTGACACAATAGGGACGACACGTTTATGTCATCAGAATTGGAAATTATGTATAAATCATTATAATGCACTAAGTGTTGCTGAAACTCAACATGTTTTCTTAGAATTCCCAACTTAATATAATATAGGATAGCGACGGGTAAATAATATGAGGATAAATGTTTTGTATTGAAATATCAAAATATATTAGTCATTCTGTTATGTCGTATATTAATTAAATATTAACACTATTAATAAACCGTTGTAACTTTTAAATCCATTGTTTCTAGGTGAACATATGTCACCATATGTCACCACGAGCCCGCCTTCATCTGGTGCAGAGAATTAACTTTTGTTTAACATAAAATTCATCATTCTTGTAGTCCATTATTCGTACTGTAATTAATTTTATAATCCATTTTTATTACGTGTAATAAATAATAGATTTCTTTAAAAGGAATTTATTTAATCTTACTTGAGTGTTTGTTTCATTTGAGAATGCGAGAGATATTTGTTTTTTATTTGAATAAAGTCCTTATTCTCTCTGTAGATAAAGATAAAAGAGTGCAGTATCGTTTTCTCCGCTGTTTGTCAACCGATTTCCCTTATTTTTATTTTTTGCTTAATGGCTATCGAAGAGATTTAGCATTTCCAATATAATTTGAAATAGTTTGCTTTGTTCCATACCATCGACGAGTCGAAATCTTTACATATAGATTTCTATTCGTAGGTAGAGTAATAATACTTCACGCTCCTTACACCAGCAATCTACAATATACATACATATATACGTATATATGTTTACAATATTTGTACAACGTGTAGTGTATAGAGATACACTTTCTGCCGTTCAGAAAAATAAAGAAATACATTTTTTTTTATATTATAGGATGCAAACGAACAGGTGGGTTATCTGATGTTAAGTGATTACCACCGTACATAGACACTTCCAACACCAGGGGAGTTGCAAGTGTGTTGCCAGCCTGTGTTGGGGAGGGGGAGAAAGGGAAGGGGGAAGGGGAGAGGAGGTGGGTCTTCAGCTCTCTCACTGATCGTGCAAACATTATTAAGTCACGTTGGTTTTCTGTGGGTCGGGTGGTAGTACCCCGGGCGAGCCGACCCATTCATGTTGAAACCAGTAATAGCTTCTGCGTGGCTCTACCACCTACAAAATAATATATTTATATATACTATACGTGAAGAAAAAACTTTGTAACCCCCTATTATAGCCAAACTTCGACCGCTAATAGATCATTAGTATTATTAAATATGCATACAAATAAGTTGGACGATCTAATTATCACTACATAGTATAAAACAAAGTTCACTACCGCGTCTGTCTGTCTGTCTGTTCGCGATAAACTCAAAAACTACTGAACGGATTTTCACGCTGTTTTCACCAGTCGATAAAGTGATTCACGTGGAAGATTTTAGTATATAATTTGTCAAGTTTTATTTTATAATCAGGGCGGGACAACGTCTGCCGTGCCCGCTAGTATTATATAATTTTAACAATAACGAAGGAATTACCATCTTGACACTTGGACGTTCAATAATTACATGACAGATGGAGGTGTTTTCGGAGTATTATTTAGGTTAAATATAATTATTATTGTCCATAGATGTTCATTTTTTTGTATATATTTTGTAGATTTCGGCCACAATCGCACTTGACCGCAATGTGGTCCATGATGGTAAACATGTTAAGCCTACTGGGGAGACTGGTTTTCAATTGACAGCTTTTCAACTTGTTAACGGTAGCTAGTCAGGCATATATATCACTGTGCCTGGTTTCATCACGATTCCTTTACCAAAAACTCTGGCTCGTTGAAAGCATTCGAAGCTATTTATATAACTGAATCATCATTGATCATTAATTATATGGATTCAGTAGTAATAACAAAATTACTACAGAATAAACTCACAATAACGTCGCTTGTTATAACAGAAAAAATCCAATAATGAAGAAATTATTCTAAAAAAGGTTGGGACTAAATCTTTGAGGTAATGAAATTTCTCAGAAAAATACCTGAGGTCCTCAACAACAGTCTTGTTTTAATTATTGCTAATAGCCAAGAACCCATGTGCTCTTCTCCACGTACTCTTGGATTGCAATGTCTCTAGGAAATTATAGTTTCAATAACTAAATAGTAAAACTAAATACTCTTTTCTTATCAGTCGTAAACGACTTTAAAAATGTCAATATGGCCGGTATTAAAAAAGCGATATGTATTGGCAAAGAAGTTTGTTTGATACTTGCAATAGAATAAGGAGATAAGAAATATGATGTTGGAAACTGTTTCAAACGAAAACTTTTTGGAACGAAAAAAGTTGGGTCCATTAAGTTTGGTTGTACCAAACTTCTTCTTTCTGGTACATATGGTTTTGCTGTTGTATTGAACTATGTGTTTTATTTCGATGAATAGAGAACTGTCTAATTTTTGTTTCTTATTTTATTAACGTAAAATCTGCAAGTCGGAAATAACCCACTCTCTCCCCGGGAGGATGGGTATCTGTAATGGATTTCCCCACGTAAATAAAAAAAATGGCTGTTATTAGTTTGTATTGTATTTAAAAAAATTAGACAGTCCAGTATTTATCAAAATAAAGCACATAATTCATATACAATAGCAAAACCATATTTACTAGAAAGAAGAACGACACAAGAAAGTAATAGAAAGAATTTTAGTGGTTGAAGAATTACGATAACGATATTTTAATAGAATTTCAAATATAATTAGTTCTATTAGTAAGTACATTTTATGAACAAATACTTATATATATAAGTAATTATAATATTATATATAATTATATTATAATACATATTATATTTATATAATTATATTATAATTATTATTTGTGTGGTACCCTAACTTAACCTTACTTCACGTGACATTGTATCAACCACAAATCCTATACAGGCATAATAAAAAGGGTAAATTACTCTGGGTTATTTTAAACTCTCTAAAATATTGGTGGTATTTATTATTGTTACACTTAAATAATATTAGAAGATATATCTTTACTTCTATGATGGCTGCTTTTTACCTTGGTAATGTTTAATACATTTTTATATTAGCATTCTTCTAGCGTATTCAAAACCGCGAAGTGAATAAGGTAAAAAAAGCTTGTGTTAAACTTTACGAATACAAATCAATGACGGTATAAACCCATTTGGCTATGAACAACTATGTATACCTACACAGCCAAATAAATTTGTTTGAGTTCTATAAAATGGTATACATTTTACTTATAGTTTCTTTTTTGTCAACATTTTTGTGATACTCAAATTATCACGAGACATATTTCCTGTTCAATACTTTGAGTTTTTTAATATTTACAATGTCACCGACTTTTTATTAAAGTATGATGTGAATTTATCTATTTCCCTTTGTTCTCTTTTTTGTTTATTAGTATTTGTTTTGCTATTATCCATATATGGTATAAAACAAAGTCCTCTGCCACGTCTGTCTGTATGGTCGCGATAAACTCAAAAACTACTGAACGAATTTTCATGCGGCTTTCACCTGTAGATACAGTGATTCATGAGGGAGGTTTAGGTATATAATTTGTCAAGGTTTTTTATTGTTGGAGCGGGTCAACGTCCGCCGGGCGCGCTAGATATTTTACATGTTAAATGTGACCATGTAGTATCGTCTTTTAGAATATTGCTAGTGATTAACCTAACACTTGGTTTATAAATAAAATCATAGAGGTATGCCGTTCTGCATGGGTCACGCAGAAACTATTTGAGAGATATCGATCAATTTAAACGCTATCTTCGTTTTATATAATGTTATTAAAGTTTTAGGAAACTATAATTTTTATACGCACTACACGTTTAGCGATGTGTTTTTTTGGCGTGGAGAAGTGGCGCAAACAGTGTGTTGCGCATGCGTAGGGGAAGGTAAGTGAATGGATAACATTGATTGCATAGTAATTTTGTAAGCGAATTATATTTTTGTTTTAATTTTTTTTTATGGTTTATCCTTTGTACATTAATACAGCACAATCTCACTAATCAGGCACTTTATAAACCAGGAAGGGAGGGAGGGAATGTTCGTATTATTGGATTGTATAGAAAAACTGTATAGAAATTTTTCGGAGGTTATACATCAGTATAACTTTTGTTTCGTGCAACCGGTGCTTAAGCACGAAACAAAAGTAGGGTGAAAGAAGCGTGAGCATACGGCGCTGGATTATTTACATAGAAAGACGTTTTTGTATAGAAAAGTGAATTTTGCTTAAACTAAAAATAAATTCATATTTATTCATATAAAATTATATACCGTGTACATGAGTAATAGAATGACGAAAGTGCATTAATGAATCGAGTGAATGAATCATTAATAATAATAATTAATTAAATAATACAATTCTATGTATCTAAATAACGATGCGGTCTTTAATGGAACTAGAATTACGTAAATGTTTCACTTTAAAACAAATTACTAATTTACTTTTAAAATGTTAACAATGAAGTAAACAATAATTGTACTTACATATTAGGCCCACGATAGAAGAAAGGCCTTCGGTTTTCGTCAATAAGGCAATAAAAAAAAATGTTTAAAAAATTTTGTGTACTCGTACTTCATTCATGTCAATCATGCGTTAACATATCTATACTAATATTATAAAGAGGTAAAGTTTGTGAGTATGTAACGTTGTAGGGGGTAATCTCAGGAACTACTGGTCCGATTTAAAAAATTAAAAAATCTTTCAGTGTTATATAGCTCATTTATCGAGGAAGGTTATAGGCTATCATTACGCTAAGCCGAATAAGATCGGAACAACAATGAAGAATGTTTCAAAATCGGGGTATTTTTTCCTCTTGAAGGCTTCCGCTGCGTGTTAGCGTTAGCTCAAAGTAACTATTCCACGCGGACGAAGTCGCGGGCAGAGGCTAGTAATGTATATTCCGCAAAAAAGAATTCAGTTTCATAAAAATAATTCATTGAATTTTGTTGTCAATACAACTTTCAATAAAAATTCACTTTCTTTTCAGTCTGCTCAAATACTATTGAGATGTTTTCAAAGTTCAGTCTTTTGCAATAAAAACAAGGAGGCTCTTTACAATTACCTAAAGTATATACATTAAATCCGATTAAATTCACTTACTTAATTTTTTTTTAAATATGCTCGCAACATTATTTTAACAAGAAAATTTGCGTGCCGCCATGTTTTTTATATTGATTTTCCTTTTCATATGTGTTGTGCTGGCTAGTGCTATTGTTTTAAAAATAAACTCCATGTATTGAGTCATTTGTAGTGTCCTTCGTGTTAATTTATTGTTTATTAGTACGTTCATATAATACTATATTATTATTGGTTATAACAACGTCACATTTTCCTTATTTTAATTGAACAACGTACAAACTCAAAAAATTATAAAGAAAACATTAACGAGAATAGACGTTTATCATAGTCATTTAGCTAGATGAGTATGAGCATTAACTTACCTACTAGCTAATGAATGTATGAAAACCTCATTTATAGGATTTATAGTTAAATACAGCCTACTTTCCGAAAACTTAGTTATGAAAAATAAAAAAAATACTGATGTTTAGGACACACTACAAACCAATTATTATTCCGGAATTTTACTTTCTATCGCGTAAAAATTAAACATATAAAGAATTTTCTATTGGCGTTGTAGTATTTTATTATAAACTAGCTGACCCGTGCAACTTCGTCTGCACCAAATCGGTTATCATTGGTGTCAATTGTATTTTTAAACGCGAAAAATTTTAATATACCTAACACCTTATTGCAGCCACACCATCGGTTTCCAATTGTGATACCAAACTATCAAGGGACTCACTCAAACATATACCCAGATGGTATGTGAGTAATCTTTTAAAATAAGCTTACAACCCGTTAGTAGCAACCTACATATATTGGCGGTAATATGAAAAAAGCTTTAGAGGTCTATTGGACCTACCAGTTTCTAACGAAGTTCCTTTCCCTTTTTTGTAGTTTACTATACAGTCAGTAGAGTTTACATTATAAAATATCAAGTTGATAGAGTTAAATTGTAAATTAAACGATAAAATATATTCATAAAATAAATAATGATAAATTAAACACTGAATGATATCATAACTATTTTCAACATGTATTAAAACTTTTTCACACGCCACTGTATTGAAGAAAAATATAAATATTAAAAAGATATGAGCACGACGTATCAACTGTCACTTGCCTGTAACTATTCGTTTAAGAGCTAGGAACGGTTTCGACAGCGTATTCCAATAAGCCAGTTTTTTATATATCTTTATGTTCTTCCGAACAGCGTACGGACTACCTAGCTACCGGTAAACGTTGCGTTTATTAGTGCATATCGCACCTTTACGGGCAAAAGTATGATTTTATATAATTTTAGAATGTTTTGTTTTTCACTAACTTTGAAAAGCTACTAAAACATGAAATTATTATTGCCAGACATTTTTGTTATTAACAATAATGTGCCCGATGCTATTTTTTGGAAATAAAAAAAGTATGTTCAAACCATGTTAAGATAGCTGTAATTTTAATATTATTATTATTATTTTTTTATGAAGGCTTAGTCACCTGCGCGACTTATCGCCTAAGTGACATACAACTATATAACAGTAAGAATGACAATAAACTTAACAATAGCTTATATTAATTTTGTACAATTATTTAGCATCTTTCGAAATGGGGTCAGACAATAGAGAATTGTACAAACCAGTGTGGAACGAACCAGAATCATTAAGCCGAGATCTAATATCTTCGCTTCAAACACATACTGCCAGGATGTGGTGCACGTCATCGATGAGCTTACAACTCTGGCAGAGTGTTGATGGTACTATACACATCAGGTAGGCGAACTTTTTACATGGGATGTGTCCTGAGCGTAATCTTATTCCTGTGATTGCTTCCCGACGGCAAATTGTACTGTCATCAAACCATGGTGACCTTAAGGGATGTGGTTGAATCATTCTGTACCATATTCCTTTTGTTTTAGAACGCTCATCAAAGTATTCCTTCCAATGCGAGTAACAGCTATTTTTAAATACTGAGCATACATCCAAGTAAGTTGGTAAAATATTAATAGGAGCACCTTCGGAGGGTCCTTCTCTAACTAAAAGATCAGCTCTTTCATTCCCAGTTATACCTACATGAGAAGGGATCCATTGTAAAACAATTACTTTGTTCTTTGCTTTGAAATCTAGTAATTGCTTCAAAATAGTGTAGGCTATCGGTATTCCTCGAAAAGTCGAGGTACATCGAGCTACGTGTCGAAGAGCAGTTTTTGAATCGGATAAAATAGCAATCTTAATGGCCTTAGTTGATTCTGCAAATAATAAGGCCTCTCCAATTGCTATGAATTCAGTGTGCATAATTGAAATATTTTCATCAATTTGAAATTTCATAAAAGTTTTGGAATTTGACTCAAAAAATGCGGCTACTAAATAATTACCAGCTTTAGATCCGTTAGTGTATATTTTAACTAAATTTGGTAATATTTATTTATATATTGAAGACAAATATCTTTTATTTTAAGAACATCATATTGACGCTTTGGCTTCCAAATACCATCTACATTTATTTTAATTATATTGTGCAAATCAATGTTATCGACCCACGTGTGTAAAATGAACATATCATGTTTTATACTTGTTTGAATTGGAGTATTTACAACAATTTTATATATTGACAAAGAATAGAAACTAATAATGTTTTTTTTCTGTTACGCCAATAGAGTGATTGGAAAGAGGAGGACAGTTATTCTAATAGATTAGTTAGTTCGTTTTTTTCGAATGACTTAAATTTAAATAGATTTTGCCAGCTAAATATTGTCTCCTAAGATGTAACGGATATATGCTCAATTCGCTTTCCATAACATGTATTGGAGTACTTTTAATGAAACCCCCGATAATTCTCATGGCCTGGTTTTGGACTTTTTCAAGTTTATAGAGTTTAACCTGAGCACTACTATCATAAATAAAGCTCGCATAGTAAATTCGACTGCGTATAATATTGAAGTATAAACGAACTCAATGTTATGGATGAACACACCAGTTAGAACCGGCTAATGTTTTGAAAACGTTAAGAGACTTAGAGCTAGATTCTGCAACTGCATTGATATGTTTACCCCATTTTATGTATGATATACATAACATGTTGAATTCATGTTTTTAATAGCGTTTAAAAGTTACTGAAAGAAATTTTCCTTAAATTATCTATAACCCAAAATTTTGACCTGTAAAGGTGTGATGCGCATTAAAAAACACAACGTTAACCGGCTACCAGGTATCCTGAATCCTGTTTGGAAGGGCATAATATATCTTCATTTTAAAGAACCAGCTTTTCTAAAATTATCGTTCTCGCAACGTTGCTGGCTCTTGTACTAAGGTGTCGCAAAAAAGTCTAGTTACATTAACTACAATTTTTTGTCTTTCGTTATCCTGGAGAACCCCTTGCGATTTATGGGACAAAAGCATCCTAAATGTAACCTTGGAATATTAGTTATTACTGTATCAAGTTTCGTTAAAATCGGTTCAGTACTTTCAGCGTGATGCGTGTTCACAGGGACAGAAAGACAGACAGACAGACAGACAGACAAAAATTGTAAAAAGATTATTTTTGGCTTCTATATCGATAACAAAGCCTACCCCGATCAAAATTTTCAAAAATTATTTAATGTACAGGTTTGACCTAGCTACAGTTTTATTATAGTATAGATTGTGTATTTCTGAAGTCTGAGAAAAAACATACTAATATTATAAAGTTGAACATCTTTCTTTGAATGCCTTAAATTCGCTAACTACTAGTCACATTTCAGAAGTCTATACATACAATAATAATGTAAATCTAACGCGTCTGTACTTTTTCGATTTTCATGAAAAAAAATGTTGCAAGTGTCTAGGAATAGGTAATAAAATACATTTCGATCATGTTTAAAAATGTCTGTCTGAAATGAAAACTAAAGTACTGGGTTCACAATAAATTCAAAAAAAAATCATAAAGCATAACCTCGAGAATAACTTAGTCTTTGTTTCATTAAAATCGGTCTACTTTATTAAAAGTTATTATAATTTGAATGACGGCTTGAGTTAAATACGAGAGAAAATTAGATAAGTCAATGGACTTAATACATTCAAATGACTTTATTAATCACTCTTTTTTCCATAGGGTTCCACGCGGATGAAGTCACGGGCACAGCCAGTTATTTATAAATTTATTTATTGACGAAGGCTATTTAATGGCATATTAAACTTATGATTCGAATAATCTATACATACGTATAATAAGAATGTAAATCTAACGTATCTGTATTTTTTAGATTTTTGTAAAAGAAATTGTTGCAGGTATCTTGGAATAAGTAATAAAATACATTTCGATCATTTTTAGAAATGTCTATCTGTCTGTCTGTTTGCTTGAACACGCATCAGTGCTAAAGTACTGCGTTCACAATAAACCTCACCAAGAAAAACATAACCTCGAATAATATTTAGTCTTTGTTTCATTTAAATTGTGTTCGCTCTATCGAAAGTTATTGTAATTTTAATGATGACGCGAATTAAGTACGAGAGAAAAGTAGATAACTTCATTTAGAAGGACATTCAGTTGATTCTATTAGTTACTTTTTTTGTTACATTAAATTCACGCGGACGGAGCGCGGGCATAGCTAGTTGAAATGTAAATCAGAAAGCATTGCAAGTGACAATTAAGTAATATTGGCCAGATATGTGTTACGACGCGGGATATGCGAGGCCGATGGCGCCCGATGAGAACCGAGCAAAACAAAGAAATGCCGAACTGTGAATGCTTATGTCAATCAGTTAACATGTTTCACGGCACTATTGCGTGATCGGTTTATTCAACAGTGGTCATTTATACGGAGTTAGTTTAAGCCTAAACATAACTGAAAGTTATAAAAATTAAATGCATGTGAAATCTCGCAGCAAGGCTAGCTTTTATGTATTATTGAAATTTTTTTATTGAAAAATAAAAGTTTTTTGGCTTAAATTATCGATATAGCCAGTTAATACTAAATTGGTCTTAATCGTTAAAGGTTTAAAGAATTGGTTTACTGTAAAAATACATGACACCTAAGGAATTTATATAGAAACATGAATATTTCTCAACTTTGGCTTCAAATATTGAATAACGAGGGCGGTATAAAGTAAAATGTAATTTAAATTAACCAGCGATAGTAAATAGATCAATGAGATACGACTACCATGTCACAATATTTAAATACCTATTCAAGACTTGTTCACCTTCGTCACGACATAGGGATAATTTCGCAATTATAGGTGATTCTATAATTGGTATACAGATGGAGATAATTGGTATTAAATGTGCGAATACAGAAACCTAAACAATGATAATAATTCTAGGTACATAAATGAAAAAAAATGATGGGACATGATATTTCAAGAAATAATCATACTACAAATGCAAATTTGATATTACTGGGGTTACCATCTAATATCGTAAATTATCTATCTTCTATAATATAATATAAGAATATTATAAAGAGGTAAAGTTTCTGAGTTTGTGAGGTTGTAGGGGGTAATCTCAGGAACTACTAAACCGATTTTGAAACTTTTTTTACCAATAGAAAGCCACTTTATTTGTGACTGTCATAGGCTATATATTAACCCGAAAAAGGCTTTTTGTGGTAGTCGGGTTTGCAAATTAGCTCGGAGAAAAAACGGTCGAACGTAAACGTTTCTTACGAACGCTGCCTTAACAATGAGATATATATGATTGAGTTCTAAAGAAAAGTTGTAGAGCTTAATAATGCCTAAAAAAAAGTATACACAGACACCATATGTCTAACTTTTATATTTAAGTAGTTTACACAAAAAGTAGTTTTTTATAAATATGTTTACCGCCCAACGAAGTGGGCACGGGTCAGATAGTCTTCTATAAAAGTCAAATGCGGAATATATGTAAGTGCATCACTTCAGAACAGCTGCACCGAATTTAGCTCATTTTTTATTTGGTATGTGTGTGTAAATAAAACGCTATTTTACACGAAAAAGAACAATTACAACTGCATTACATACGATAAAGCGTCATCTCGTAAATTTTACTTATACTTCCATTGTCGCCAGTGGATGAACACCTACTAGTACCTCAAAATATCCTGAGATGACGTTATATAACATTATCCTAGAAGAAATACTCGATAACAGAAATGCAATTACATACAATTAAAACAAACTTCCATTCAAAAAAATCTAACAAACTTTTTGACCGCTCTGAAGTAGATGCGCAGAATACAAACTTAGGTATCAGAGGGACACAGATGAGGTGAAGGCAGAGCAGGCTTACCCACGAACGTTCCTCACCCCCCCCTTGCACCCACGCTGACACATGTGTCAATGTCAATACTAATTGCAGTACAGTCGCATTCAGAATAGTTGTTGTTAATTACACGTTATCGCTATTTTCTTGTTTATATTTCTTATTCTTGTTATTGTTTCTTGTTGATATTTGTTATTATTTGAAGATCATTCAACACTTCGAAAAATGATGTTTCTATTGATGGCGTTGCCCTACTATAAATAAATGTTTATTATAAATCATTTATTTACTATGAAATACATATTGCATTTACAATAACAAGTAATAGTTTAATTTTCATTTTTATCTCAGACTCTTTGCAAATTGACACATACATATATACGAGATATACATACATATGTATATTTCGTATGTATGTAAGTGTCAGTTCAATTTAAATAAACAGGTTTGCATTTCACATACAAAATCTTCTGAACATTATAACGTGGTCGTTATACTGCCACATCCTTATTACTTCATGTAATAGGTAAATATCTACTTGAATCACAATTAATCAAAAACATAATATATTGTACGTATAAAATCGAGACAACTAAAAGATTGATAAATGTCAATGTTAAATGCCTATAATAATATTTTGAATTTGTTTTGTATAAGTGAGTGTACAAGCGCAAGGCCGAAGTTAAAGTTATATTCAGACCGGCCAAAAAGTTTAACACGGATTATAATTATGCAACTTAGCTTACACAATTTATGTTTATTGTTGATGGCAATTAACAAGCATGCACACATACGCTGTTACCAACGAATACTTCACAAAGCGTTTCGCATATAAATTTATAAACAACCATCAGGAGACACCACAACCGGGCATTTATATTAATATGTTAAGAAGAACTGTCTTCATTAAGGACCATATAGTTAGTACCTGTTTTTGTAACTCTTATACAGGTAAGAAATTCTATTTGCCCGTGTTTACATTTTCTACAAACCTATAGATTTCTACCTGAGTGACCAACCTTCATTCGATTTCTCGCGAGAAAAAAAGTGTTTTAAAATTACCTAAATCTTTTTTTTTTTCGAAACCAGTATAACTAGTTCTAAAAAATCAATGACATATGCAATATGTAAGTGACTTTGCATACGGTAAAGGACACCTGTTATTACCGTAAATGAATTTATATAAATTACAAAACAAGAAACTTAATTTTGTTATATACACAACGAATTCATTAAAATAAGTGCCATGTAGTTATTATAGCATATGTATTGTAGGGGTGTGTAAATATTGTAATACGAATGTTTTATATAAATACTAGCAGGCCCGGCAGACGTTGCCCCGCTCTGATTATGAAAAAATCCTTGACAAATTATATACTAAAACGTTCCTCGTCAATCACTTTATCCACCGGTGAAAACCGCATGAAAATCCGTTCGGTAGTTTTTGAGTTTATCGCGAACAGACAGACAGACAGACGCGGTAGGGGACTTTGTTTTATACTATGTAATGATAAATCCGAATGTGAAACCGCGTGAAGCCGTGACTGGCAGTAAGTTATTGATATATGTATGTACTTATTATTTAAAATAAGCAATACCAGGAGAATTAATTACTCACGGTAAAACTAAGCATTTAATTAAATTATGCACAAGGGTAAAGTTAACATAAGTTTCTTTTTTATATCATAGGAGGCAAACCAACAGACGGTTGGTAAGTGCTGATGGTAAGTGATTACCACCGCCCGTAGACACTAGCAACAGCCTGTGTTTGGGCGAAGGGAAAGGGAGGGAGCGGAGGGGAGGGCAGGGGGGCCTCCGGCGCTCTCACTGACCGAACGAAAGGCAACAATGCAAGGACTGTTACTTCACGTCGTTATTTCTGTGAGTGGGTGATACTACGTGCGAGGCAACCCATTCAGGCTGAAACCAGTAATAGATTCAGCATGGCTCTATCACTTGTGTTTTTGAACTGAAAAAAATCGAGGGCTTTGATATTTTGTTCCTCAACCTTTCTGGGTAACGAAAGGTTGTGTAGGTAAACAGTCTACCCGACTGTTGAAACACCGGTTCTCGTCCGATCATCGTAGTTAAGCAAGGTCGGACGCACTCAGTACTTCAATAGGTGACCATCTGGAAACACAGCGTGAGGTTGGCTTTTTGTTATATTTTTATAAATTTTAATATCTCCTTGTAATACAAAAGTTCCACTTCTATCGTGTGTCTTTACGACACACCCTGTTTTTCGTGTTATAGATCTTAAAAAAACAAAGTGATTAGACGATTAAAAGAAAATTGTTCACACAACGCACCACAATATCGCTTATCGGAATCAGCTAAGGACACTCCAGGTGACCCCATAAATTAAAAAAGATGATAAAAGTCGGTCTAACTTTTAGGAGGAGAACAATTTAGTTTAGATATATGTGAGGATTGTTGCGAACCCTAGTAAATGGTATCTTCCAAAGGCCATCGATGTACAACTATACCTATTGTCTATAGAAAATTGTCCACTTTATGACGAAATCCTATTCCTGTTATGTTCTTATAAATAGAGGATAATATCAGTTTTATAGTTTATCCACTAGAGAGAACGTCTTGCATATCTAGGTATGTGTGTAGTCTCTCTACATGTATTATTGTTTTATAATATATATATATATACATAATATATTTCTTATATTAAGTGAATTATGTAATTTCAAAATCTACTTTTAATATATAAAACTGTTTAACTAACGTTGAGATATAAATTTATCTGTTCTTTTTTCTGTTTTTTTCTAATTACTTTCCAGTATGAGATAAATCATTATAATTTGGTAATTTAAGCTAGCTAAAATTTTTTTTTCTTGATTCCCCCTTTTTATCTAAAAATACGTTTTTTCTATTCAATATTGTTATTTCGGAAAGCATTTTTCTTAAACTAAAATCTATAAGTGCATATAATAAGAATGTAAATCTAACGTGTCTGTACTTTTTCAATTTTCGTAAAAAAAATTGTTGCAGGTGTCTAGGAATAGGTAATAGAATACATTTTAATCATTTTTAGAAATGTCTGTCTCTCCGTCTCTCTGTTTGTATGAACACGCATCACTGCTAAAGTACTGGGTTCACAATAAAACCTTATATGAAATAATTATAAAACATATCCTCGGGAGTAACTTAATCTTTGTTTTATTAAAATCGGTCTACTCTATCATAAGTTATCGTAATTTTAATGGCGCCGCGACTTAAGTGCGAGAGAAAAGTATATAAGCAAATGGACTAAATGGACTTTATTAGTCACTGTATTGTACATCGGGTTCCACGTGGACGAAGTCGCGGGCACAGCCAGTCACAAATAAAACGATAAACGTAATATACATTTTTTACTGGATTTTTAGTACAAGGATATTCTAGTATTAATTTATATCATATCAACACGCAGGTAATCAGAGCTCTTACACAAGATGAAGTTGTTGCTGGTTTTGTGTACAGCCACGTACTGTTCTGTGGCAGCAGCTGCAACCCTTGGTGATTTTGTAGATCAAGTGGACACAGCTTCGATATTGGAAAATGCAGAATTAAGAAACAAGGCGTTTAATTGTCTCATGGATCGAGAACCATGTGGAGATTTTCAGTTTATCAAGGGTAAGTTGCAAACAACGTATGTCATAAAGTTTATGACGTCACGTACCAACAAATTTTTCGTAATTCATGTACTTTTATTAATTTTAAACACTATCGACTGACGGTAAATGAGAACGTTGTGAGGAAATCTGAACCTAAGAAATATTCGAGTAGCGTATATGGAAAAATATAGAAATGTGAATTTCTCGGAGTTTGTAATCGGCAACACGTCGTGGGCTGGCGTGGTGATTATACCCATATCTTCCTTAGGAAGGAAGAGAATTGGCGAGCCTTCAGCTTCCAGGGTTGTCGAGGCCAATAGGCAAGAAGGCCGGGAAGAGGCAGCAGTACGCACGATTCGGCTGTTATAAAATTAACGACGTTAATAAATAAAAGGGCATTTAAAATCATGAAACTCATGTGATACAACTTATAGATTATTACCCTTTACATGTTGCTTGGTTATTAAGAACTAGAAACAAATATAGAAACAAGCCAAATAAATTATCTGAATAATAGTGATGTCTGGAAATTTTGTGTTCTCTGTGCATACTTTAAACATAATATATAAGTTTAAATGTTACATTAAAAAAATACACTAACAAACCCGATCGAGTATCTTACTGGCGTTGCCTGATGACGGATATATATTTTTTACCGGTGGCAGTGTTTCAAGGTTTTAAATTGAAAAAGATGATTTTTCTATTAGTTTAATTGTAAAAGAAGATTTTTCTATTAGTTTAATTGTAAAAGAAATTCATAATTGTTTCTATTTTACCACAGATAATGTTCCAAAACTGTTGAAGACAAAATGCGGTGACTGTACTGCAAATCAGAAGAAGAAGTACGAAGCGGCACTTGAGAAATTCAAAACCGAATACTATGATATGTACAAAGCTGTAATGGAGAAATATATTCCCGAGTCATCGTAATGAATTACATATACATTATAGGACATATAATTTATGTCGATGAATAAAATTTAATTAAAGTAAAACTGCTCTGTGTTCTTATTCAGAAAAAAAATGATGTGGAATAATTTATACATATAAATACAATACAAGTGTTAATTGTTTCTATAAGTTGATCTCCGTAACGACATACCGATTTTAAAATGATTTTTACTGGCAGATAAAGACCTCTTTACTACCATCATTACATAGTATAAAACAAAGTCCCCTACCGCGTCTGTCTGTCTGTCTGTTCGCGATAAACTCAAATACTACCGAACGGATTTTCATGCAGTTTTCACCGGTGGATAGAGTGATTAATGAGGAAAGTTTTAGTATATAGTTTGTCAAGGATTTTTTCATAATCAGGGCGGGACGACGTCCGCCGGGCCCGCTAGTATAGTATATGATTACGTTTTTTGTACGGTTTAAGTGATGATTATAAAATGGTACAAAGTTAATTTAACATGGGTGAAAGGCGCGTTTCAGTTCGGTAGTGACCAAATTCCAATTTAAAAGAGAAAAATACGACCCATAAATGATTCAAATAAAACACAGCATTTACATGAAAACAAAATAATTTTTATAACAACAAAGTCATAGATAACAGTCTATACTAATAAACAATGTAGTTTATGTTGCTTTTTGTTTAATAGAAGGCACACGAACAGGTGGGTCACATGTTAAGTGATCACCACCGTCCATAGACACTAGCAACACCAAGGGAGTCGCAAGTACGTTGCCAGCCTTAGTTTGGGGGGAGAGGGGAGAGGGCAGGGAAGGTGGGCTTCCGACGCACTCACTGACCGAACGAAACACAACAATGCAAACACTGTTACTTTACGTCGGTTTTCTATGAGAGGGTGGTACTATCCCGGGCGAGCCGACTCATTCGTGCTGAAGCCAGTAATAGCTTCAGCTTCTACAATGAATATTTTTATAGGAAAAAATCTCTGGAACTACTAATGTTATTGTAAAAATTCTTTCACTGATGACAAACCACATACGTACAAAACCTTATTCGTCATAGCACCTAAGTTCCAGGCCACTTCTCTGAAAATTTCATGCAATATCAATTATATTCAATCAGGCAAAGCGGTACTTCACTCCAAAGCAAAGACTTGTGCTGAGTAAAGTGCAAATATGTCCTCATATAGAGTACTGTTCACACATTTGGGTTTCTGTTCCTGTCTACCAGCATTCTCCTATGGACTCCGTGCAAAGGCGAGCTATATGACTTGTTGACGATACCGAATCAATATATGGGATACAGTCATTAGAATTTCGTAGAGACATACGATCTCTATGTGTACTTTATTGCATTGTTTGCTCATCCACATACCTTAAAACCTATCAAATAGCAATAACAGTAAGAACCTTCTTTATGCATACACTAGCGTTGTAGAATGGGTTATTCGGTATGGTGTTCCTTCAAGGTTGTCACATGGGGCTCTTCAAACAGGGACTGGAACACTCTTCAAGGCCAGCAGCACAACAGTGACACCCCTGGTGCTAGTTGTTCATAGGCGGCGGTAATTGTTTACTATTAGATGGCCGTCTGACAGTTTGCTACACATATATAAAAATATCTCTGAATGCTATAGACCACATGTATTGTTATGAAAGTAAATATAGTAGTAATTGGAACGAGCGAAGAAAGTTGTTTTAATATAGGTATAAAGTTATTTAACGGTTGATACTGAAATCTAGGATGTTTAAAGGTATCTTAAGTAATTGGCAAACGCTTAGACTTACATCGATTCTCGAATGTATTTGTTAATGATAAAAAATAATATAGGTATAAGTTTATATGTTTAATATATTTAGTTCTTGAAAACTGAAGTGTCGAGACTTTTATGAAGGCAAAAAAGGTTTTTATTTGTAACAACGGTTGTTAATTTGTATTTTGGTTAACATTTATGTTTGCTACATTACATAGTAATTACACAGCGTATTGTTTCATATACTTTACAATGTTCATTTACCACTAAAAAATGTTATGAGCAATCTCTCTTTAGTAAATTATTGCTATTAATATTTTGTAGGTATTTATTGGTTCGGTAGCGCACTATTATTTTTTGAATGATTTAATGCTTTCTCCCAATTATGTTATTTGTTTTTATAGATACAATTTTCGAATGCTATTGGTATAGCAAAATGTTTGATATAAAACCTTCAAGTATTCAAATAATTAAGGCCTCTCGGACGAACTGTCGAACGTGATATCCAGCCAATTTCAGGACTACACATTTTACTACATATGCACGAATGTGACTTTGCAACAGCGAATTTAATTTAAGAAATTCTGCGATAACTTCAATAGCTTAAAAAATTGCTGGCCGCCTTGAACTTTCCAGAATGTTTTTGTATGATCGTAGAATGTATATTCCTTATTATTATTTGTAATCCATGTCACTGATGCCCAATAATCAACTTATATTATGCAAAACACGACCAATACTTTAGAATATAAGGCCAAGTATCGTAAAATATGAATAACAAATAAAACCAACTACATGACATATTAAAATCTCCTATAAAATTTCATATATCTAATCGTTCATGTCTATACTTCAATCAAATAAACAGGATGTTAAATGTTTACTTGTAATCACAATATTACTTTAAGATTTCGTACCTCTTAAATTTACCGTTTTTGGCCGACAAACAGACCTCTAGACCTACTTTGTAAGTAGGTATCTAGACAACAAACTAAACCGTTATATTATAATTTCAATATATCGGTATACATTCCTTGATATTTATTGACACCAAAAAACAGTGAATTGCTAATTTTTTTTAAGATTCATGATCCATATATAGTACGAAAGTTATGTACAAAATAAACATATGCGCCTCACTAATTCTTATATGTGTGATTAGCTTAGTTACTTTAGCTTAGTGAGACTCTCGTTATTGTATCCAAAGCAACATACCAAACTGAGGTTCGGTCGCTTTGGCTGCCTTGATCTTGTTGCTCAATGGCTGAGCGCTTCAAGCGCTCGCTCCATTAGTCCCTCGAAGCTGAGAAGGCCCGTTAGGTCAATAGCGTTAGTCAGTACGAAAACAAAAGGTCTGTCATTGTGCGTGCATCACTTATAAACACACTATTTACTGGAGATAGATCAATGATATTATAAGTAAAACGTCTTTTTACTTTTGGGATAGATTTGAATTGAAATAAAAAATTAATTAAACAATAAACAAAAGCAAAATAAACAGGTATTGGTACCTATTGCAAAATGCATGGTGGTAGAGCCACGCTGAAGCTATTACTGGTTTCAGCATGAATGGGTCGGCTCGCCCGGGGTAGTACCACCCTCCCACAGAAACACCAACGTGAAGTAACAGAGCTTGCATTGTTGCGTTTCGTTCGGTCAGTGAGAGCGCCTGAGGCCCACCTCCTTCAAAAGGCCGGTAACGCATTTGCGACTCCCCTGGTGTTGCCAGCGTTTATGGACGGCGGTGATCACTTACCATCAGGTGACCTGCTTGTTCGTTTGCCCCCTATAATATAAAAAATGCATGGTATAAAACATTTCAAAATTTATTTATTCTTGGCTGATTCGACTAACTACACGTTAATGTTGATTAAAATAGAAAATATAAAAATATCTATCCTTAGATGAGTATCACAAAAAAAAAACTATAGAAACCATAATGATTGGGCTTTGTTAACGCTGTAGCTTGAAGTACTAGAAAAAATCTAATTGTATTCCCAAGAGAGCTGAGTTATAATGAATCCAGATAAACTAAACTCATTGAAATAATAAGTATATGGAACAGCTATTTGAAATCATGTTTGTAGAATATATAGAAGTAAATATAGCAGGTAGAAAATGTTTTGGCAGTCATAGATTAATAGTCAGAGGGGAAATGACTGTCGAATTTTTAAATTTGCCTACATCATAGTTGGTCACGGTGTACAAAGTTGATAAATAATATATATATATATATATATATGGAAAATAACAATAGATATTATAAGTTATAATATTAAAATTTCAGGGTTAATTGAATTTGCTTTTTATGAGCTAACAATGTCACGTGCGCCAATTTCTTTCATTTCTTAATCTTGCGATATTTAACCATCTCTTATAGTCTATAATTTTGAAAGCATTTTAAGCAATATAATTTGATTACTTTGTAGAACACTATTAAATGTGAAGGAAAACACAAACATTTAGACTCTCTTCAATATATATTTTTATATTAATAATTTATGTGGTTACCAATCTATTAGAACGAATGTAAACAATGTAACGTTATATAATGAAATAGTTACTTAAGAAGATAAAAACTAAACGAGTCATGCGATTTCAATTATTGCACTGGCAGAAAGGCATCGTATCTTGCCCAACATAAGAAAACAATACGCAATAAGTAAAAAACCGAATAATAATCATTATTAAAAATCATAAGAACGAAAGTTAATCGTGTTATCAAATAATATCACATCCGCATTAGTTGTTATCTGTACTAATATTATAAAGAGGTAAAGTTTGTGAGTTTGTGACGTTGTAGGGTGTAATCCCAGGAACTACTAAAGCGATTTTGAAATTTTCTTTTACTAATAGAAAGCCACGTATGTGTATATGTCATTTAATAACCCGAAAAATGAAAATACTTTTTTGTGGTAGCCGGATTTGCAAAGTAAGTCGGAGAAAAAATGGTCGAACGAAAACGTTTCTTACGAACGCTGCCTTAACGATGACAGATGTATGATTGAGTTCTAGAGAAAAGTAGTAGAGTTTGATAATGCCTACAAAAAGTCATATGTCTAAATTTTATATTTAAGTCACAAAAGGTAGTTTTTTATAAATATTTACCGCCCAACGAAGTGGGCACGGGTCAGCTAGTTGTATGATATTTATAAAAAAATGCCGTTATAGCTCTCAGCTGTGGTGTTAGCTATCAAAATAAAATTAAGATAAGTGTATTTTAATGCAAATTCTGTATATTTATGTACCTTTTAGTGTGGTTTGCAAAGAATCCTTCATTTAGACTTTTCATTTATTCAAATGCCTCACGTTGTCGCCTTGTGACAAAAACACAATATATCTTGTGATGTAATAATCTAAATGACTTACAACTTTATGAACTGCATATGTGCATTCTATACAGTATATTTTCGATGTCGTCTGTTTATATCATCATTACATAGTATAAAACAAAGTCCCCTACCGCGTCTGTCTGTCTGTCTGTTTGTTCGCGATAAACTCAAAAACTACCGAACGAATTTTCATGCGGTTTTCACCGGTGGATAGAGTGATTAATGAGGAACGTTTCAGTATATAATTCGTCAAAGATTTTTTCATAATCAGGGCGGGACAACGTCTGCCGGGCCCGCTAGTATTCATATAAAGTTGAATAAACATAAGTAAAAGCCCATGGCATACTTTATATTTCTCAGTATTGACGGTAATAAAATAACATTCAGAAATATACTTATGATTAAATTGACTTTTTAAATTGATTTAGGAGCAAACTTTTCAATTTATTTTAGCTATCTCTAACATATAATTATATCACACTTGTTACTTAATTTATACATATGTATATACAAATATATATATATAATGAAAATATAGTTCCTTTAAAGATTAATTAACTCAAAACTACTAAAATCGCTACATGACTATGACCATTCGTGCGACATTTTTCGTAGACGGTTCTGACTACTTATTTTATGGATACGATTGACTCTTTGATTTTTTTTTAACATGCAATGAAGCGGCAGATTATCATATAGTATGTGTATGCTTTATGTTGTAACTTTATAATTATTAAAAGATATTAAGTATATCAAACAATCGTTGTTATTCAACATTAATAATTTTATAAATTACTAGCCTCTAGCCGCGACTTCAATCGCGTGGAATAGTTACTTTGGGTTAACGCTACACTCAGCGGAAGCTCTCAAGAGGAAAAAAAAAACCCCGATTTTGAAACATTCTTCATTGGTGCTCCGCTCCTTTTGGTCTTAGCGTGATGATATATAGCCTATAACTTTCCTCGATAAATGAGCTATATAACACTGAAAGAATTTTTCAAATTAGACCAGTAGTTTCTGAGATTACCCCCTACAAGGTCACAAATTCACAAACTTTACCTCTTTATAATATTAGATTAAATTACAACGTTCTATCGTTGTTTAAATCTATATGTTTTCTAAATCGTCTATTACTGTTGAAATTGTATAAAATATGCAGTCATACTATATCTCAATATCCTACGAACGGTGAATGTATGCGAGTCCAAAAAGGAATAAAAACACGCCTTGCATTTTATTTAGTTGGTCATACTGCTTTCTTTATTTCCGGACCGGGCATGTTTTGTATGCGATCCGTTACATCGACCTCTTGCTCGACTGGGACTGGTTTGAGAAATGCTTGCACCCCACTGTCTAGTCGAGATACGACCATACCGTCAGTGACAGTCGATCTTGAAGGTCTAACATCGAAACTTTCTTTGAACTGTGAGTATTTATTTTAGAATTTTACTTAGAAAGTTACCTTATAATTGTGAAAGTTTCTTGTATAGGTAAAGTGAAGGAAATATTTGTTATGATAACAAAAACTGGTGAAGTCGTCGAAAGGTGGAGTAAATGTATTCATATTGTAATGTAAATTACCTTGTATCTGTTTATGTTTAACCTGTGACACTTATTATTACTACTAATACGCATTTTTATTATATTTCTAGTACTATTTATGTTTTATTGTGAAACTTATTATAATATTTAATGAATATTCCAACAATAGAAGAATTCATTAAAATATGAATAATTATTTGATATTTTGTTTGTTGATGGTACAGAGATTTTTAATGTGTAGCCACTTTATGTTAGTGACAGCTAGTATTAAACGTACTAATAAAGATTTATTATGTACTTGTTATCCTATTTATAAGTATTCTAATAATAGAAGAACTCGTAAGAGTTTGAATAATTATTTGATGTATTATTTTGTTTGTTGTTGGTACAGACATTTTTAATGTGAAGTCACTTTATTTTAGTGTCACCTAATCCAAAACCCTTAAAGGATTATATCTATATTAATATTATAAAGAGGTAAAGTTTGTGAGTTTGTGACGTTATAGGGGATAATCTCAGGAAGTACTGCTCCGATTTGAAAAATGATTTCAGTGTTAGGTATATAGTTCATTTACCGAGAAATGTTATAGGCTATATATCATCACGCTAAGACCCATAGGAGTGGAGCACCAATGAAGAATGTTTCAAAATCGTTTTTTTTTCCTCTTGAGAGCTTCCGCTGCGTGTTAGCGTTAGCCCAAAGTAACTATTCCACGCGAACGAAGTCGCGGGCAGAAGTTAGTATGGAATAAACAAATGACAACATAACTTGATAATATAGATACTAATAAAACTTTATATATATATATATAATGACTAATTAACGTTTGGATAGGCTACGTGATCTAGCATTTAATGGCACCAAATTAACGAAAAGCAAATTCATCGCAACGTAATCAGTACTTCAGTTTTAACGCCTTTCTACTTTTATCTAGGATATAAAAATAGCTAGCTAGCAGTTAATAATCTGATATTGTAACTTCAATGACTTCCCAGAAACTTACCAATGTCACCGCATTAAAAGGAAGGTTTCTTTAAAAAAACTTTTAGTTTTGTAACATTAAGATTGTATCTTATACATTTATTACCATTCCGACATGACCCCGAGGATTTATTATTAAAATAAACATTTCATAGTCCCGGCTGTTATCGGTAATCAAAGTGCAAATTCATGTTAAGACCATAGGTAAAATAATAATCTTATATAGTCAAAGTTGTTGTGCAAGTGCAAATTCATGTTAAGATGTTTGCGGGGTGGTAGGGTGTCTGTACCCGACTGGATCGCGACCACCGTACACCAGGTGGAACACCCGCCATAGTGGCACGTTTGGGAGTGTCGCGTTCCGGGATCAGCCGGTGTATATCCAGCAACCGGGAGGGGGGGCTGTCCCTGACTGGGTCGCTTTCAGGCCGGCATGACAGCGGCGACCGGCGATGGATAGTATGTCTTTCGGTGGTCGCCATTGTTTTTGGATTGTACTGTGCTTACCATCAGGCACAGTACGGTCACACAAAAAAAAAAAGACCATAGGTAAAATAATAATCTTATATAGTCAAAGTTGTTGTGCAAGCCTGCAAATACTATCGTAAAAGTGAACTTAGTGATTATGCAAATACACTGGCCAACGCCAGTGAGATGAGCGGTATTAGATTTTCTTATATAGTCTGCCTTTTTGTATTTCTGCCTTTGTACACAACACTTTGTATTACAACACGCAGTTTGCTCGACAAATTTCGATCTTTTTTTTGTTTTACTTCTTAGGCACTTAGTCTTTAACTAAGAAAATCATTACCATGATATCTTTATTTAGTATAAAGTTTGGAGAAATTATGATTTTATATGTATTTGGTAATGTGTGAACTGAGGCAAGCGGTGTGGTGAGCATGCGCTGGCGAAGGGAAGTAAACGGATAATATGGTATACAAAGAAATTTTGTAAACCAAATCATTACATAGTATAAAACAAAGTCCCCTACCGCGTCTGTCTGTCTATCTGTTCGCGATAAACTCAAAAACTACTAAACGGATTTTGAAGCGGTTTTCACCAGTGAATAAAGTGATTCATGAGGAACGTTTTGGTATATAATTTGTCAAGGATTTTTTTTATAATCAGGACGGGAAAACGTCTGCCGGGCCCGCTAGTATATTTATAAAACTCATTTTTTTTGTTCTTATCCCTTTGCATAAAATATATTTTTAAGGTAATAAACAACGCAAACACAGTGGCAGGTATCAGCTAGTATATAAAAATTTGATAGGATAGTTGTAAATCGGTTGAGTATGATTATTTTAAAATGGTATGTACATTTTGTAAGTAATTAATCATAACATCATTCAAGAATATCATTTTTGTATGTTGAAGTAGATTTTTTATATGGCGATATATCTTTTCTGGGTTATAGTCTTCTAGTGATCAAATGCGAAATCTGAGAAATTAACCCAAGATTTATCGTACATTTATATCAGGATTAAATAATTATCTATATATAAATAGGCAATGGGAAGACAATTAAGAATATATTCCTATACTGTTTCTCAAACAATTTTCTCTATTCCTTTTTTTTAGTAGCACTATTTTTAATTAAAAAAATTTGAAAATCGTTTCTCTTTTTTCCTTAATATTGAAACTTAAACAATTAATTAATGATGGTCGAATTTCAACTATTAGACGATCATTAAATAAAAATAAGCGGAGACAAAACAGTAGAGGAAGGAAACTCTTCTTACTTTCTTACTACTTCTTACTTTTATTTTTATTTACTAGCTATCGTCGAACTTTTTTTTTTTTATATCATAGAAGGCAAACGAATAGGTGTGTCAACTGATGTTAAGTGATCACCGCCGTCCATAAACACTAGCTTGCCAGCCTGTGTTTGGGGGAAGGGGGAATGAGGGAGGGGTAGGAGGGAGGGAAGAGGGGAGGAAAGGTGGGCCTCTGGCGCTCTCACTGACCGAACGGAACGCAACAATGCGAGCACTGTTACTTCACGTCGGTTTTCTATGAGAGGGTGGTACTACCCCGGACGAGTCGACCCATTCATGCTGAAACCAGTTATAGCTTCAGCGTGGCTCTACCACCTGCAAAGCAGTGTTCCTGTGTTCAGGCATTTGAAATTGAGAGCGAGCCCCCTCTTCCCAGCCATAAGGACTGCCGACAGAAGTGAAAACTTAAAATAATGTAATAACTGTGTTCATTTTTGAATTTTTTAAATCAATTATATTGTGAATTAGATGTACACAGGCCGCTATACTACACATTGCTAGTTTGACGCAAGCCGCGCAAGCGCAATACAGTCAGTCACGTTTACTAGCGTGTCATGACACAAAAACATAAATTTATATTTATGTTCCTCCTCCTGCCAAAAAAATACCGTTCAGCGCCTAAATCAGTTTACAGTAAAAAACAATTATAATTTTTTTTATTTCAGACACCAGAAACATGAGGAGTTGGTTGTTGTGCCTCTTCGCGCTGACGGTGGTGGTGTCACGCTCCACGCAGCAAAATTATCCACGAAACGACAACATTAATATAAACGCCATATTGCAGAACGATAGGATTCTTCTCGGATACTACAAGTGTGTTATGGATAAAGGGCCGTGCACAAAAGATGGGAAAATTTTCAAACGTATGTAGCTTTTGACCTTATACAGAACATAATAGGGAAGTTTAGTATTTAAATGTACACCGTATTACGTGACCTGGTTACATAGATAACACCATTAATGGAATAGTCGTGAGTTGTTTAATAAGAGCTTAGTTTTTTACTGCATTTGTATGTAACTAGTACTTGTTCGAAGTAAACTATAACTAGCAACTGTTAACGGCTTCACACGCGTTTTTATGAAGATATGAGTATATTTTAGGATTTTTTAAAGTAATAAATTTCAATAAACTATTGCTTTTGGAATCGTAACTAATATTATAAATGCGAGAATGAGTCTGTTTGTTTCTTTCTTACTCTTTCACTTCTTAATTACTTATTTCAAATCTATATTAACCGCCAAAGCCGCGAGCTAAAGCTAGTAATACGTAAGTCCCGTGTACAAATTTTCATTAGAATCGTTTGAGATAAAATAAAATGTTAGGTTCTGAACTTAACTTTTCTAACGTATCGTGACCACGGCCTGTGTAACCAAGCTGAAATGTCGAGTAATCAAATGTTTAATGCATTCTAGACGTGACATATACTATTTCTAAAAGCATTATCGAGAGTTTTTATATTCTCTAGATTTAGGAATTATTTATACATCCCTATCAAATAAATTAAGATAGAAACTTGTTTTTTTTTTTATAATTATTTTTTTATTGCTTTTCATAATTGGTATTTTTATAACAATAACAAACAATAAAAAATACAATAAAAGACAATAAATAACAAGACAATAAAAAACATTTTTTTTTATGTCATAGCAGGCAGACGAACAGGTGGGTCACCTGATGTTAAGTGATCACCACTGTCCATAGACACTAACAACACCAGGGGAGTCGAAAGTGCGTTGCTAACCTGCGTTTGGGGGAAAGGGAGAGAGGGGAGAGAGGAGAGGGGAGGAGAGGTGGGCCTCCGGCGCTCTCACTGACTGAACGAAACGCAACAATGCAAGCACTGTTACTTCATGTCAGTTTTCTATGAGAGGGTGGTACTACCCCGGGCGAGCTGACCCATTCATGCTGAAACTTCAGCGTGGCTCTACCACCTACATAACTACAAATAAAAACATTATCGCCTACAAATGACAAATTTATTTTAAGTTTAAAACGGCAATCAAAACAGCTCATGGTGTAATTGGACGATTAATGTTAAGTGAAATGTGAAACAAGACCGCCGATGTATATTATAAGGACCGTAGACATTTTATTAAGATCCGGGAGTAAAATATATCCGAGTAAAAGCGCCGATAGATGTATATAGTTATGTTTAGTAAGAGCTTGTAGAATAGTCTTCAAACTATTACATATAGTTTATAGTTAACTTTCTTAATACGCTTGCAAAATTAAATAACTTTTTCATTTAAATACGTTTGATGGTTACAAGAATATTTTTGTCATTTAGGCATTGGTATACAAAAACCCAAGAAGCGCACTTAAAGTCTCACAGCCGGCACACAAAAATGAGTGCATAATTTTGGATTATGCACTCATTTCAAATAGTGTCGCGTCGCTTGCGTCCTTGTAAAAACAACTTTAAATGATTCTGGTAAGGTCGAATTTGCAAAATCATAAGTTTATCGCATAACTATAACCACGTATGTATATTGGGGAGTGTTTGAGAGACGCCTTTGAGCGCTACATTTATTCAAGACTGTGTGTCTTGCGTTTTTGTATGTCAATGTGTTTAGGCATATTATTATTAGCAACACGACTATAGGTGTCTATTACTTTATCACTTATTAAATACTATAGTGGATGTTACTTTGAATAGTGATGAATTTCCGCAAATAACGCCTTCTTCAATAAAAAAAATCATGTCCATTTTTTTTTCTTATTTATAAATTTTCTTTTCAAAAACCTTTTTTATTCACAGGTGCTTTGCCGGAAGCTTTGCCAACAGCGTGCGGGCGTTGCACATCAAAACAAAAAGTAGCATTTCGCACCTTGCTGCTTGCCATCAGAGCTAAAAGTGAACCCAGGTTTTTGGAGCTACTCGACAAATATAACCTGAGCCGTGCCAATAAAGAGGGACTGTATAGTTTTTTAGCCACAGGGGTTTAGTTCAAACTTTTTGGTTTAACTCAATAATAATTGATTTGCCCTTTCAATAGTTTTTATACTTACGTGAAAAATTGTTTTTAAAATAATCCTTAGCCATCTAAATGACTGATACCGTGGACTTATTGATGCATTTATAACTTAATTTAAATATTTTAGTTATTAAATTAAATTAAAAAATATATATGTTGTTTTTTATACTCGACTAGCGGGCTCGACGGATGTTGGTAGAGTCACGTTGAAGCTATTATTGGTGTCAGCATGAATGGGTCGGCTCGCCCGGGGTAGTACCACCCTCTCATAAAAAAACGAAGTGAAGTAACAGTGCTTGCATTGTTGCGTTTCGTTAGGTCAGTGAGAGCGCCAGAGGCCCCTCCCCTCTCCTCTCCCCCCTCCCTCCCTTTCGCCCAAACAGGCTGGCACGCACTTTCGACTCCCCCGGTGTTGTTAGTGTCTATGGACGGTGGTGATCACTTAACATCAGGTCCGTCCGTCCCACCTATCCGTTTGCCTGCTATGACATAAAAAAAAAAATTGTCCCGTCGTGGTAATAAATAAAACCTTGACAAATTAGACACCTAAACCTTCCTCATGTATCACTTTATCTATTGATGAAAACCGCATTCCGTTCAGTAGTTTTTGAGTTTATCGCGAACAGACAGACAGACCTGGCAGAGGACTTTGTTTTATAATGTAGTGATTATACAATTATTAAACTGTGAACTAACATGTTTAATGGTGCAGTTTAACTGTTATTAAAATCATTCTTATCGTTGATCAACAATTAATATTTATTACCCATTTGTACATGTAATGAAAACTGACAGGTTGCTTGCTGAGAAATAATTCTGGAGGTTTCTTATAAATAAACAACTTCATATAGATACAACTACATTTACTTACTATCATCATCATCATCATTACCCTTATCACACCTAAGTAGGGTCGTCACAAAATGTTTTCTTTTTCCTCCCTCTCCTGTCAAATGTCATCTCAGTATTGACACCTTTTATGCACATATCATTTACATACAACCACATTTACTTACTATATTTACTTTATATTGAAGATGATTAATATGAATAACATAATCTTGATTTTTGGTTTCCTGCTATGTGTTATAGTTTCAGAAACATACAAATCGATAACCAAAGATTTAAATATAATAAGAGATAAAATAATTAGGCGTTTTTGAACTTTTATGTGAGATGTCCATTGAACGAAGTTCCTTGTATTTCTGGCTTTACATCAACTTTTACATAAATAAAACAACGAAAGTCTACGTTCAAGTTCGCGTTACCCTTTTTCGCAAGTCTAACCGAACGTAGCCAAAGCGAGACAAAAGAGCAAGATGCTGAACATTCAGCGACTGCGGTGCATTTAATACAAGACCTTTTTAAAGCAAGTATTCAATACGTATTTAACTTTTTTGTAATAACACCATGAAGGTCTACGTTGTGCGTGCATGACGCAAAAAGTACTTACTTCTTGGACTTGTAGCTGTTTATAATTAACTTCGAAAAGTCCTACTGTGTCCTACCAACCTCACCCTACAGAATGGAATACAGCAGTGCAGAAACTTCTGCTTTTTGCAACAGAAAGACAGTGGCAGTGGTACTTCTTTAGTCAAACGTTTAGTACCCATTAACACTGTTAATCAATATCGTTATTTTTCAAGCTCTTGAAACTTCGTACAAGTAAAATGCGAAGATCATACAAAAAGTAAAAACCTTATAGATGGTAAAATTTGAACTTCGGTCTCGGTGTATAAAAACTGGAAATCTTAAAAAATTTGAACGTGTTATATTAACGATTACGTATTGGATTTAGCTCATTTTGCAATGTAACGACTCATTTGTCAGTTTTCTATGTAGATATTTTATGCCTAAAGGAAATATAAATTATTTCAACGTAAATTGAAGAACAATTGGCTCAAGCTTTGGCAACTTAATGCTCAAAGTGTACTTAAAATATAATAACAGCATATGGGTAAGCCCCGTGTAAAAGAAGTTAAAAGTAACCAACCTCACCTATACAAGAACCTTGTCTATATGTACGACGGCGACGGCAATCAACAAGCAGCCGTTAAGGATTTTCTTGAAGCTCAGGTAAAATATAAAAATGTTTATCTATACTTCTATATCTATACTAATATTATAAAAAGGTAAAGTTTGTGACGTTGTGACGTTGTAGGGAGTAATCTCAGGAACTACTGGTCTGATTTGAAAAATTCTTTCAGTGTTATATAGCTAATTTATCGGGGAAAGTTATAGGTATATATCATCACGCTAAGACGCATAGGAGCGGAGCACCAATGAAGGATGTTTCAAAATCGGGGTATTTTTTCCTCTTGAGAGATTCCGCTGCGTGTTAGCGTTGACCCAAAGTAACTATTCCACGCGAACGAAGTCGCGGGCAGAGGCTTGTGAATTATATAATGGTATTCCAAATAAAAGAGATTATATTTGCGTTCAAAATAAAGCTATAATTAATAGCGATTAACTAAAGCCACATAAGAATTATAATTTCTGGTTATCAATAATTCCTTCTGAGGGAATTTCTGAGAATTTTTGGAGTGCTCTCCGAAATGTCTCATAACAAACCCAACCCTCAGAATGATATTTCTCAGCTTCTTTCCAAATATCGTTAAATCTCTGGTCTGAAAATTCTTCACCGCTTGCTTCGAATACCCTTTTTACTGTACCTGGATCGCGTTTAGCATACATGTCTCTATGATTAATATGAAATAGAGTTAAAACGCTAGGAGCTATACAAGATCTCATATCAGATTCATGCGGAAGGCACGTACGGTCGGCTTTACAACAACCTTCAGGTGTAACAGGATAATCTTTATCAAAATACCTACCTGAAGGTACACCAGCCATACCTCGTTTGTCTATTTCCTGATTTGGTTTAACCATTTCCGTGTAAGTTGTACGAAAATCAAGACATTCAACTGGTATGTCATGTATTTTAGGCATCTCCGGAGAAGGTTCTCTGTAGTTAATTACATGTACGAAAGTTTTATATTCGACTTTAGAGCCATCAAAAGCCTGCCACATCGACAACAATGGTTCTATTAATGCAGGATCAAACCTGATTAATTTAGTTCCACAAAATTCGTAAACAATATTCTTCGGTAGCCAACCAGTTTTTTCTTTATCAAAAAACTTGAGGTTTAAGTAAAAGTGCGTTTTTGTATGTCAATGTGTTTAGGCATATTATTATTAGCAACACGACTATAGGTGTCTATTACTTTATCACTTATTAAATACTATAGTGGATGTTACTTTGAATAGTGATGAATTTCCGCAAATAACGCCTTCTTCAATAAAAAAAATCATGTCCATTTTTTTTTCTTATTTATAAATTTTCTTTTCAAAAACCTTTTTTATTCACAGGTGCTTTGCCGGAAGCTTTGCCAACAGCGTGCGGGCGTTGCACATCAAAACAAAAAGTAGCATTTCGCACCTTGCTGCTTGCCATCAGAGCTAAAAGTGAACCCAGGTTTTTGGAGCTACTCGACAAATATAACCTGAGCCGTGCCAATAAAGAGGGACTGTATAGTTTTTTAGCCACAGGGGTTTAGTTCAAACTTTTTGGTTTAACTCAATAATAATTGATTTGCCCTTTCAATAGTTTTTATACTTACGTGAAAAATTGTTTTTAAAATAATCCTTAGCCATCTAAATGACTGATACCGTGGACTTATTGATGCATTTATAACTTAATTTAAATATTTTAGTTATTAAATTAAATTAAAAAATATATATGTTGTTTTTTATACTCGACTAGCGGGCTCGACGGATGTTGGTAGAGTCACGTTGAAGCTATTATTGGTGTCAGCATGAATGGGTCGGCTCGCCCGGGGTAGTACCACCCTCTCATAAAAAAACGAAGTGAAGTAACAGTGCTTGCATTGTTGCGTTTCGTTAGGTCAGTGAGAGCGCCAGAGGCCCCTCCCCTCTCCTCTCCCCCCTCCCTCCCTTTCGCCCAAACAGGCTGGCACGCACTTTCGACTCCCCCGGTGTTGTTAGTGTCTATGGACGGTGGTGATCACTTAACATCAGGTCCGTCCGTCCCACCTATCCGTTTGCCTGCTATGACATAAAAAAAAAAATTGTCCCGTCGTGGTAATAAATAAAACCTTGACAAATTAGACACCTAAACCTTCCTCATGTATCACTTTATCTATTGATGAAAACCGCATTCCGTTCAGTAGTTTTTGAGTTTATCGCGAACAGACAGACAGACCTGGCAGAGGACTTTGTTTTATAATGTAGTGATTATACAATTATTAAACTGTGAACTAACATGTTTAATGGTGCAGTTTAACTGTTATTAAAATCATTCTTATCGTTGATCAACAATTAATATTTATTACCCATTTGTACATGTAATGAAAACTGACAGGTTGCTTGCTGAGAAATAATTCTGGAGGTTTCTTATAAATAAACAACTTCATATAGATACAACTACATTTACTTACTATCATCATCATCATCATTACCCTTATCACACCTAAGTAGGGTCGTCACAAAATGTTTTCTTTTTCCTCCCTCTCCTGTCAAATGTCATCTCAGTATTGACACCTTTTATGCACATATCATTTACATACAACCACATTTACTTACTATATTTACTTTATATTGAAGATGATTAATATGAATAACATAATCTTGATTTTTGGTTTCCTGCTATGTGTTATAGTTTCAGAAACATACAAATCGATAACCAAAGATTTAAATATAATAAGAGATAAAATAATTAGGCGTTTTTGAACTTTTATGTGAGATGTCCATTGAACGAAGTTCCTTGTATTTCTGGCTTTACATCAACTTTTACATAAATAAAACAACGAAAGTCTACGTTCAAGTTCGCGTTACCCTTTTTCGCAAGTCTAACCGAACGTAGCCAAAGCGAGACAAAAGAGCAAGATGCTGAACATTCAGCGACCGCGGTGCATTTAATACAAGACCTTTTTAAAGCAAGTATTCAATACGTATTTAACTTTTTTGTAATAACACCATGAAGGTCTACGTTGTGCGTGCATGACGCAAAAAGTACTTACTTCTTGGACTTGTAGCTGTTTATAATTAACTTCGAAAAGTCCTACTGTGTCCTACCAACCTCACCCTACAGAATGGAATACAGCAGTGCAGAAACTTCTGCTTTTTGCAACAGAAAGACAGTGGCAGTGGTACTTCTTTAGTCAAACGTTTAGTACCCATTAACACTGTTAATCAATATCGTTATTTTTCAAGCTCTTGAAACTTCGTACAAGTAAAATGCGAAGATCATACAAAAAGTAAAAACCTTATAGACGGTAAAATTTGAACTTCGGTCTCGGTGTATAAAAACTGGAAATCTTAAAAAAATTGAACATGTTATATTAACGATTAAGATTGGATTTAGCTCATTTTGCAATGTAACGACTCATTTGTCAGTTTTCTATGTAGATATTTTATGCCTAAAGGAAATATAAATTATTTCAACGTAAATTGAAGAACAATTGCCTCAAGCTTTGGCAACTTAATGCTCAAAGTGTACTTAAAATATAATAACAGCATATGGGTAAGCCCCGTGTAAAAGAAGTTAAAAGTAACCAACCTCACCTATACAAGAACCTTGTCTATATGTACGACGGCGACGGCAATCAACAAGCAGCCGTTAAGGATTTTCTTGAAGCTCAGGTAAAATATGAAAATGTTTATCTATACTTCTATATCTATACTAATATTATAAAGAGGTAAAGTTTGTGACGTTGTGACGTTGTAGGGAGTAATCTCAGGAACTACTGGTCTGATTTGAAAAATTCTTTCAGTGTTATATAGCTAATTTATCGGGGAAAGTTATAGGTATATATCATCACGCTAAGACGCATAGGAGCGGAGCACCAATGAAGAATGTTTCAAAATTGGGGTATTTTTTCCTCTTGAGAAATTCCGCTGCTTGTTAGCGTTGACCCAAAGTAACTATTCCACGCGAACGAAGTCGCGGGCAGAGGCTTGTGAATTATATAATGGTATTCCAAATAAAAGAGATTATATTTGCGTTCAAAATAAAGCCACATAAGAATTACAATTTCTGATTATCAATAATTCCTTCTGAGGGAATTTCTGAGAATTTTTGCAGTGCTCTCCGAAATGTTTCATAACAAACCCAACCCTCAGAATGATATTTCTCAGCTTCTTTCCAAATATCGTTAAATCTCTGGTCTGAAAATTCTTCACCGCTTGCTTCGAATACCCTTTTTACCGTACCTGGATCGCGTTTAGCATACATGTCTCTATGATTAATATGAAATAGAGTTAAAACGCTAGGTGCTATACAAGATCTCATATCAGATTCATGCGGAAGGCACGTACGGTCGGCTTTACAACAACCTTCAGGTGTAACAGGATAATCTTTATCAAAATACCTACCTGAAGGTACACCAGCCATACCTCGGTTGTCTATTTCCTGATTTGGTTTAACCATTTCCGTGTAAGTTGTACGAAAATCAAGACATTCAACTGGTATGTCATGTATTTTAGGCATCTCCGGAGAAGGTTCTCTGTAGTTAATTACATGTACGAAAGTTTTATATTCGACTTTAGAGCCATCAAAAGCCTGCCACATCGACAACAATGGTTCTATTAATGCAGGATCAAACCTGATTAATTTAGTTCCACAAAATTCGTAAACAATATTCTTCGGTAGCCAACCAGTTTTTTCTTTATCAAAAAACTTGAGGTTTAAGTAAAAGTTCGGAAAAAATGTCGGTAAGAATCGTTTTGATAAGCACTTCCTGAGTGTATTTAAATGTTTTAGACATTTTCTGAAAAAATCTCGTTCTAAATTTATTTCACAGAAAGTTAAGCATTCTGGAAGGTTGCCGGGAGGCATAAGTTTCCCAAAGGAATACCCATCCGGTACATTACTAATGTTATTATTAGGTGCTAAAGCCGTACCAACTCTCGATTGATTATTATCCTGGAAATTCTTTTGTACTGTATTAATTATAGTTCTCTCTGCTGTCCCTAAATCAACTCTGTCGTCAGTTACACAACATCTAGCGTATTTTCCTCGTTTATCAACAAACGTTCTATGCCCATATGTTACATCAGATCTGTATGGTGGTGCACAGTAATTACGATTAGTTTGATAACCTGGAAGTTTAGACGGCGGTGTTTTGTCCGGGATAGGTTCTTTTGGCATCACTATATCATATAACCTACCATGAAAAGGAGTCGCTTTGCCGAACGTCGTGTTAAGTATTTCAAATCCTTCTGGTAGCATTGGTACTGGATCCTGAACTTTACCAAGCGGTTGTTTCCAATAAGATTTATATAATGTTTCCTTAAAATCGTCTACAAGCGTTTGGAACTTTGTTTTGATAGGTGGATTTACTATTTTAGCGACGTCACTAAAGGGACCGGCGTACCGCATGTCAGGAGGTATAGGGTGGCGTAAAGGTGGTAGTGATCGTGGTATTGACGGTGGAATAATCGCATCACTAATTAAAGCATCTACCTCATCCTTAAGCAAATAGTGCTGTAGTGAATCCCCAACACGTTTATCAGGCTGTGATGTAGGTAAACCGGCGGCGCAAACTTTTGCATCTCGTTCTATAAACATCCCGATATTACCCTTGCCCCCTGAAGTCGGTCTTTGACAATCCACAGGCATAATAAGATTTTCTAAAATATCCAATAGAAAATTATAGCCAAAAAATGTCAACTGTGTATTTTGACAGGTTACACTTTTTATATTACATAGTAAATTTGTTTTTTGGAACTTGGTACTGAACTTTTTTGGTGAATTTTATAAGCATATATATTAACTTTAATGGACAATTGTACAAAATATACTACAAACTAACTGAAATAATAAGAGTATCGAGTAACTTATTAATGTTATATTTTCTTTAGTTAAATACTGGTGGCGATTACGAAATTTTGAAAGAACTAAGTCAATTACAACTGCTAAATCAAAGTATCCAATAAATACATTTTGAAATCCAGGGGATCAGGACCTCAATTCATATTGTACATACGTCCTAACGTATTTGTTGTTTTGTTCAATAATCTTTGTTTATAAACTAATTAATTCAATTATTTACTAGTCTTTCAAGATAATTAATCTTTAGAAAGATTTTTTTTACCTTTTGCACTATAAGAACGAGGAAGCAAATAGCATGAGTCATCTAAACAGACCACCGGCAGTTAATTCCATAATGTACGCATTTGTATTGTATCCACGATCGTAATTGTTACGTAGGTTATTGTGACATATGTATTTAATATGACAATGACCAAGGGCCTTTTATAAATAAGAAGGAATTCTGTTTCTCTCAGTTATAAGGAGAAGTTCGTATGTATTAACAACACTTGTGTACTTCGCTAGACCCTGAAGTGTTTAAAAGTATTGCTTCGATAAATAACAGTAATCAAGTTATTATTCAAATCCGTGGTTAAGTTTACGACCGGTATTAAAACAGGTAATCATGTCTAAAGTATTAATCTATGTATACAAAGTGACTGATTAACTGAAACCCAAACTAATGCGGCTAGAGTTGTGGACATTTGCGTGCTGATACCTTCTATACTGGTGGTGAACTCGAAAGAAGGATTTTTGGAAATTCAACGCCTAAAGCGATGAAAAAGGGAATAAAAATTTCTATAAAAATACGTATTTTTTCCGTCACTCAGTCTAGCTATTCTTTAAAATGAAGAATCGAAAATAATTACTGCATAAAAATGTGTGTAAAGCCGGAAAAAAATTGTAGTGAAGTATTTTAAAAGTATAAAGATTATGCGAGAATATTAAGTATAATAATCATCCCTAACCGTTAATGGAAGCGATTATCTGGAAATACTTTCTCGGAAACATTTGTCTGAAGTAATTTACAATCTTAATAGATGGTAAAACTAATAGTTATAAATAAAAACTATCGCAGATAAATGTTAAATATCGCTATTCAAAAGTCGAGAAGAGAACAGGTTTCTCGATAAAGAAAATTGATTATTATTTGATATTATTCTATTGTAATAGCAGAGAATTAAAGAAAGTGATATTTTTGATTTTTGTGATAAGCAAACCATAAGTAACATTAAGTTTGTTACAATGAATAGATGTACTAGTGAACGAACATTTGAGTATTGCCAACTGTCCCTTGTATCAAGGAACGGCCCAGCAGTTGTTGCAAAGAAGCCAATGTCTCCTATTTGTATAAATACATACCTGCGACAAATTATAGTTTCTAAATCATAAAACATCTAAATAAAAGGAAATATAAATATGGAGAAATGTATTTATACCGGCTATAAGAGATAAATTCCGTATTTTTACGTTTGTTTGTTCTTTGAATTCAAACAAGAGTATTGGCGAATTTACCGCGTTTAGGTCATCATAGTGTGAAATTCGATTACATGAGAATTTGCGTGGAAAGATTAGACCTGTAAACCGGAACAACAGACAAAGAAGTGCACCCTTGTTGAGACTTATTTATAGCAGTAGATGAAACAAATAATTAACTATAATCTGCGTTATACAAATATTCCTAGTATACTTAACTTTTTCTTTGCTTTGATCATACTGTCACATGTATCATCGCCATACCTACATCATGGACATACTACCTAAAATACCACTGTTATCTAAAAATATATAATAGTAGAATAAATTAAAAAAAAAAACATTAATTAAACAAATATAAATTGTTTCACGAACTTTCAACGATACTCATAAAACTTTAGATATCAGGGTCTCATATTATTCGCATATCTGCGTGATAAAGTTTGCTTATTGTACCGGTAAAACTAACCTCGTAAGTAATTTCGATAAAGGCACAGAAAAACGTTCGTACACCTTTCTCACTAATAACTCAAAATTATTAATTAATATTTCCAAGCTTTTTGATGTACCTATAAAGCGCTGGCCGAGTTATCGTGATGCATCTATAGTCACGCAGCCTGATAGCTCGTAACGCATGACGATAATGTTTTTTTTTTATTGAACTGACTAACGCTATTATATATATGTATATATATATATTATATATATAGAAAAAGAAACCCCTTCCACTATTAACTATAATGTGTTCTCACATTTGTGTTTATTGCGACTATAAAAAAAAATTGTGGGAATGTACGCAGGTATGAGAGTAGCATCATACGTATTGCATTTGTAGATGCTATTAATAAACTTATAAGGTACTAGCCTCTGCCCGCGACTTCGTCCGCGTGGAATAGTTACTTTGGGCTAACGCTAACACGCAGCAAAAGCTCTCAAGAGGAAAAACACCCCAATTTTGAAACATTCTTCATTAGTGTTCCGCTCCTATTGATCATAGCGTGACGATATATAGCCTATAACCTTCCTCGATAAATAAGCTATATAACATTGAAACAATCTTTCAAATCGGTTTAGTAGTTCCTGAGATTACCCCCTACAATGTCATAAGCTACCTCTTTATAATATTAAGTATAGATTAAATATCTCTTATACCTTCTACCATTTAACCTAATAACTATACGTTTCTACTCTACATGCTCATTCCAAGTACAAAAGAGATCAAACGACATATTTAATGTATATGTATGAATGACAATTATAAACCTATACGTAACTGACAGTACAAGGATTTATGTAACTACATAATATACGTCATTTGACATATACCTATTCTCATAATTGCTTGTATCAGCATATGTCAACAATATTTTGTTATTTTTCAACAACAATTTATAAAGTGTTGTCAATTATTCTGCTACCTGTTAATTTGCTGCTGATGTCGATTATAATTTGTAACAATAACACGATAACGAAATGAACAATTATATTATCGAAAGTAAAAACGAAACAACAGATTATTGTTCAGTCTATTTATTAATTAATACAATGGACATTATTCTAACTCCAACCTATATTAGAACATGTTATTTGCTCTAATAAGACTATGGATACTTATAAAGATAAAAGTGAACTTTATAACATACGCTGAAGGATTATAATTGTAAAATCTAGCTATTAATTATTCATCATCATCGTCTTACCCTTATCCCACCTAAGTGAGGTCCGCACATGTGTTTCTTCTCCACTCTCGCCTATCTGGTGTCATCTCAGTTTTCAAACCTTTTACACACATATATTTTTCATACAATCCATCCATACGTTTTCGGTCTTCCTCAACTCCTATATCCACAACGATACTCAAAACTTTTCTAGTTACATGGTTTTCATCTCTCTTCATGATATGCCGATACCATGCTAACCTATTACTCCTCAATTTCTGTGTTACTGCTACTATTTCATATATTAATTGTCAATCTTATCCGTTGTAATTATTCATATCGAGGTTTTAAATATGATGAATGTGAAGTGTTCTCTCTTTTACACAAATTGGAGGTTGAATAATGATTTCTTGTTCGCACGTTACAATAACATAGGCTGATATTATCAATAATAACAATGAACAACAAATAAACGATAGCAAAATAATTGTCGTAAATAATTTGTTAAAAATTTTAAGTAAAAAGTATTATTAGTCGTTATTGCAATAAAAATAACCTCTTATTATTTTGTTTCAGAACAATGAAAATATCCGGTATCATTTTAACAACTGTACTGGCGGTAGTTGCTGCGGATTTTTACAGTTCGCGATATGATGATTTCGATGTTGAACCTCTCCTTGAGAATCCCAGAGTACTTCTCAGCTATACAAATTGCTTCCTCGATGAAGGACCTTGTACACCGGACGCCAAAGATTTTAAGAGTATGTAATTCTGATGATATTTTTCTATTGTTTACAAAATACACGTAGGTTTATAAAAATCTACGTAAGGGCTCACTGTGATTTGTCACGGCAATCAATGTAACGGGACTGTGAAACCAAAGAGTTTACAGTGTAAATAGAAGTTATGAATAAGATTTTCATATAAAAATCTTCATGTCACTCAGATAGAGGCAATGAATAGGTAGAATTGTTTAAAAAACAAGTGTGTGTGTACTTATGTATACGCGTTAGAAATTATACTTCTTTGGCGTAACAAAATAAAAATCTTTTCAAAAATTTTATCGTTCGCCTTATTCTACGTCGGTAGAAAAAACGACACTAACAATAGGAAAAAGGGATTCAATACATTGAAAGTTTTAATACAAAGAAACAAAATGTTGACTATAGCTAACATCAGGGTGTCGGTTTTTCGTGACGGTGTGCGCGCGCATCTTAAAAATTTACTCTCATCATTTTTCCCTAACGCGCCAAAAGAAGTATAACTTCAATATAATTAAAAATCTAGAAATATATATGTTATAGTAGAAGTACAAACTGTTTGATTATCTAACAGTAATTACCCCAATCACTTTGAAACGAATTGAAGTTCTTTTTTCAGAGGTAATTCCAGAAGCACTGGAAACTACTTGTGGGAAATGCACTCCTAAACAAAAAGAACTAATAAGGGCAGTGGTCAGGGCTGTGATGCAACAGCACCCGGCAGCGTGGGATCAGCTCACTGACAAATACGACAGCGAAAAAAAGTACAAAGAGGCGTTTGATAAATTTCTTGGGGGAAAAGACTAATTGCAACTGTTTAAACAATGCACAGATTTTGGCATATTAGAATTTATTTGAAAATAAAATTTAATTCCCTCAGAACATGAAATGTTTTTCCGTAATTTTATGTTATTGTATTATCTTTATATTATTGTTTATGTGCGCAGTTCCACCAGATAGGTCACGAATTGCATGTATCAGGCAACAGCCCAAGCCGAGGTGTGGCGTGCACCCTTGAGCTAGTTGTCAAATAAAATCGGCTGAGTGCCTTAAGCGCTCTCCTTAGTAATCCGGTGAAGCTGTTAAGACCTTGCTAGGTCAATAGCGTAGACAGTTCGAAAAAAAAAGTCCGCAGTTCCACTCTCATGTAAATTACAATATCTATACATACTAAGCTTGAGTAGGACTTACAAGAGAATCTACATTTGTCCTGCACATGAGTAAATATTAATAAGAACGACTCAATATTTTAACACGTACGTGCTACTTCAATCAAATGTTATGTCCCGTTACTCTTTATGAGGTGATCTCTGGATTACATTACAGAGAGTGAGTGAGTACACAACTATGTAATCAGTATTTACGTAATCAAAAGAGGCAATATGATATTGCGTGTGGACCATTTACTAAGAGTTGTATTCTATAATTTTTATCTCTTAATAAAATTATTTTGCTCAATATTTTATTGTTTTATTTCAAATGATATAATTTAATGTTTTTACAAATAAATTACGTACATAGAAACGAAAATCATATATTACTTAAGTAAAAACATTAAGAAAAACATCACACTTTTAATAATTATTTAACCTTTTTATATTTTACGACAAATATTACCTCTCTCTATTTTCTTCACGCGCCCTTCTGGCGCGGGGAAACCGTTTCAGGGCTGTGTCCTATGCGGTGGCCATTGTTTCGACGCCTGAACGTGTTAACAAATATTACGTTAACGGACACAAGTTAAATACTAATAACACTACACACTATACGAGTAAATTAAATGTGCCGCCATCTTTCAAATCGCCTCGCTCCATTCGAGGAGGGACGTTACACTCGTTCAGTACAGAAGAGAGGTCACTCTCTCCATTACATTTTAAAATTGCATACTACTCAATATTATTGTTACCTATTTTTATGACAAATAGTTTCAGGATACAGAAGTTGACGTGCTTTGAATTTACATTTAACTTATGACTAACCACCAAATCTGCGATTTCTTCCATGTTAAATTACAGTATAAAACTAAATAAGAATAAAGTACACCTTAGCGCCCCCTAGTGGCAAGTTGTTGTAAAACGAATAGCGAATATGGTAATAACCATAAACATACTGTTTTAAAATATAAAATAAAAGTTGATAACTGTAATTTAAAAATTTTATTTATAAAAATAACCCTTCCGGACTTTGATTGGTACACGCTGTACAATGATTTTCAGATAAAGATCCCTACTTCTTATTCATCTCCTGCACCGTTGATAACATAGTTGTTTGATAACTTGACTTATGTTGATCCTTTAACAGATTGTATTTTATCCTTGTACCTTTTTTGGTAGATGTTATCTGCATCATATTTAGCTGCCAATTCCTTCCACAGATCCGGGCGTTTGTTAATCAAGTGCCGGAGCACTTTATCTGAACTACTTTTTTGCTTCTGCGTACATTTTTTACACTCGTGCTCCAAAGCGTCAGGTAATGTTTCTTTTAGGGCTTTAGCGTCTGGTGTGCAGCGACCTTTGTCCATGAGGCAGTCGACGTAACCCTTAAGCAAACGTTGGGATTCTAGGATTTCATCTACGTTTATATGGTCCCATTTATCGGTGTATGTTGATCCTGGGCGGGCCCATGAGACTGCTACGGAAGTGAGCGCAATAAACACTAACAGCTTCATTTTCGCTTACCTGTAATATTAATAAATGCAATATTTCAATGGAAAATATTTTTTGATGCCTTTTGCTTATTTGGAAGTCTAGGTTTTTTTTATGTCATAGGAGGCAAACGAACAGGTGGGTCACCTGTTGTTAAGTGATCAGCACTGTCCATAGACACTTGTAATACCAGGGGAGTCGCAAGTGCGTCGCCAGCCTGTGTTTGGGGAATGGGGATTGGGGGAGGAGGAGGTGGGCATCTGGCGCTCTCCGTGACCGAACGAAACGCAACAATACAAGCACTGTTACTTCACATCGGCTTTCTGTGAGAGGGTGGTGATGGTGCGAGCCGACCCATTCATGCTGAAACCAGTAATAGCTTCAGCGTGGCTCTACCACCTGTGGTTTGTGGTTGCAAGAACGGCAAATCCTAACTAACATTGTTGATGCGAATGTGAGTCTATTTACTTGTTAGGTTTTTACGCCTGAAGTACTCAACGATCTTCATGAAATGAAAACGTCATTTAGAATAAGTGTTGTCAGAGGTACAGAAAAGTACATAAGATATTTGTTCTTCCAGAAAAATATATAGTTTTTTGGAGTTGCAGGTCAAATTTACATTAGCGTGAGAAACTCGCGAGCAAAATCTAGTTACTAATACTATTATTGTGAACATGAGATTGTTTGTTTGTTACACTTTCACGCCTAAACTACTCAACCGATCGTCATGATATTTCGTATAGGTATCAGAGGTATATAGAAGAACATTTCAACCAGAAAATAATTCTTTTCCTGAGAGATAGGTCAAATTTACGTTAACGCGAGCGAAGTTGCGATTAAAATCCAATATAAAAATAAAAGCGACTTATATGCACACACACTTATTATTTAACATATTACATTACTTCTTACATTTAAACATTAGTAACTTAAGATTCCGAATACAATTTGAGATAAAATATTCTATTACTTATTACATATTAAATATAAATAGTAGGTATATGTACATATAGTAGTAGCTTATCCGGCCACGTCTTGCTGTCGCTAAGTTGTTACATGTTTTTTTTTTTTTTATTTATTTAGGTAACAACAGCCATACATAAACATGTTATAATTATAATACAAACTAAACGGCCTAAAGTACCATTATTTGAACAACATATTTTTAAACTATTTTTAAGACACCATAGAATTAACTTGATAAGTATTTACTTATGCGTGGTTTAAATTAATTAGATATATAAATTATTATTATTTTTTTTTATACACTTGAGAATGTAACTTTCTTTCTTTTAACATACACAAAAAAGTAATAAAGAACTAAAGAATAAAAATACATGAATTTATACTTCATATACCAGTCTTATACAGCACATAAGCCACTTTCCTTTTATAAGATAATAAATTATTAGAAAATATGTCAACACTGTTAAGATATTTATTGTAGTGATTACAAGATCGTTGAAAAAATTAATTCCTAAAATAATTTGTTCGCCAAAAGGAGATATGAAAAGTATCCTTACTACGAGTACTAGGTCGTGGTGTTTTAAAAAAGATTTGTTCTAGAAGCGGGGATGAATCAATATAGTTATTAATTATAATAAGTGAACTGAATAAAACACGTGCATCATAAAATAGATTTAAATTGAAAAATAAATTCAAAGTTAAAACGTGGCGCCTACTACACAGGCGAGATACCTACTACAGACAGTCCTATAGTTTTCTGTCAACAAACAAATTTAAAGCGCCATCTGTTCAAGACTGATGAAATTTACAATTAATAACAATAATCAACATTGACAATAATATAATTTGTAATTAAAAATATTTAGGCCATTAATCTAAATATAAATTATTCTATCTCTCTAGTTGGACCAAATTATACATAAGTGTCAACTTTCATGAAGATCGGTCGAGTTGTTTCGGAGTTCATCGTGGACAAACATCATGACATTAGATTTTTATACAGATAGACATAACAGTTGACTATTTTCTATACTAATATTATAAAGAGGTAAAGTTTGTGAATTTGTGACGTTGTAGGGGGTAATCTCAGGAACTACTGGTCCGATTTAAAAAATTAAAAAATCTTTCAGTGTTATATAGCTCATTTATCGAGGAAGGTTATAGGCTATATATCATTACGCTAAGACCAATAGGAGCGGAGCACCAATGAAGAATGTTTCAAAATCGGGATTTTATTTTCCTCTTGAGAGCTTCCGCTGCGTGTTAGCGTTAGCCCAAAGTAACTATTCCACGCGAACGAAGTCGCGGGCAGAGGCTAGTATTAAATAAAAATGATTTGTATTGAAGTGAATGAGTGAGTTTATTAAACAAACATTCAAGTAGCGAGTAGAACTCGCGTCCTGAGATTTTCGTATACGTTTTGCGTAGATAGTGCATATATATAATTCTCATATTGTTTAGTTATCTATTGATATTGAGTTAGGGTTATTTTAATTTGATATTAATTTCAACTTTGTCTCCTATTTTCGAGAAAAGGGCCACGATACACGGAGACACATAAAAAGAGACAACTCCATAAGAACTTTGTTTTTTCATCATGAGCTATGAAACAATGATGTTTCTCGAATACAATGTATAACTACATATACAATATATACACTCAGGATATTGTAATATATCTTACGGTCATGATCATAGGTTATGCTTTAATTGCCTTGATTGCCTATTGTTATTCTTCCATAATAAACGTTTATACGTAGTTGTATTTGTAAGTTAATGTTGTCCTATTGCAAATATACTAATTACGCAAGAAATATTAAATGTTATGATGCAAAAGTTTTTCTGTTAGATAAGAAATTAATAGAATTTGGTTTTTAGTTGCTTCAGGAATCTCTTTTCATAGTTAATTAAACATAATTATTTGCTTCAACTCATTCAAATGAAATACCAATAAAATTAATAAAATCTACTTTTGAAATACATAACTAGTAATAAGTTATTTAGAAATGGGAGAAATAACGAATTTAATTATACAGAAGGCATTGAGATTCAAAAACCCAAGACGCACAATCGAATAAAAGTAGCGCTCAAAACCAGCCACAAAAATTCCTCAATATACATACGTGTTATAGTTATCCGATAAACTTATGATTTTGCAAATTAAAACTTACCTTTTTTTTTACGCGGGGAAATACCTTATGGATACACCACCCTCTCGGGGGAGAGGGTGGCTTATGTTCGACTCGCACGGACACACCGGCCGTCTCCTCCGTCCGCCGGACCTTTGCAATAGGAAGATGGGCCCCCAACCCATCTTCTCTAGGTCCGGCTACGGTGGGAGGAGGCAGTCAAACTGCCGCCTCCTCCTGCCTGTCCTCCGTTGGCGGAGAGGGTCACTTTGAAAAATTAAAACTTACCTGAATAATTTAAAGTTGTTTTTACAAGAACGCGAGCGACGCGAGACTATTTGAAATGACTGTATAATGCACTCATTTTTGTGTGCCGGCTGTGAGACGTTAAGTGTGCATCTTGGGTTTTTGTATATCAATGACATACGGCATCTGTATACACTACCTATGTCTCTAAAATCGACAAAATTATTATATACGGAAGCAATACTTTTTGGAGTAAAGATAACTTATTCTTTTCGGTACCCCTAACAACATGTAAGCAAAATTTCATGATTATCGGTTGCATAGTTAAGGTGTGAAAGGGTGATAAACAAACTCACATTCGTATTTATAATACTAGTTAGGATTCATTTGTAAATGTTTACATGTTATAGGTTTCGTTTATAACTGGTGATTATTCGTCGACAACCCTTTATATGATCATTGTAAATTAACCATTTACATAATATGAATTGTCAATGTTTATAGAGTACTTACACTATGGACTTAATTGTGTGTTTTCTAATATAACTTTGCGAAAACGTTAATGTGAACATGAACTTTGAAAGTAGAAACAAATGTAAAACGAAGAAAGCAGAATTAAATCGCCCTTTATCGCTGTATTTCAGTTAATTGTTATACAACATCTTATTCAAACTGTTGGCACATTCTTTGCGAAATACGTATAATCTAAGCGAATAAAATAAAGTTAAATTTAATTGATTTTTCTTAGATAAATGAAATTTTTGTTTCTTACTCCAAAGAATAAAAAAGTATGATTCTTTTTCAAGATATCTCTCACACTAAGGATCAAGTCCTGTGTTACGGTCACAAACCTACAGTTAACGGACACATTGTATCCAAACTCATTTGTGTATCAGATAAATAATTGTTCAATATTTCCAAATACTTAACGTAGCGAAAGCAGCAAGACAACTGCTTAAGAAAATGGTGTCAATTTATCGAAATTTGAGTTAAAGTGATGCTGATATTACGATAAAATCTAACATAAGATTCTAGGTTTGTGTATACAAAACTTATAATTCACTAATCTATTGCTTTTATCGGTCTATAAAGAGTGTTTAAGACTGTAAAATTTTTAGCATATTAAATGGATGAATCGTGAGAGTTTTTGGCGTGATGTCTGTCTGTGATGCAGTGGCTTTTGTATTTTATTCATAATCTTGTGTTATTTGACTCTAGGTAATATTGGTGGCATTTTACGTAATATAGTTCGGTTATGGTGCACAAGTGAAGTGGATGGAATATAATAACCACGGAGCAAGAATTTGGAGATGCCATAAAACTTCCCGGAAAGTTCTAAAAAGGGGGCACCATCTTGTTAGTAGATTGAAGTTATCGCAAGACACTTGTTATAATATTACCTACTCGAGAATAGCAGTAACAATCTGGAAGATTGGTTGCCAAAAATAAAAAAATTGAAGAGTTAAGTAAGAATGAACATGAGTTTTATATAATTATTAAATATTTACTTACAGTTAAATTTATTGCTGATTAATATTCCCGTGAGCACTTCTCGACCCTTCGTGAGGCTATGGTGACTGTATAGTAGCCATGGGAATATTTATACTGCATTCGCCACGATGATCACTAGCCATTGTGAAAACATTTTTTTACATTGATTAACAATTAACATGACGAAATAATAAACAATAGAGATGCATGACGACAAAGAATTATTATAATATTGACTAAGATTCCCTAAGAATTAGCAATATCTATAGTATCACATTTTTAATTTATTTTATATTCTTAATGCTTCCAAATTTTTTTTGGAATATATCTATTATATTTTTGTAATTATTAACATTTCCTGTATAAGAACTCTCAACGCATATAATTCGTTCCTTTAATAGTGATCGTCTAGTACTCGAAATTCGATATGGTCAAAAATACGTCTTTGGTTAACGGTTAGCGGAAATTCCAGGCGGAAACGCAAAGTAGCATTTACCACATTATTAACAGATTTTTTTAAAATTATTATGTGAAGTAACAAACCAGATAAAATCCTGCTAATATTAAATGATATTTATTACAGCCAATGCTGATAACATCATATATTGTAGGCATTCTTTAAGGAAGAATTTTTCTAAACTCATTTTCAAAAGATGAAACGGAGTTAGAAATCTTTGTATATGACATTACGTTTTTCTGATTAGATTTATTTTACCTTTGGTCTTCATGTAGTTCTACAAAGCTAATGAAACACATTTCGTATGAATGGTGATAGAGATTATACTCTTCAGCTCGGATTAAGTTCAACCTTGATATTAAAACTTTGGGACAGCATTTAATTCATCTTAAAATTCAACACCTGTAAAAAAATTAAAAAGTAATGAAATGTTATTGGAACTAATATATTTATGGATTCTTCCAGCACAATAATTGTATGCCATATCAAACAACCAGTAGCATGGTACACAAATAATTACTATGTTTTATTGAATTCTGACTTTTATACAACAACCTTTTTTCACATAACGTCAACTAATTGTATAATTTGTTGATTTATTTATGAACAATAGATATAACTACAAAGAAAAGCTGTACAATTCTTTCAGTGTACGTTAGTGAAGCCGTGGGAATATCGAAATCAGAGGAAAAAGGGCTATAGGAAAAACTTTATTATTCTGTAGGCGTTCGCATACTACACACTGATGATACTACAAAATGGTAGAAAATATAGCTGTTTCCGTTCTTTCCCTCTGGAATATATTGTTTAAGACTTATTTCATAATTTGTGCTAAAAGGTCTTACTTAGTGCTAAATTGGAAGATTGTATGTCCCCGGGAACTACTACGGTTTTGTTAATTGGTTAGTAAATGGGATTTTTAGTACCAAGAACATAATCACTTTATGTTACTCCAGAACTTCATTTTTACAGCAATATTTAATAATATTTAATTTATAGGTAACGTTATCCAGACCCTATTTACGTGTAATAAGAGCAAGAAGAAAAATGGGTTATCCAATTAGGTAACAGAAAAAATATTCCCAGAGGGTGGTTTGAATAGTTTGTGAATGCCGTTGAAACTCAAGGGGAAGGTGTTGAAAACTATAATAAGATCATATGTATTATGGATCTGACTGCTGGACTATAAAAGAGACGGATGAGGAAAGATTACATGTGGCAGAGATACGAATGTTAAGATGGATGCTTTTTGTAACTAGAATGGATAACATTAAGAATGAGTATGTCAAAGGAAGTTTGAAAATAGCACCAGTGATAGAGAAGTCTAGGAGTAATAGGTTAGCATGGAACGGACATATTATGAGCAGAGGTGAAATGTAACTAGGAAGTTTTGAGTATAAAGATGGACGGATATAAAGGCAAAGGAAGGCTGCAAAAGGTAGGGATATATTGTGTGAAATATGATGTATATAAAAGGTGTAAATACTGAGACGACATCTTATAGGGGAGAGTGGAAAAGGAAAACATATTTTGCCGACCCTACTTAGGAACGATAAGGGTAAGAAAAAGAAGAAGGAAACATTCCCAAAAGAATAGCTGCATTGTTACGTTGTATGGCATTGTTTATTTTGCTTATTTAGCTTTCTGGTTGGATCTCATTTACCCACACTCTTGAATCCAAGTAGCGAAAAAATGTAACCCGTTACAAACCTACCATGGTCAATATACTTCGCCGTCTGAGATCCCTATTCAATGTTAAGTTTAACATTATACCTTAATTCGTTTTATAAGAAAAGGGCTTCGATAACTGGACAGACAAGTAGATGGACAGCAAAGTGTTTTTTTACTGGCTTAGTAATTTACATTATCAGATGCAAAACCCTAGGAATATAGACCTCTAAAACAGGGATGAACTGCATTGATTATTCAATAAGGAAGTAATATAATCATAGGAAAAGGCAATTATTAACATATGCTTATGTATTCCGGTCGCAAACTGCAAGCTTTATTTCCTACTGAAGTTTTCCTTACACTCATATTATGTATTTTATTTATTATAAAGATAAGTGTGTTAATGATATAATATAACGACTTATTTCCATGACTTCTCTCACGTTTGTTATTATTTGTTGTAATTGTTATCTATTGAAATACACGATCATCATCACCATCCTGTAAGAGTCCCACTGCAGGGTCATAGGCCTCTTTCCGAAGGAAAGTATGGGCATAATCACCACGTTATGACCTATTGGCGATTTCATTCTCCGAGAAATCGACAGTTCTATTTTATATTTTCCCACATACGGTGGGATTACAAAAACATTTCTCAGGTTCAGGTGTCCTCATGATGTTTGGCAACACCGTTAGCAGATAGTGTTACCAATTTAAATTAGTAAATGTACGGGAATTCCGAAAAATTCTTTGGTAAATGTCAGGATTCGAACCCGCGGACATCCGATTGATATTGCACTGGTCGATACACTCGACCACCACGACTTTTTTAAATATAAAGTTTTATTATAACATGTTTTACGTGTCTATCTATTCGAATCAATATAAACAAATTTTCATGATGATCGGTGGTACAGGAGCTGATATGCTGCAGCGCCATCTAACGGAGAAGTAAAATGAATTGTATAAAACTCATCTCCATGAAGAAACATTTCGGTTTACTAAAGTTCACGGTGTGTGGTTAAACTGTGTTACATATATACAAACGAATATTTATATAGACATACATAAGCACAGTTTAATTAAATCAGTAGTGTATTTGACACAAGGGCAACAAGGCGGTAATGGGCTTGTTAGACGCATTTATTATTCCACGAAAACTTCATAAAGGAGGCATAGTCTAAATATATACAAATGGATGTTGATATCCTTACTGATATTATAAATGCGAAAGTTTGTTTGTTTGCTTGTTTATTACAAGTTTTATGCCATAACTACTTAATCGATTATTATAAAATTTTGCAAACACATCGTTAGCTGTACAGAAAAGGGCATAGGGTACTTCTCATCTAGAAAAAGTACTCTTCCCGATTGTAAATCAAATCTACATTCACTCGAGCGAAGCTGCCGGTAAAAGCTAGTTAATTATAAACAGTAATTCATAAGACTATTAAGAAAATATTTTGAATGTATTCAGATCATCCTGAGATGAAGAATAGATCTATTTTTTAAATATTATCATGACCTTTAATTAAACAAAGGAATATAAACATGTATTGTAAAACCGAAACGAATTCATCGCTGCCTTTTTATACTTTATTATTTTAACATTTATACTGTGTTCAGATGATTAGTAATTATTACTTTTTTACAAAGATACAAAGAATTATTATTTTTATGAAATCTCCTTGTTTATATTTAGTAACAACTTATATGAACTAAATACTTTCCTAATTTAAGGGTAAAATCGCAAGGAATATAAACAAAATGTTCACATCAACTGTTTTCTTTTATAATTTAAGCTAATAATTTCGCAATATATTTAAAGTAACTTGTGCTTTCAACTACGTTCTCATGAAAATAGTTTTATTATTACATGGGAACTACAAATTTCATTTAGTTTAATATTAGCCTATCTTTTTTTTAATTGCAACTTTTATCATTACTAATTAACCTCTATAGAGAAGCTTAATGATAAACAGTACTCTGATAAATCCTGTATCTACTAGCAACATAATCGTTAAAATTGATTCAGTCATTGAATTATCACAAAAAAGGATAACATCTCAATATAATTCGAATTTCAACAATATACGAGTTGGGTTTATACTCCTTCGATCAACAATAACTAGATAACGGGTCGGCGCGAAAAATACGTCTCGGTAAATTACAGCTCACTTGAAATGTGAGCTTTTATTTTGTTTAGTTTGCTTGAAACACAGCCAATGTAAGCACGTTTCACATGCCGCAGTGTATTCAAAAGATGCAAAAATAATACCCGATAAGTAGATAAGTATATATTTACGCGGGCAGCTTTTAGCTTCGATTTTGTACGTGACCTTTTATCTAGTTATTGTTGATCGAAATTATACTCAGAACTTGATTGTTAGTTTTTGACAGGAGTTTCATTCATGATACTGAATTTATTTATTAAACTAGCTGATACCGGCAACTTCTTCTGCGTTGTTCATTATCTTCACAATATATTTATGTACAGAGGAAAACGCATAAAACATTTGAAAGCAAAAAGATACATTGCTTACAAAATTTCTTTCCTCTTCTGCGTACCACACTTCTTACCCCGCTTTTCCACGACAAGAAAAAACATGTCGCTTAACGCGTATTGCTTGTGACAATCGTAGTTTTTTAAACTTTCATAATTTTAGCCAAAGGTAACTAGCGTATATTTATGTATATTTACTACCTCTACCTGAAGTTCGTGTGAAAATTTGCAACGAATAAATAATAATAACGTTAATAGGTGTTACCTACATCTCGGACGATAAAAAACTTGTAAATTGAGAATAACTGATTGGACAATTAAATGAACTTAACAGCGTTAAATCATCTCATAGCATGTTACGTCTAAACCTTTTATGATTACCTTACATTTTCACGATCTCAGTAACTTTTCTATTATGAAATGCGACAAATGTGTATTTGTAACTAACTTTTGAATCCAGATATCGTGTTGAAATAGAATTTCATCCTATTTTTTTAAAATACTTTATCTATTCTAATATTATAAAGCTGAAGGGTTTCTTTGTTTGGTTGAACGTGCTAATCTCAGGAACTACTGGTCTGATTTGAAAAATTCTTTCAGAGTTAGATAGCTAGTTTATCGAGGAAGGCTATAGACTATATATAATCACGTTAAAACCAATAGGAGCGGAGCACCAAAGGAGAATGATCGAAATTCATTTTTTTCCTTTAGAGAGCTTCCGCTGCCTGTTAGCGTTAGCCCAAAGTAACTATGTATTTCACACGGACGACGTCGCGAGTAGAAGCTAGTAGGTTATATGTAGCGTATGGCTACAATCTCACCTGATATTAAATGACGATGTGGTCTAAGGCTCACGAATACAGCTGCCGGAACACACCTATAGGTGCTTGAGGACAGGCTTCCAATTCGATGGTGGTAACTAAACAGGTGGACTTAGGAAAAGGGTGTTATACTAGGTTGTCTTTCTGTAGTGCAGGAAACCCGGCATATAGTCTGAACCAGCTGCCAGAGAAACGCGGGATGGAGCCTGAGATAAGCCTCTTGCTCTCCCAAACGAGAGGGTACTCATGATGGGTTAGCCCACGTGAAACAAAACCAAAAACATATGTGCAGTTTACACGTGGTCGATGTGAAACTTCAGGAAGTGATGAATAAAAACTATGTAAACTATAATCTCATATCATTCTCTCACGTGTTAATTCACCACGGAGCTAAATAAGTTTTCACTGCAAAAAATGGCAGACGTGTTACTCGCGTCTGCAGGAAATGTACTTCTTTCTCATTCCCCTGCACGTGCTCCCCGGGTGGTGCTAAATAATAACAAATTTTTGACCGCTGCACTGTTCCACATAAATTGAATATCGCAGCGACAAATAGAGTAATCAATCAATTGACGATAATAAAGAATGGATATTCTATTTAAGTATAGGATTAAATAAAACTTCAAACTTCGTTTGAAAACAAAATAAACTTGAATTTTGGTGATATATGCCATCATAAGCTGCAATATGGATATAAGAGCGGTAAGAATCTTATATATTAACTACTCTTAAGTGAAAAATCTGTAGTCAAACAGCTGTTTGGGTGTTCCGCAGCTACTCTCGAGAACGCTCACTCGTGGGTTTAAAGTCTCCATATCAAGTGCAACCATATCATAGTTAAAATTTAAGTGAGATGGTCGAATACCAGTTTTTAAATAGGCAGATGATAAACAGTAATTTCGTGTAGCCCGGTGAAGCTGAAAAGGCCTTGCAGGCCGATAGCGTAGTCAGTTCGAAAAAAAAAAACAGTGAATTCGATAACAAAACACTTTTTACAAACTAGGATTTTAAAACAAACCAGAAGTAATGAATAGTACAACGATAGCAGTTGCCAAGGGTATAGTAGCGATACGCTATGAAGGCCGTCTTGAGGTTTTTCCGCTCATCAAGTTCCATCCATATAAATTAATAATCACATTTGAAGCAGTTAATCGCTGTTCTTAATTGTCAATAGTGATGTCCTAAAATTTATCGAATTTCGAAATTAATTTAGTATGTTAACTTCTAAACTATATGTATCCCATATCCCCCCCCTCCCCCCCCCCCCCCCCCCGCACCCCCCCTTGTGGGTGGAATTTCGTAAAATCCGTTCTTAGCTGACCTCTACTCGGCGAAAGGAATATTCCTACCATATTTCAAGTCGCTACGCCTTATGGTTCCAGAGATATCGTGATGAGTCAATATATAGGTGGGAATCTCTTATATATATATAGATGATATAGTTCGACCAACAAATATTTTCACGCTTAACTAATAAAACAACAGTGCCCACTGAGAGAATCTTTAGTGTATTATAATTATTAGTATATTTATTTGCAACACAATTCCTATAATTATATCCTGAAAATTGTGGTTTCTTAAAACTTTAATAATTTTATATTACATTTAATTTTATATTGAAGTTTTATTTAATCCTATAGTTAAATAGAATATCCATTCTTTATTATCGTCAATTGATTGATTACTGTATTTGTCGCTGCGATGTTCAGTTTATGTTGAACAGTGCAGCGGTCAAAAATTTGTTATTCTTTAGCACCACCCGGGGATCACGTGCAGGGGAATGAGAAAGAAGTACAACTTCTTGCAGTCGCGAGTAAAACGTCTCCCATATTTTGCAGTGAAAACTTATTTAGCTCCGTTGTGAATTAACACGTGAGAGAATGATATGACATTATAATTTACATAGTTTTTACTCATCACTTCCTGAAGATTTCACATCAACCGCGTGTAAGCTGCACATATGTTTTTAGTTTTGTTTCACGTGGGCTAACCCATCATGAATACTATTTCGTTTGGGAGAGCAAGAGGCTTATCTCAGGCTCCATTCCGCGTTTCTCTGGCGGCTGGCTCAGACTATATGCCGGGTTTCTTGCACTACAGAAAGACAACCTAGTATAATACCCTTTTCCTAAGTCCACCTGGTTAGTTACCACCCTCGAATTGGAAACCTGTCGTCAAGCACCTATAGATGTGTTCCGGCAGCTGTATTTGTGAGCCAGTCCCTGTTTAGGCTTAGCGTGTTTACCAACTAAGACTTCATCGTCGTTTAAAATCAGGTGAGATTGTAGCCATACGCTACATATAACCTACTAGCTTCTGCTCGTGACTTCGTCCGCATGGAATAATTACTTTGGGCTAACACTAACACGCATCGGAAGCTCTCAAAACGCAAAAAGGAAAAAAAAACATTTTGAAAAATTCTTCTCAGAGACTGGTAGTTCCTGAGATTAGCGCTTTCAACCAAACAAACTCTCCAGCTTTATAATATTAGTATAGTCTAACTTCAGTCCGCGACTTCATCCGCGTGGAATAGATACTTTGGGCTAACTAACACGCAGCGGAAGCTCACAAATGGAAAAAAACCCCGATTTTTAAATATTCTTCATTGGTGCTCCGCTCCTATTGGTTTTGATATATAGTATATATCAAGTAACTTTTTTTCGTCGATAAATGAGGTCTCTAACACTGAAAGAATTTTTGAAATCTGACCAGAGTAGTTCCTGAGATTACCCCCTACAACCTCACAAACTTTACCTCTTTATAATATTAAATATATATTATAACATATATTTATATATATACAGGATCGCTGACCAGCACAACTATCACCTCCAGCAAACTCGTGTCAAAACTTAATATAGAACAAAGCAGCATTTAATTATTTTTTTTTAAATAAATCGACATTTTACGTCACTATTTAATTGTTATGTGTCAAAACGGCCATAATAGCTTGTGGCTATTCTAATAAGTTTCTCTCGATACTCATTGTATGTAGTATAGCGCTTTTTATGCATATATAAGACTGTTTATTTTGCATTACAGATATTCCATTAGTTTTGTTATAAAGAATACTCTGCAACAGTGTCTCTTATTATTCTAAAATATTATATACTTCTTTTATTTATATGTATTTTTTACAATGTTAATGAAATTCAATTAAGTAGAGCTATTAATATTGCTTGATTATGCAGATATCACTTAAAAGGCAAAACAGAAATAAAATTATTTATATTGTATTTACGGGACAGGTTTTATGACGCAGTCTAGTAGTGTTGCTACTCATATGTCACAGGTTCATTCCCAGCACAGGATTAACTTGATTATATCGAGCATAAATTTCAATTTTGTATCTGAGAAGAAATATCTATACACGTATGTGTATTAGCAGTTTATTTGCTGCAATCCAAGCTATGTTTAATATGGAATTAAATGGCCGTATGTGAAAGCGTGTCCTCATATTTATTTACTTATTTGCATCACAACTTGTTATACGTATACAGACTTAATATATATACTTTGTTGATATATCATAAGATAAATATAAGAGGATACGAGACAACGAAGGTTATTGAGAATTGCATGCAGATGAAACTTGCACAACAGTATTACGTAGAGAACGCAGTACGCAAACATGACTTGAAGTAGGTATTGCGTGCGGAGTAGCTGCAAATTTTCCATTGTCTTGCACTGCGCTCTCAACACACCGTCAGGAACACGATTCAAATTAATTAGAATAATTAACATATTCATCTTCACGCCGTGTCCTGACTAAAAAGGAAGTAGCACTGAATTACAATTATAATACACAATACTAATACAGTGGAACCTGGTTAATTGGGATCTCAAGGGACCAAGAATGTTGTACCATTTATTGAGGGTTTCCATTAATCCAGTTTTCCAATTAGGCAGGTTTAAAATTATAGTTGTCTCATTTACAGAGGCTCCCGCTTATAGAGGTGGAAATGTACGGCTATTCCATTTATGCTATGCTCCCTACACAGTTCATCACGCGACTTTCCACTATCATAATCTGATAGAAGATTTAATTTTTTTAGATACTGATAACGTTTTATATTGACGTTTGGGCATTCTGTACACTTTTACTCCCTTGTTTTTAGGTCAAAACCTCAGATAGTACTGACAAACAAAGCGTGTGCGAAAGACATTTTAATGTTTATAAACAAAAGTGTCAAAACCTGTCCCGACCCGATTAATTTGTCTCATTTATAGAGGGAATTGTACAGAGTCCCAATTATAAAGGTAAACATTGAATAAATCCTAGAAATCAGATCTCATTTAACCAGGTTCGAAAAGTCCCATTAATAGAGGTAATTCAATGAAAAAGTACCGGGACCTCATTGCAACTCTCAATAATAGAGGTTTCTCATTTATCCAGGTCCCGTTTAACCAAGTTTCACTGTATTATAAAGAGGTAAAGTTTGTGAGTTTATGACGCTGTAGGGGGTAATCTCAGGAGCTACTGGTCCGATTTCAAAAATTATTTCAGTGTTATAAAGCTCATTTATCGACGAAGGTTATAGGCTATATAATCACGCTAAGACCAATAGGAGCGGAGCACTAATGAAGAATGTTTTAAAATCAGGTTTTTTCCCCTTGAGAACTTCCGCTGCGTGTTAGCGTTAGCCCAAAGTAACTATTCCACGAGGACGAAGTCACGGGTAGAGGCTAGTAATACATAAAGATTATTCTTTACGAGATATCCCCCGAACTACAGATTAAGGTCTTTGTTAATACAGACAAACATAAAGTATACCTAGACTTGGAATAATCATTTGTGAATTTATGTAATTTTTTTTTTGGAGGTTTATAACCTTCATCGTCAACGTGGTGGCAACAGCGAAGCGAGAGCTTATACCAACAACAATCCTGCAGTCTTAGAATAACCAATCGTCCTGCAAATATTTTGCTTCTACGAAAATCACCATTTTGTGCTTCATAGCCTTTTAAGCGAGATAAGAAGCTTAAACTAAAGAATTTTAATTGAAGAACATATAGGTCGTTAAACTCATTTTTTTTTTGACTAACTGGTACATTACTGGCGACTTTTTCTAGTGAAAATAGTTTTGTTCTATTATGGAAAGTATGTGTTTATTAACCGCTATCTGTTATTATCTACTAATTTAAGAATTTCTTACCATTACTACTGAGGCGTTCCATGGATTATCCCAGATAGAACAGAAAATTTAATTTTATGTATAGATTTTTTGAATGCGGATTCACATAGTCGACTTCACCACTAACTCGCCAGAGTCATCTCTCGTGTCTGTCAAGCGTCAGCTGTAATCATTGTTTAAAAAATAATTAATTAATTACACCGATTCAAGTATCTATACTAATGTAGAATAATTCAAGCCTTATCAACTAGATGGCGTCAATAAACAATGTTTATGTCTTTGGTCAACCTTGAGTGTAGAGTATAGAGTTAAGGAGCCATCTCTGTCTTTGAAAAAGTGTCCGCCAGATGCGTTAAATTATGGTAGCGATACAGAAGGAACAGGGTTCATTATTGTTCAATTATTTCAAATAGTTTTATTATAGTAAACACTTATAAAGCACTAAACGTATTATTTAAAGTATAAAAATTTATATCACACTCCACGTACTCTTAGAATAGTTATTTTAGGTTATATTTACAAGATTATGTCGGACTGTCCATAACCTTTGCTTATGCTAGCAACATTTTAGAGGCTCTTGGAACTATTATTTAGTACTTAGAGCTAGACACCTTTTCAACATGTCTCCCATATGAGATAGTGCTCCTTACCTCACCCTCCATAACCTTGAGGAAATTCTAATTTATACTGTTTTTTATATTCTAGTAAATTCGATGAAATATTCCTTTTACAGTACGACTACGTAATGTGGCTGCATAACAACTGAAAGGCATTCAGTCAATATTTTTGAAGATCTCCCAGTCTTTTCTCACTTTTTATATTGAAATTTTTGAATTCACAGTTTTCCCTTGCATACAAACCTTATCCTGAAAATCACAAACACATCAAATACTCGACAAGTAGGTTAAGTAATTTGGAAGTCATACAGTTACATACATTCGGCAATTTATTTTTATATATATAGATAAGCCTCTGCCCTCGAATTCGTCGGCGTGGAATAGTTACTTTGGGCTAACGCTAACATGCAGCGGAAGCTCTCAAGAGGAAAAAGAAACGATTTTGAAACATTCCTCATTAGTGTCCGCTCCTACTGGTTTTAGCGTGATGATATATAGCCTACAACCTTCCTCGATAAATGAGTTAAAGTTCTATCGTGAAGTTTGCATTCAACAAAAGCTCAAAATCGACGTGATAAAGGAACACGTTAAACTCATCGCCTCTTTTATTTCTAATAAATCTCTGCCAAGTTATTGATATAAAAGGCTAAATGTATTAGAACGGAACTGATAGTAGATACATATTTAATTTCCATAAGTTTCTTAATGTTAATAAATAACTTGCAAGACCTTGTTAAGATCTACATTTAATTCAATAAAGTTTAAAAATACAGTACTTTATATTATGATGTTATCAGCAGTCAAGAGTGTGCTAGCCATTGTTATGTATTGCAATGGAAGATATTTCTGGTAACAATCGTTAAATTTTTAGCGTATTTAAATGAAATTGTAATCTCTATCTCTATACTTCATTACATAGTATAAAACAAAGTCCCCTACCGCGTCTGTCTGTCTGTCTGTTCGCGATAAACTCAAAAACTACTAAACGGATTTTTATGCGGTTTTCACCAGTGGACAAAGTGATTCTTGAGGAAGGTTTTAGTATATAATTTGTCAAGGATATTTTTATAATTAGGGTGGGACAACGTCTGCCGGGCCTGCTAGTAATATTATATAGCTGAAAAGTTTGTTTGCTTGAACGCGCTAATATCAGGAACTGCTGGTCTGATTTGAAAGATTATTTCAATGTTAGATAGCTCTTTTATTGAGGAAGGCTATAAGCTAATATCATCACGATAAGACAAATAGGAGTGGAGCTCCAATGAGGAATGTTTCAAAATCAGGGTGTTTTTCCGTTTGAGCGATTTTGCTGTATGTTAGAGTTAGCCCAAAGTAACTATTCCACGTGTACGAAGTCGCGGGCAGAAGCTAGTCTTCTATACATATAATAAGAATGTAATCTAAGTATAAACACTTTTTAGGTTTTTGTGAAAAAAAATGTTGCATGTGGCTTGGAATAAGTAATAAAATACATTTCAATCATTTTTAGAAATGTCTATCTGTCTGCCTGTTTGTTTCAACACGCAGTGATGCTAAAGTACATCGTTCATGATAAAATCTGAAAATCTGAAAGAAAATCATAAAGCATATCCTCGAGTAATGTTAAATCTGGTTTAATTAAAGTCGGTTCACTCTATCAAAAGTTATTGTAATTTTAATGACGACGCGACTAAAGTACGAGAGAAAAGTAGATAAATGAATGGACTTAATACATTTAGATGATTTTATTAGTCACTGTTTTTATATAAGGTTCAACGCGAATGAAGTCGCGGGCACAGCTATAAAAATAATTCTTCAGATAACAATAAAGTTTGCGTTAAAACTAGTAAGCATTTTTAACTCGAATTACGAATTGATTGGAACAGCAAATTACAACAAAAAAAATTATCGTGTAATTATATTTATTACGACATTATTTTAGGGCCACATTCATAAGGCTACGGACTTATGATGAGTGATTACGATTTGGTATAACAATTAACACTCCAGTTATATCTAGATATCTATATACTCAGGAAGAGTATAAAAATATGGAGATCCTTTATTCATATTTAATTCATTAGTATGAATAAAAATACTGTATTATTATAATATGTACATATATTTAGTAGAAATGATAACGTGCGTCTATTTTTCTAATAATGTATAGAATAAGGTCTTGAGTCATTCATTAATTATTATACAAAAACGTATACAGTGTACCTTAAACCATATCTTTACTAAACTCATATAACATCTACAATTCTTGTTTAATTAAAAAAAACGAACTCTATTATCTGTTGTCTGCGATCTTGTTACACATGGCATTGTATCTTCAACACTACTTAACTGATATAGAAAAACGTAATGAATGTACTACTTGTGTTCTTTCTCGGGTCGAATTTAATTTTAATCCGTAAATTACCTTGAAATTACTTCAAAATTTTTAAAATGAATGAATTTATCAATGTATTCTGAAACTAGCTGTGCCCGCGCAACTTCTTCTCCGTCAAATTGGTTATTATCGGTTCCAAATTTGTTTCCTAACGCGTAATATATTTAAAAACCTAGAACTCGGAGCGACACCTACCGGATCCAATTGGGATAAAAACTATTGTATATTTATTAGTGAGAAATGTCTTTCCAGGACCCTCTGGGCTGCTCCTGTGCCCCTTATTTCTGCGCCCGGTTACTATTCTCGCACGACCAGTGGCAGCAACAACGCAATAATTCTTCCAGCCTATACTTTTTATTTCCTACTAGCTGTACCCGCAGCTCAGCACGCGTTTTTTTTAAATAAAAGAAATATAAGATTGTGAGACAATGTACAATTATAGAAATGCTCTTTAAAACAATTGTAAGTAAGACACGCACACCACTTACAGTAGTAACATGTAACGTAACGTAATGTAATGTATGTAATGTACCGTATACATTATACGATTTATCATCAGCAACATATTTGGAACCTTAACCCGCCATATATACAGCTACCTTAGTGTTCACTTACACTGTATAAGGAACGAATGAAAAAATGACTTAAAGATGTTATTATATTCATGTAATATGCCCATATTGTCAATAAGTAATACGTTTATGGTCTAATATCTTATTAGAAATACCCCTTCTATCTTCAAACGTACTATTAATAATTATAATGTTTAATCTATACTAATATTATAAAGAGGTAAAGTTTGTGAGTTTGTAGGTTTGTGGGTTTGTGAGTTTGTGACGTTGTGACGTTGTGGCGTTGTAAGGGGTAATCTCAGGAACTACTGGTCCGATTTGAATAATTATTTCAGTGTTATATAGCTCATTCATCGAGAATGATTATAGGCTATATATCATAACGCTAAGGCCAATAGGAGCGGAGCACAGATGAAAAATGTTTCGAAATAGAGATGTTTTTTTCTTTTTGAGAGCTTCTGCTGTGTGTCAGCGTTAGCCCAGAGTAGTAACTATCACTACGCGGACGAAGTCGCGGGCACGGGTTATAATCTATATACTAATATTATAAAAAAGTAAAGTTTGTGAGTTTGTGACGTTGTAGGGGGTAATCTCAGGAACTACTCAACTGATTTTGAAAATTGTTTTACCAATGGAAAGCCACGTTATTTGTGAGTGTCATAAGGTATATATTATCACGCTAAGGGCAATCGGAGCGGAGCAACAATGAAAAATATTTTAAAATCGGGGCTTTTTTTTCCTTTTGAGAGCTTCCGCTGCGTCTTAGCCCAAAATAACTATTCCACGCGTACGAAGGCGCGGGCAGAAGCTATTAACTAATTATATTATCTATAATCTATACTAATATTATAAAGAGGTAAAGTTTGTGAGGTTGTAGGGGGTAATATCTGGGGAGTCGGAGAAAAATGGTCGAACGAAAACGTTTCTTACGAACGCTGCCTTAATTATAAGATATATATGATTGAGTTCTAGAGAAAAGTTGTAGCTTGATAATGCCTATTACTGCCCAACGAAGTGGGCACGGGTCGGCTAGTTGTAAATAATAAATATAAATCAAGATATATAACTTTATATCTGTCTAAGCAGTTTTTAATATTTGACAATTTAAATAGTGCAAATTGAATTCGATACAATATTCCTATATGTTACTAAGTTATGTAGACGAAAGCGCGGTAAAGAAAACAAAATGGCTGCCAAAATTACCAAAAAGACAATATAACTCAAATTACATACTTAGATACAGATATACGAATTTCAATTATATTTATTCTTGGAGTCCAGTTCAACGCACCTCTTACGCACATGCTTACAGTGAACAACATATTTTTGCTAAATTTCATGTGGACAAAGTCGCGGGTAACAGGTAGTCTAAAATAAAATAACATCAATTACTTTTTATAAAGTTCACTATCTACCAGTGAAAGTTTCGTGAAGATCAGTCTAACCGTTTTGGAGATAGCACTGCAGACGAAGCCGCGGTTAATAGCTAGTCTAAATTAGAGTAGCCTAAGTAACCCGTTGTAATTTTAACTGCCTCCCAGTGAAATTCCCGATAAAATCAGTCCAGCCGTTTCGGAGATTACCCGGAACAAACAGATAGAGAGACAGACAGACCGACAAAAACTTTAAAAATTGCATTTTTATTATCAGTCGCGTGTATACTTTCATATCCAATCAATGAAAAAAAATTATTTTGATATTACATACAAACACTTCTTTTTTATTATATGTATAAATAGATAGATATATGATACCGACATTATTATACTTCGGTGATTTTACATTAAGCAAGGTTAAATTTCATATTAAATTAACGGAAGTTTTCAATATTTTTACTCCGTTCAGAGTGCTTCTGTATAGTCATCCACTTCTTAATACAAAGGTCAAATAAAATTCAATGTATTTATTCTTTTAGTTACTTACCGTAATAACTTAATTAAGTCATTGGTTATCGATGTGATTTAATTATTTATACTAATTTTATAATGATCAAAACATTATTTGAGTTTTCATTTGGTTGAAAGCGCTTATCTCTGCGATTGTGCGTCAAGAGGCATTTTTTACAGGTACCTACCAGGCATAATGGCGACGACTGTCGCAGTATCGAACACTGAGTCGCTGTAGTTTTTAGGATGTACTGTACTTTCTATCAGGTATTGTGCAGTTATATTGCCTATTTCATAAAAAAAATACATCAAATTTGAAAGATTTTTTTGTGGTTATAGTCTACTTATTGAGAAAGACTTTTAGGTTACCCAACACCATATTTCTGCCCTTAAGAGTGGAGCATTTATTACACTAAGTGAAGACAAGAAAGTATGATTAACTCTACGAAGGGAATATAATAAGGTAGAGGTTAAATTTAATCATGAGCTAAACAGTGAGGCACATTTAGTCTCAATATTAAAGTACATAGGAACCAGATACGAACGGATTCTGAACAGCTATAGTATATAGTCAAGAGAAGCTCGCATTATAGAACGGGTTTGTTAGGTAGATCCACAAACATAAAGAAAATACAATACTTTGAAGTAATATGGACAAAAGGATCGTGTAATCTGGCTGAGTGCCTTAAGCGCTCGCCTTAGTAGTCCGGTGAAGCTATTAAGACCTTGCTAGACGAAAAAAAAAGATCGCGAAATTACATTTGGAATGTATCCTTTGTTTTAGAAACAGTGTCTTAAATATAAGACTATATTTATTCGGTTCGAATTGTAACCCTTTTTTTATGACCCCGGGTTTTCCGCTGTCATTAATTATATGATATAGTGAGTAGGCAAATCATATTTGATAATTATGATAATGATATAACTCGTTTACAATTACGTTTGTGAGTATTTATTTATATTTTACTACCTGTCCGCCTCGACGAAATCTTCTCTTTATAGAAAAAAGATTAAATAAAAAGGCAATTGTATGTCAATGTTTTTGAAGATCTCACTTACTGCCAAAATTTTAGCTACAAATTCACTTACTTAATTTGTTTTGCCTAATTTACTCAGTCACTTTGTGTAGTGAGATTTTTTAACCAAATTTTTTCAGCTTTCCGTATAATTTTTCAAACATTTCCTTTCGTATAAACTTTGTCCTGATAATTTCAAACACAACAAAAATAATTGCCAATAGGTGCATGCGTTCTGAAGTATTATACATTAGGGGTATGCCAATAATGCTCGAATCGAATGCTATCGAATAATTATGTTCGATACGAATTTCGGACCGAATATTCGACCTATTCGAATAATTTAAAGAAATCGAATAATTTAAACTATTCGCATTATTCGAATAATTCGTCAATTCGAATATTCGCACACCTCTAACTTACATACATTTGGCAATTGTTTTTCATTTATATAGATTACGATATATCTAACTTGTTAAATGTATTAATTAAAATTTACACGTTACTAATCCTCGCTAGGCCAAGAACTTAATCAGTTCGAAAAAAAAATCATTGCTATTGGAGCACGACAATGTGACATCACTGTGTCTAACGACACAATAGTTCACTAAAATATCTGCTTTCGGCAGCTCGACACAACGACAACCAATGTATGGTTGTACACGATTTTTTATTTTATACTTTAGTGTTATCCTCTTGCTTTCCTCTCCTCCACATGCGCATAACACCGCTTGCACCACTTCGAACATACTGAATACGTAGAGCTTATAAAAGTTGTAGTTTTAAAAATCTAGAAAGAAAGAAAGAAATATATTTTATTCAGCAACACATACAACACATATTTACAAGTAAGTTACGAAGGTCAGAGCCGGAGGATCTAAAAAAAACCAAATTACTTTAAATTAATTTATTAAATAAAATTACAAAATGAATCTAAAAGTAGATATTGTCGCCGATGTTAGGCTTACTCTCACACTAAACCTACATTGTGAGAGTGTCGCCGTTGTTAGGCTAGCTCTCACACTAAACCTAAACTAAAACTAATAGCATAGTGAATGCTATCGATGTTAGATTAACACTGTCTTTCCGTTGTTTTCGTCCAAGTAATTTATACATGGACAATGTGGGTACGGAGGAGTCGGACCACCGAACGTTTCCACTAAGTTTGTGCACCTGTTGTGGAAATTGCTGACTCGCATGCTGGAACACCTTTTTTTTTTTTTTTTTTTAACGTGGAGAACCCTCTTCACAGACATTGCCAGGTCCCCGGGGGAGGTCCTGGACTGAGTTGACCTTCAATCGACTAAAAAACTCCACGATAACCTACGCCGCACCATGGGAGTGCCTCGGGGTAGCGTGAGCAAGCTCCGAGACGCCCCCGGCGGCAGGCGTTTCTCACGCCGCACCCGCTGAGGCAGCCCGGTTACGAGACTGCCTCCCAGCCCGCCGAACCCGTGCAATGGGAAGTCAGGACCCCCGCCCCTTCCCCCCTGGGTTCGGCCGGCAGCGGAAAGGCTAAACCACTCCGCCGCCGTCCCACCGTTGATTTTTTTTTATCGAGGTTTACTCCTCATCCGCCTCAGCCACCCTGAGATCCCCTCCGGCCTACGCTATCCTACACATCCCCCCCCCAACCCTCGTTCCTAACCCTACCCTACCTTACTCAAGCCCTACGCCCTCCAATCCCCTAGACTTGCCTACCCACCAAGTAGGTAGGCAAGCCAGAGGTACCTAACCCGCACCCCCCCATTCCCCCACCCTACAAACCCTAGCCCTACCGATCCTGCCTACCTACACAAACCCTACGCCCGCCTAACCCCTGGTCTTGCCTACTTACGTGGTAAGTAGGAAAGCCAGAGGTTTCCTAATCCTAACCCCCCCATACCTACGTAGCCTACATGGGAGGTTCTCTCAGGGCGGCCTCTGGTGGAAGTCTCCTCCACATCTCCTTCTTCCTCGCCTGGCCCCACGCCCAGCTCCTCGCCGGCGTATCGTTGGGGCTTCGGCGTCCCTCTCTCGGTCCCTCTCCGCAACTTCCTTCTTGGACATAACGCCTTCGGCAAAGGACACCATCGCCCTCCAGGCTGAGTCGTGTCTCGCCATACTCTCGATAATTGTTGGGAGAGAGAGATCATAGCCGATACTTGATATAAGTATATTTCTTTCTTGCTCCCATGCCGGACATTCAGCCAAAGTATGCAAGGAAGTATCGGTTTCCTCACAGCAATGGTGGCACTTCGGTGAGGGTTCTTTTCTGGCAATCTGGTACAAGTAATGCTGGAACACCTGCCGCAACTTGGAACTGGGAACTCGGCATTCTTCTTATTCATCGATTGTGTTGTATAGCGATGGCGTAATACTTTGAACACCTACCGAGTCGTGAGACTGGAACTCTTAGTCAGTAATTGTGGTGTGTAGCGATGGCGTAACAAGTAACATAAAATAAAAAAATGTGGGACAAGTGTTGCATGGAGTGAGAAAGGTCCTTGTATCAGCATAAGCAGGTTTGCTAGTGCAAGCACTGCAACGCTGGTTTTCAGACAAAGACTGCTGTATACTAATATATTGACAAAATTTCAAACACACGGGCGAATTTAAACGTAAATAATGTAATCTAGTACTGCCTATATACGATACAATACAATACAATGATTACACGAAACTGTATACCATTTTAAAAAGACTGCATACTAACTCAAAGATCACATGATGTCACCAGTTTGTTGAATTTATTAATTTACTGAATTTCATGCGATGCTTACCCTGTTAATAAGTAGTTTTTTAAATTTGTTTTAAAGCTAAGATGATGACCTCGTGTAAGGTTACGAATTGGAGGAGGTATGTCGTTCCAACACTTAGTGGCCGCGTATTTAAAAGAACCACGAAAAGTGACTGTTCTATGTCCCGGAAGAAGGAATACATGTGAGTAGGTCCTTCTACGGTGTTTATTATGATCTCGGGTCCACACAAATTTATTAAAAAATAACTAGGCGTCTCGGTTGTTATTATGTCGAACAGCATACTCGCCAAGTGTAGCTTCTGTCTTGCTTCCATTTTCAGAAGTTTAAATTTAACGAGGAAAGGTGTGATGTGAGAACGTGGTGGGACATAATAACAAAAACGCACACAGGCATTTTGTACACGTTGTATTAATTTTTGCGTTCGACCAAGAAGACATGCGCCTTAAACCACATTACAATAATTTAACTTTGATAGTATAATAGACTCGCATAACTGCAGCCTGAGTTCCTCATTTAGATATGGCCTAATTCTGTATAGTATCTTAAGCCGATAAAAGAAGTTTCTTATACATTAATTTACATGTTTTTCAAATTTTAAGGAGATGTCAAATACTATTCCAAGATTTTTCGCTTCATGAACACGCTGCACAAGTTCATTGTTAACCATAATTTTAATCTGTAATACATTAAAAAAAAATATTTGGTGTTTAGAGCCCATTACTATAAATTTAGACTTTTTTGGGTTTAGACTCAGGCAATTAGAGGTAGACCGAGTGGGTATTTGTTCTAAATCATGATTTATTTTGTTTACTGCCTCAATATAATCATTGGGTCAGAAGGAATAATAAAGTTGGAGATCATCTGCGTAGATGTGGTATAGACAGTGAGTAATATTATTTATAACTAGCTGACCCGTGCAACTTCGTCTGCACCAAATCGGTTATTACCGGTTTCAATTGTACTTTTAAACGCAAATAATCTTAAAAAACCTAAAACCCTATTGCAGCGTTATCCAGCACTTCCAATCGTGAATCCAAACTATCCAGGGACTCACTCAAACATATACCCAGTTGGTATGTGAGAAATCTTTTAAAATAAGCCTAGACTCTGTTCGCAGCATTACCTAAAGTAGTGTCATCAAAGTGAAGATCAAAACTAACTTACATATATTGCCGATAAATGTCTTCCCAGTACCCCTTGTAACTTCATCACGTAACATACTGTAAAAGTTGAACTTTATCTACATTAAATTTCCATTTTGTTTTAGTTGTTTGTTTTATAAGAATTTGTAAAGTATACGTGAAATCTGCATTCAATTTTAATTTGGTCACATTTATTTTACTTTTGACATACGAACCACCTTTTTTACTGAGATACTGAACTTGGGATAATATACCTTTCTAACAGTGAAAGAATTTTTGAAATCGGACCAGTAGTAGGTACCAAGCATTCCTCGAAAACAAAACTTTACCACTCATTATAATATTAGTATAAATACAACATAGTAACTGCAAACAGTAGTCCGGTGAAGCTGTTAAGACCTTGCTAGGTCAATAGCGTGGTCAGTTCGAGAAAAAAAAAGTAACTGCATACACCTCAACTGATTTATTTTAATCTTAGATTCACAAACCTGAACCCAACTACTTCAAGACTCAACAACATTTAGAAAACTAATTTTATCAAATATCGAAACAACACACGTACTGATAGAACTCTAGTTGAGATTTATCTTCTACAATGCAATGTAACTATTATCTAGGTTTATGTTTTAGGAAAAAATCTTGTCACCTTTGTTTAGCAAACATTTTTTATACAATAAAATAAATGTAACAACATATAAGTGACAGTTTCGTTTATACGTATTTTTTTCATATGAGGTCGATAATTACGCATAGAAACGGCATATAGCCGTAGCTCAGTTATAACGTACTGGACATTATATGGTCCGCTGGAGCCGACGGTTCGAATCCCGGAGATTTTTTTTTGGTATTTTTTTTAAAGTAGCTTAGGGAAATATAGCTTATCTTTTTAGCTAATCTGTCTGCTATATATAGCACAATGAAAATATACCAAAATCCGTCAAAAATTTCACTAACTACAAATTTTTGACTTTCGTCCGTTATCCTGGAGAATCCCTTGCGTTTTATGAGATAAAAAGTATTCTAGATGTAACCTTGTAATATTAGTTATCACTGTGCCAAATTTCGTCAAAATTGGTTCAGTACTTTCAGAGTGGTACGTGTTCAAAGGGACAGACAAACAAGCAGATCCTGGAGAATCCCTTGCGTTTTATGAGATAAAAAGTATCCTAGATGTAATCTCGTAATATTAGTTATCACTGTGCCAAGTTTCGTCAAAATCGGTTCAGTACTTTCAGAGTGATGCGTGTTCACAGGGACAGACAGACAGACAGACAGACAGACAGACAGACAGACAGACAGACAGACAGACAAAAATTGTAAAAAGATTATTTTTGGCTTCTATATCGATAACAAAGTCTACCCCGATCAAAATTTTCAAAAAATATTTAATGTACAGATTTGACCTTGCTACAGTTTTATTATAGTATAGATATCTGCTTCTAGTAGTTAGGTTAGGTAGTCATCATTCTCAAATACTCAAAACCCTATAAATATCCTAACGATAAATAACCTATAATTGTGTTCTAGTATCTATATGCCTTTTTTAATCACTTAGATTCAGCAGCTTTCAATTTACACCTACTGTGTTATAATAATTCTACTTTCTAGAACAGTTGTCAACAAATTAAAACACGTTTCTAAATTGTATCGATTGTCTTGTTAAATGTAAATTCACATAATAGATACTATATACATATATGTATACATATATATATATATATATATGTATATTATATCTCGAATAGGTAGATACTGAAAATACATCTTTTAAAATAACGGCTAGATATAATATACGTGACTTTAACTTATATCAGATTTATTTGTTTACATACAGTGATCAACACACCGTGTATTAATTAATTAATTACATAGTATAAAACAAAGTCCCCTACCGCGTCTGTCTGTCTGTCTGTCTGTTCGCGATAAACTCAAAAACTACTAAACGGATCTTCATGCGGTTTTCACCAGTGGATAAAGTGATTCATAAGGAACGTTTTGGTATATAATTTATCAGGGATATTTCAATAATAATCATAATCAGGACGGGACAACGTCTGTCGGGCCCGCTAGTTAATTAATAAATTACAATTCTCGTCAAACTGAATATAGTTGCGTAAAACACAAATTAAGGTATAAGAAAGTATTATTTTACACTAGCAGACCTGGCAGAAGTTGTCCTGCCTGAATAATAAACAACACACCTAAAATTCAAATTCAAATATACAAAGGAAACTCTTACATAAAAATATGAAGGTACAGAAAAATAAGATACAAGAACATAATATAGTATGTATGTCAAACTATTGAAGACATTGAAGATATTGAAGAGCTTGAACTTTTTACCATACGGAGGTGTACCTATTGGGGAAGCATTTAGTGAACATTAACTTTTAAGAGAGATAGATTTTGTATTTTACAGATTTTGTAGGTGGTAAGAGCCACACTTAAGCTATTATAGGTTTCAGCATGAATGGGTCGGCTCGCTCGGGGTATTACCACCATCTCATAGAAAACCGACGTGAAGTAACAGTGCTTGCATTGTTGCGTTTCGTTTGGTCAGTGAGAGCGCTGGAGGCCCACTTCCCTATACCCCCCCCCCCCTCCCCAATCACAGGCTGGCAACGCACTTTCGACTCTCCTGATGTTGCAAGTGTCTATGGACGGTGGTGATCACTTAACATCAGGTGACCCGCCTGTTCGTTTGCCTCCTATAATATAAAAAAAAGATAGTTAACGTAGTCCGGTGAAGCTGTAAAGGCCTTGCAAGGCCAATAGCGTAGTCAGTTCGAAAAAAAAAGCGATAGTTAACTTTACAACAAAATTTCATACAAGCAAAGCCGCCGTTACGGACAAGTTCTTGATAAAATATAACTATTGTCTGTTGGTAATATTCCGTAAATAAATTCCTTGAAATGACGCGTTATCATAACAACATTTGCGTCACTGATGTGAATTGACTTACTGATATAATTAATTTAAGAAAATCGAGCGCACGATAATAAAAAAACTAAGTACATAACGACTTCTCGGTAATCCCGTGAATTCATAATATGGCTATAATAACAAGTACTGACGTCGGTGGTTTTGTTTTTTGTACCCGGTTTGTTTTTTGTACGAGTCTGAGGAAGTTTTATTCTATTTTAAATAATAATTTCACTAAAATAAATCTCTATAATCATTTATGTAAACAATTTTTTTGTTTAGACAACATATTTCGTCATTCTTATAGATTTAGATAAAATCCTTACTAATATTATAAATGTGAAAGTATGTGTTACGCTTTCAAGCCTCAACTACTCAACATATCATTATACAATACGTTGTCATTGATACAGAAAAGGACATAGGGTTTTTTTAATTTTTTTGTTTGCTTTCGCTGCGTGTTAGCGTTAGTATTATATACGTTGCCATGGTAACGAGGTAATTTTCTATCGCAAACATTTTTAAAGTTTGTTTTGTGTTTCTATTCATCATGTATATTCTACGTTGGTTTGTTTCCAATTTTTTATTTGTACTCTATTACGTATTATAAAAATAAAGTGCGTGTACCTGAAATTAAAATAACAACTTTTTGGTGATTAGATTTTGGCTACAAATACCAAAAAATATTTTTTATATAATGTTGATATTTTAAATTATTATATTTTGTTTGTTTGTTCCGGGTTATGTCCGAAACGGCTGGACCTATGTTAACGGGAATTTTACAGGCAAATTATAGCGGTTGACATATTCTATTTTATTTGTTGAACCCGTGCATTCGTCCATGTGAAATTTATTAAAAATATGTTGTTTATTGTAAACAAGCGAGTGAGACGTGTGGACTTCAAGAATAAATACATCATTGAAAGTCATATGTTTGTATGTAATTAAAATTATATTATCTTTTTGGTCAATGTGGCGGCCATTTTGATTTATTTACCGCGCTTGCGTCTACATAACTCAGTGATTATAGCAACGTATAAGACTAACTTAATTATATCGACAATACGGGTATATTAGATCTATATAATAAAATATTTAAAACGTATTGTTCGATAATGTATAGCTTAAAACTTTAATTACTTTCTTATATAGTCTAAGTGAGCACTGAGGGTGATATTTTGTAGGTTAAAGTTCCAGGCATGTTGCTGATGATAAATCCCATTTCATTCGATACACTGTTATTATTTACATTTCTAATGTACACTTTACATGTTACAGTAAATGGCGAGCGTGTCGTACTTACAAATGTTTTTGAGAAAGCATCTCTATCATGTACAACATCTACTGATAAATTTACAGTTTTTGATACATTTAAAAAAATCTAGATTTATACGAGGAAGCCGCGAGCAAAAGCTTAAGCTCATACTCATATAATACGAAGTTACAACTGTATTTCCTATACTCATTTTACGTTATGTTGAAGCTAAGATAAAGATATTAATCCCATTCAATATTAATAATACTATTTTTACCATAAGCAATATGAACGTAATTTTAACATAATTGTGTATGTTATGACGCGGTTTATGTTTTTGCTATAAAATATTTTTTGATGTATAAGAAAAAACTGTTGTTCTACTAAACACATCATAGAGTGGGACAAAAACTTCATCATTTATTGTAACGAATATACTGAGCTAAAGTGATAAACTTTTAGTAGAACTCGAGTAGAACTTTGTTCGTCGTAATACTAATAAACATATAATTAAACCAACGGATGTATGTTACATGTATAAATCCTTCATCTTGAAACAAAAGAAGCAAATATTAAAAAAGCACATACAAGTAAGTCTTAAAACTGCTTTGTAATTTGCAATCTATACTAATACTAGCGGTCCCGGCGGACGTTGTACTGCCTTGATAATGAAAAAAAAGAATAAAAAGTCAACCGCAGCGCCACCTTCCGGGTTCAATTGTGAATCTAAACCATTCTCGGATCCACTCGAACACGCACACAAAATTTCATCAAAATCGGCCCAGCCGTTTAGGAGGAGTTCAGTGAACGAACACACGTACAGAAGAAATTTATATATAAAGATTATGAAGCTTGAGATTTTTTGTTTGTTCGGAACCTTTGATCATCGGAACTATCGATCAGGTTATAAAAATGCTTTTAGCATTTTACGGCCTTTTTGTTGAAGGTTCCAACCTAACATCGTGCTACGATCCTTAGGAACAGAATACTAGCCATACAAAATGTAGTTTAGACAGTACGTAAAGTGAATACGAAGCTGCGCAAACTAACCGGGTTCGAGCATGAGTTAACTGCCCAACGAGAATCGAGCATTACTGAGAAAAACTTTACGCAACAGTTTATCTATGGAATTTGTTTAAACTTTGTGTTTACAGATATTCCAAATTTTTTGAATTGCATAAGTGAAACGCAACGGTCAGTTACTATACAGTACCCGGCATTTAATTTTGAACGTCGGGGAAAAGAGCAAGGCGTCCGGCTAAGATCGACTTGCTACGTTTTTGTAAAGCGTTCTCTCTATCGCACAGCACAATGACTGCGGTAGACAAAGATAACACTATACGAAACCATACTTTTCCGACTATCTCGGTCTTCTCACCGACGTGCCAAATCAAAAGCTGGATACTGTAATAACAAAGGTAGTAGTAATAAGAAAATGCAGTAAACTGGGAAATCAATCAAAACTTATTCATCTTCATCCCAAGTTTTAGGTTTATTAATTGTTTACTTTTCAAGTTTATTTGATTACCAAATAAACTAGTGCCACTTGTTATATTTGAGATGAATCCGGGTTTAAACCGAAAATATTTTTTCATCCTTCATCAATATATCAATATTGAAATCAAATCAACAATACTTTTATCAGTTTTGGCCCTGAACGGCGATACTACAAGCGGTTCGGAAAACAATCCAACTATCAAGAAGAATCGACAAGAAACTCGAGAGATCTTTTGAACTTATACGGTGTTATTCCAAAAAAGTTAAATACGTATTGAACCCTGGCTTTAAAAAGGTCTCATATTAAATGCACCGCGGACACTGATTGTTCGCCATCTTGTTCTTTTATCTCGCTTTGG
>AP028442.1:9926012-10171427 GCA_036509395.1 Antheraea yamamai | reverse complement strand
TGAATAAACTGTAAGACTTTCTTTCATAGTTTGTGCAATATCTCATAATACATGACGGCGTTCGCCATAGTTTTAAGGCATTTTATGAAACGATCAGTACACGACATGCTTCCATTAACGCTGACACGATACTGAGATCACGTTTGCTAGTTAGTCGAGTTTTAACACGGCGCTGTCGAAGCGCTTATGTCGTATCTACAGCTTTTTACTTATAATATCTTTGGCTACCACTCTCAAGTTGAATTTCGCTAAACACTCGTTGGTATGTTCTGGCAACTGCACTTGAGGACCAGTCCAATCTAGGTTTAGCGTGTTTACCATTTTAGACTACGTCATCATTTAATATCAGACGAGATTATGGTCAAATGCTAAAGATATATGAGTCCTATAAGGTATAAAAGTAAAGATTTAGTATCTGTTCATCATGGGTACTTAGGCTATTCGTGGATACTTCCTGATCTACGTTCTGGTTTCTGAGATTAATTTTTTACTGTCATTTTCTACAAAAGTACATTTCATCTAATTGCAAAAGTAAAATTTTCTACAAAAACTGTTTAGTAATTTTTGCGTGAATGAGTAAAAATAAATATCTAATCATCCATATAGACTTTCTCGCCTATAATAAGAATATACGATTTTTATTTCGTAGATTTCTTGGGCTTCCTTCCCTAGGAAAAAGTTGACTCATGCATTTAATTTAAAAATGAAAAGCATTCAGTGAATTATAAAGTTCAAGAATATTAAATAATGAAAAGAGGAAAATTATCAACCCCCACATAATTAAAGCTGGCATATACTTCACTTGAAAGTAAGTTTTAATGTCTTGAATTCCTTTCAAATTTATTTTCATTTACAATAAGACAAGAATTATTTTCTTATTAGAGTTGCGTTAGTTGTGTTACAGTATTTTCGATGAAAAAATTATAAAGAACTCGTCTTATGCGAATTCAATATAGTGTATATATAGTATATATACCACACAGAGTATGATTATAATAAATAATCTACTATTTAAATGAAAATATAATGTAAAATACGAAAAAACCTTTGGAAAAAGACATAAAACATGTTTACTTTTAATTTGGTATCTTTATGAATGTTGGGTCATGGTTATAGTAAGTAATGCAAGTTTGATTTCTCTTCAGTATAAAATGTGTCCGGTCTAGACGTCAAAATATGAATATCTACTAGAATGCCAATGGTTTCTACATATTGGGCAAATAAAATTCTTTTTGGATATATAATTCCGTTAACGTCTTGTCATGCTACGACGTATAGACTATCTCTTACTTTATCTCAGTAATATTGACAACCATCATATGGTTAATCTCTTCGATACGACAAGAAATATGTATTAGCATTAAAACCTCTTGAGGAGATAGGTATATATAATGATCTTAAAAATAAATAATGATATATTTCATGTGTCTTTCTTATTTCTTGATTAACATTTGAAGAACCGGATCTTTTATAGTTTTTAATGATATATTTAGGTTTTAAACTTATACACTATTAGCTTTTTGTTCGCGGCTTCGCTCACGTTAATGTAGATTTGATCTACCCCGCGGGAAGAGTACATTTTTACAAGATGAAGAGTACCCTATATCCTCTTCCGTACCCCTGACAATAGTGTACAAAATTTAATGATGATCGATTGAGTAGGTAAGGCTTGAAAGCGCAACAAATATACAACCAACGGAACTTACATTCAGGTTTATAATATTGGTTAGGATTAATTAATGGACAGAAAGTATTTATTTAAAACTAGCTTCTGCTCGCGACTTCGTCTACGTGGAATAGTTACTTTGGGCTAACTAACAAAAAAAACTATTTTGGAACATTCTTCATTGGTGCTACGCTGCTATTGGTCTTAACGTATATATCACCTATAGCCTTATATATATATATATAACCTATAGCCTTCCTTGATAAATGAGCTAACTAACACTGAAGAATTTTTCAAATCAGACCAGTAGTTCCTGAGATTGGCGCGTTCAACCAAACAAACAAAGCTTTATATATTAGTATAGATTTGCGTAAGACATTTAGAGAGTAATTCGGCATTTGTAATATGTGTTATCTGAAGAGTTGAATATGATATCGAAGTTGTAGTAGAATCGCTCAAAGTCCCACCTATCAATATGCAATTAGTTGACCGACACAAGGTGGGACAGGCGAGAGACGAATTAATCGAGTAAAAAGCAATTAACGAACGGTTTGATACCGACACTCCTTGCCAATTAAGTCGAGCGTAGATGAACATGTTTTAGGGACAAAGCGGTAGGTAATTTAAAATAAACACCCGTGTTTTATTCTGCCTGCTAATTCAAATAATAGATCTTTATCTATGAAATTGCCGTTCTTCAGTACTGGCCATTTCAAATCAAAATAATTTTTGTTTGGCTAAGAATTCTAATTTCAAATTAATTTTATTTTAAAAACATGGAATTCTTTTTCCAAAAGTAGTCATTTGTTTATTGATTAGTGTTACATTTTCATCGCATTTCAATCTTTTTTGTCATCATGGATACGTTAAAAATCGAGTAATTATGGAATATGAGTACCGTCGTGGCAGCAACGTGGCACAAGCGGCACGTAACATCAACGACGTTTACAGAGCTAACACTACAAGCCAACGCACCACCTGTTATTGGTTTGCTCGCTTCCGTTCTAGGAATTTCGACCTGAAAAATGAACCTCGCGGTTGTCCTAAGACTTTGGTCGACAACGACGAATTAAAGGCGATTGTGGAAGCTGATGATACACAATCTACGGCTGAATTAGCAGCAGCTTTCGATGTTAGCGTCAAATCAATATTGGTCCATTTGCGTCAAATTGGCAAGGAAAAAAAGCTTGACAAATGGGTACCCCACGAACTCAATGATCGCCAGCGCGAAGTACGCGTCGAGACGTGCCTTGCACTGCTCAACAGACACACAAATGAAGGAATTGTCAACTGCATTGTTACCTGCGATGAAAAATGGATTCTGTTTGATAACCGCAAGCGCACAGCAAGTTGGTTGGATCCTGGTTCAGCACCTAAACAATGCCCTAAACGAAAACTTACCCCTAGAAAAATGATGGTCACTGTTTGGTGGTCTAGCGCCGGTGTGATTCATCACAGCTTCTTACCAAACGGGGTGAGCATTACTGCAGATGTGTACTGTGAAGAACTGAACACAATGATGGAGAAGCTGGCTCATCTGCAACCAGCATTGGTCAATCGCTCGTCTCCGCTGCTCCTACACGACAACGCGCGACCCCGTACTGCACAGCAGACGGTCTCCAAGTTGCAAGAACTGGGGTTGGAAGTTCTTCGTCATCCGCCCTACTCACCAGACCTTACGCCTACAGACTACTACTTTTTCCAGAATTTGGATAACTCCTTGGCGGGAAAAAAATTCAATACCCGAGAGGCAGTACAAAATGCTTTTGAAGAATTTGTTGCCTCCCGTCCAGCTGATTTCTTTAAGAAGGGCATCAATAAACTGCCACTGCGTTGGCAAAGATGTAATGATTGCATGGGTGATTACTTCGATTAATACAAATAAAATATACATGAAAATTCGTTTAAATTTTTTCATACAAAACGGCAATTTCATAGGTAAAGACCTTTTTTTTTTTAACGTGGGGAAATCCCTTATGGATACCCACCCTCCCGGGGGAGAGAGTGGGTTATGTGCGACTCGCACGGACTAAAACCCCACGGTGTACCGACAGACCGTTGTGTGGGGGCAGCAAGGCATCGTTCCAGCTAATCAACCTTGTAGAGCCGTCCCCACGGTCCGCCCGGCGGAAGGTGACCGCCGGGCTCCTACCTATAGAGGGACAGACCGGGTACACACCGGCTGTCCCCCCTCGTCCGCCGGACCTGTGCAATGAGGAGATGGGCCCCCCGGCCTACCTCCTCAGGTCCGGCTACGGTGGCGGGAGGAGTTGGGCAAAGCGTCGCCTCCTCCCGCCTGTCCTCCTTTGGCGGAGAGGGCCACTTTGAGGATCTGCCTCGCGGGCCTTCTCCGCCTCCTCCTTCTGCGAGATGACGTCCTCGCAGAAGGAGGACATCGCTCGCCACGCCTGTTCGCTGCCGAGCATGGCCGAGACCACGCTCGGCAGCGATAAGTCTGGTCCTACCGCCGCCGCCAGAATGCGGCGCTGCTCCCCCCACGCAGCACACTCAAACAGAGTGTGTTGCGCGGTATCTTCGACAGCTCCGCACTCGTGACAGGCGGGGGTCGGCTCCCTGCGTGCGATCCGGTGCAGGTACCACCCAAAACAACCGTGTCCGGTGAGTACCTGCACCAGTCGAAACGTCAGGGAGCCCCACTCCCTTCCAATCCATTCCCGCAGGACCGGGCGGACGGCGTCTACGGTAAACCACCCGAACCGCTCGTCCGCCAGGTCCTGCTGCCACCTTTTCCTTTACCTTGAACTATTTTTACTGAATTTAATTAAAACTTTAACATATACATTACTTACTTATTACTTTAACATAACATATATAATTAACACATGAGCAAGATCACGTCAACTGGACCCCCCATTTTCCACTTGATCATAAAAATTAATCCCATGTATTTTTTTTAGGAGTTCATACCATGATAAAATGATCCCCCAAAACGATTTTAAAAAATTTCGATTTTAACAATATTTTTTTTTACAATGAAAATTTTAGGTACTTTTAATTAAAAAATGGACTGTAAATCAACCGTTAAAGTTAAATTAATGGGGCTTGAAGGATTTATTTTTAAAATGTTTATATTTTGATAAAATATTAATACCTATAGTACCACCCGACCCACAGAAACACCGACGTGAAGTAACAGTGCTTGCATTATTGCGTTTCGTTCGGTCAGTGAGAGCGCCGGCGGCCCACCTCCCCCTTCCCCCTTCCCTTCCTCCCCCTCCCTGTAAACACAGGATGGCGACGCACTTGCGACTCCCCTGGTGTTGCAAGTGTCTATGGACGGGGGTGATTGCTTAACATCAGGTGACCCACCTGTTCCATTGCCACCTATGACATAAAAAATATATGTTAGTTCTTCGTTGCTTAGTGTCTAATGCCAGCTTATTTTTTCGTATATTTTATGTACAAATTGTTATTTTTCACAGGGCATCTGTTTTTTTTCACAATTTAAAAATGACAGTCGATAGATTTTCTTGTTGGTATATTTTAGTCACTAAAATTTATTAATTTATATCACAAGATACATTATCTTCGTCGCCATATGTTGAGCTGAATATATTTAAATAAATACAAAGTGTAATGTTTTATTAATTAAGTATATATTATCGACGTGTTTCATCACAGCTTAATAAATGACGATCAACTCAGTGTTATTTGAAATAAAGTAAATGAATACTATATAGAGAGTTTTTGGCGGAATCTTGGAATATTATGTAGTGATCTTTATATTTTATCCATAATCTTGTGTTATTTGGCTCTATATTGTGTAATGTTGGTGGTGCTTTACGTAATATAGTTTGGTTACTGTGCACAAGTGAAGTGCATCGGAAATAATACCACGGAGCATGGATTCTGACTTGCCACAAAAATTCTCAGAAAAGTTCTAACAAGATGGCCGCCATCTTGTTAGTTCATTGAAATTATATCGAGAAACTTGTAATATCGTTACTCACTTGACAATGGCAGTAATAATCTACTAGAAGACTGGTTGTCAAGAATAAAATAGAAGAAGAATACTATATAAATTGTACTACACTTTTGAATTCATGTTCGTTATATTCGACACAGATATTAAATTTGAAAATTATGGAAGCGATCATTGCTCTTTAGTACCGCGGTCAGACAACGTCACGATCGACGTATATTTTAATCCTGCAATGAGTAGGCTTTGCGGTTATGGAAAGCATTGTAATAAAACTAACTATACCACAAGTCTTTTTCTAACATCCGTCTGGTTCATTACCGCTGTCAAATGGAAAATTTGTCGGCAAGCAACAATATGTATATATATATATATATATATATATATATATGTATAGCTGCACCTACATTTTAGACTCAATCTCCGTTTAGATTTAGCTTATTATTATTTGTGGCTACATCGTTAGTTAACATCCAATGGCATTGGGTTAAAGGCTAGAAAAGCTAAAGTAAACCATTCAAACAATAACCCTGAAACTGCTATTACATTTTTAATTTTATCTTACTCTTCATTTATACCCTCTAATCTAATCGTAAGCATCATCATAAAATTTGGACTCACACAAGTAAACACATATTTTGTCGTTACGAGAAAATATTTTGATTCAAACCGTATTTGTTGACCTACATACGTAAATGCTTTTCGTGGGCTATATCGTTCAAATTCATAGGCGACATTCGATTTACCAGGATGGGATCATATGGGGTTATTATGAGTACGATCTTAGAAGCAGTTTAGCAGAAGTTATAAATATTCTTGTATGTTTATTGAAGTTATACTTCTTTTGGCGCGTTAGGGAAAAATAATGAGAGTAAATTTTTACGATGCGCGCGCACACTGTCACGAAAAATCGACACCCTGAAGTTAGCTATAGTCAACATTTTGTTTCTTTGTATTTGTTTTTTGTATTTCTTTGTATTAAAACTTTCAATGTATTAAATACCTTTTTTCTATTGCTAGTGTCGTTTTTTCTACAAACGTAGAATAAGGCGAAAGATAAAATTTTTGAAAAGATTTTTATCTTGTTACGCCAAAGAAGTATAACTTCTAACGCGTGTGCATAAGTACACACACACTTTTTTTGAGTAAAGTAAATAGAAAGTTATTATTTATAAATTACTTCTGCAGAGGCTATTTTCCTACGTATACTTTTATGTCCGCAAATGATCCCATTTGGGGTTTCGTCCAGTACCCAAAAATGATAGACTGTTATTATCTCATGGATTACTTATAACAGCGTGTAACTGAATAGATATAATAAAAAGCCTTTTGTAGTAGATTTATAACACGTTTTAGAGGTAACATTGAAAATAACTGAAGATGACAGGTCACAATTACTTTAGCTTATTTATTTCCCTGAAACATTTACAATAGAGAATTCTATGAATTTTCTTTTGTCGAGAAACACATTTTAGTCAACTTGTAACTTATTGTTATGTTTATTTTCTAATAATAGTGGCAAGTGTTTAAGCAATTTATAATAATTTTTGATGCTTTAACATTTACAGGTCATCGAATACAAAGACGCTACGTATTTATTTCTACATTTTAAACAATTATTTTTGTTAAATGTAATTTTAAATTTGTGATATCTTATAAGACATTCCTTATAATTATATGTTGTGAACAATATTGGTCAAACAGAACAGTTTAATTTTTAATACTATGTAAAAGATAATAATGTCTATTGTGGATTACTATTTGAAGATAGACATATGTACGATTTGGGACTTTTCTATAGGCGTTTGTAAGATATATAATTCCACAGTACTTTATCTTGATTAATCTCATAATATTTAGTCTGCGTTAGTAATATAAGCTCACGAAAAAAATTTTTACGACTAGATTATAAATACATCGATTTTTCTCTATGAGTATTATTCATATGAACCAGGAAAAAATTCTCTGAACAGTATTAAAAACGTATATGGTATAGTTTAGATAAAACTAAGAGAATACGCGGACAGACGCGCTTGCGACTTTGTTTTCTGATATCTATTGATTATTAATGATATTACCGCTTTGCTAACTCGTTTAAATAACATAGTATCTTAACAAGAATAACAAAAACTGTGTGTGCACTTATATACACGCGTTAGAAGTTATACTTCTTTAGCGTAACAAGATATAAATCTTTTCAAAAAAATTATCTTTCGCCTTATTCTACGTTTCTAGAAAAGACGACACTAACAATAGAAAAAAGGTATTTAATACATTGAGAGTTTTAATACAAAAAACAAAATGTTGACTATAGCTAACTTCAGGGTTCGTGACGGTATGCGCGCGCATCGTAATAACTTCAGGGTGTCGGTTTTTCGTGACGGTGTGCGCGCGCATCGTAAAAATTTACTCTCATCATTTTTCCCTAACGCGCCAAAAGAAGTATAACTTCAAAATGTGACACTGTTCGTACAGGAATAACATTAAGATCGTTTATTACAATTGAACATTTATCGTCATTTCACCTGATGTTAACTGACAATGTAGTCTAAGATAGTAAAAAACCCTATACCTAGATAAGGAATGGTTGTCAACTACAGATGCCGGAACACTTTAGGTTCTTGGCGAGAGATGTTCAAATTGTAGGTGATAGCTAGCCAGACGGACTAAAAAATAGCCCTAGCACTATGTTGTGATGACTTCATTACGCTCTTTGCTTTCATCGAAAGCACTGGTTCATGTGCGAACATTCGAACCTGTGTCGATTGACGAGGTGTTCAAACACGCAATTACAGGTTATTGAGTGATCGTTGCTTCAAAAGGAAATATTTTAACTTTTTATGTGTCAACCGTGTAAGGAAAATTATGCCTGAAAATATATCTTCGCACTCACTCGACTGAGTGTTGAACGTATAAGTCATTCTTTTTCCTTTTCGTAATGATTGATAAATCTTATAAGGAGTTTTGTGAACAAGGGTGATGATTGTTCGTTAGAAATTGTCTATTAAACTGAAGCTCAGTAACAACTAGATTAACATTATACAAAATTATTATATGAGAATGAAGCCAGAGTAATCTTAGTTCTCAGTGACCGAAAGAAAGAATTTCGGCACCGAAAAAAAAATAGACGATATAATATATATTCTAAAACAACCACGTTACAAAGGGCAATCTCTAGGGATGTACTTAATACTGAAATGTATTAGGATTTCTACACTCAAATCCTTGGGATTTTTCCGCTGTTTCCCAAGAGAACCTCATTACCTTTATTAAAGGTATTTTATATAAATTATTATGTTATGTATAAATAAATCTAAAAATATATATAATATCGAATTATCTGTTATTTCTCCGGGTTAGACTGAAATAGTTGAACAGATTTTGATGAGAATTTTTTTGACAGATAAAGGCCTTTTCAGAAAAGTATCTAGGTTACATATAACTAAGCTTTCCAATTAAGCAATAACTATAAATTTTACAGAGGCAGCACAAAATTGAAAAGTAGCTTACGAAGGATAACTATTAATGAAAAAAATTATATGTCAATACTCATCTGGCTAGCCACCACTCTGAAGTTGGAAATCTGTTGCCAAGCACTTATAGATTATAGACTATTTCACTATTCAATGTTTGAATAGTAGTGCCTTCAGCCAACAGCCAAGGACAATTGTTGTGACTACCATACCTTTACTTTTTAATTTGTCGGACTTTCAACGTGCATAGGTGGACCTTTTATTTTCTTTTCCTTTTTCTAATAGTTAATCGAGAGAAAAGAGTTGATTTTTTTATAGTACCATATAACATTATTATTATATTTCTTTTAACAGACCGCCTAAGAAGTTAATTACATTTTCGTTTCTTTTTTAATGAAATTTGTTGCTCGCACTCTCAGTTTTCTTATTACTTTTACACCCCAAGGGTTGCAGGGTAAAAAAAAATCGAAAAAGAAACAAGAACATAATAAATATTCTTACTTGTTATCTATAATAATTATCCTATGGTTAGTTTTTGATGAGAGTGTAATATAACGAGACAGTTCTTAGAGATGATTTTATATTTGCAAACTAATAACATGAACAGATAGAAAACCTGTGAGAAATTCTTATACGAGGAATATCTCTATCAATTGTAATAAACACAGAAATAGTAAATTGGTTTTATAATGTAGGTATCTGGAGTATTTTATACAGTGAGGATCCTTACTACTATTATTAATGCGAATATGATTTGGTTTGTTTGTTACACTCACCCTCCTCAACTACTTAAGTGACTCTTCATTCAGTAAATATGTATTGTCCGTAAGCAATAGAGTAAACGAACATAAACGTGAGCAAGGCCGAGAGTAAAAACTAGCAAAATTGAATTATTATGTAACTTAAACGTCGACAGCAATTTTTGTAACGATCAATCATATATATTACCTTCAACGGATGTTGGACGATGAAATAAAAAGTGTCCCATTACCGAAATGGTATATTGTTGACATACTAATACAAATTGATCTAACGTTATTAGGTGATATTAGTTTTGCCAGACACTCTTTGTTAATAAATTAACTTCTATGTCCACAACAGTAATAAACAGAAGCGAATACTCCATGATTGTTAATGTTGATATGTCTTTTGTGTTATTATAATATAATTAAACTAACATATTTAGTTTTCCAGTTGCTGTTAAAAAGGTATTCGCGACAGCAATTGTACCGCACTCAAATTACGTATTTCGTAAAAGTAATAACAACAGCAGTTGTCGCTAAATGCTTACTTTAAAATGGCAATTTTCTTTAAGTACCAACTATAACCAATTCTTAGCACAACAACGATAATACTGCATTTTCATAAATAATGTCATAACTTGTCTACGAAGAAGTTTATACAAAAGAGTTTTTATTTTATTAACCGAATTCAAAAAGAAGGAGGTTTTCCATTCGATTGTAATTTTTTTAATGTTACCCCATAACTTTATTTATAAACCGATTTAACATATTCTTTCTTTATTGTAAATGGGGCATTTTAAAGGGGCTCCCGTTTTAATTTCATTGTTATTAGACCTTATATTTCGAAGATACATTAGGGAAATCCTCAAAATTGTATGGAAAATGTATAGCGATTGACGTATTTGTAGGTTTGCGACAATTCAGGACTACGTATGTACCTAACTACAATCAAGAACGTTCTGTGTGGGCTTTTTAGAGGGATTTTTTGGAGTTGATTACTTTTTTGCCACCTTCAGCTATCTCTTTGCTTTTATGAAATACGTAATCAATGAGCGAAGATATCAGCAGTAAATACCTATACTTGTGTAATATAGTAATTAAGAACCAAGACTAAATATAAACAAACCATTAAAAACGTCTTGTTGGTTTCCGCATGTTAAAAGCGAAATGTCAATAAAAAATATTTTAGGAATACATTCGTAAGTTACATAATTTTAATGAAGAAAAATGGGCCACGCTCAATGTAAAACAGATTTCATAATATTAGAAAATTGTTAGTTACTTTTATCAACTTTTTCATTTATACATTATATTGTTTACTCATAAATATCTACAAATATTGTCCAAGTTTTCATTCTTTTTTTATTTATAATCAAATACTTTTAACATTTCAAAGTCCTTTGACTCATACCTATATTTTACATTGAAATATAACTTTTTGCTTTTAGTCGGATTATATTCACAGTTTTCATTTTGCCAACATGAGCGTACTTTACTCTTAATAAAATTTGGTATATGCATGTTTTAGTTATACTTTTGTTTTGGATATATTTAGTTTTCATTTGTTTATTGATATTATGTTCTCGTGGCTCATAACGTCGCTTGGCGGAGGCTAATTTTTTTTCATGTAATAAAAAAATGAAAGCAAAATATAAAAAATAGGATTATACATGTGATCGGTAATTTTATGATAGAAGTTGGTGACATATTAGAATCTTCGAATGAATAATCTTTTAAGAAAATCTTTAGTATTTTTTGTAGGAAAAGGTAAACTGAAGTGTGTCCGCTTATTTCGTATTTGGATTGATTCGTGATTAATATATGAGTTACTAGCTCTAAAAACTTTTGGAACCATTAGTTTTTTGGTTTATCTTTGGTCTCACGGCCAATGAATGGACCACAAAGTGTTTACAACAAATCATTTCTGTAAGGTGGGTTGTGTGTGTAGGTCAGGGCTGTAGCTAGAGTCGAATTTGAGGTAGGGCAACATTGGTTACAGATAGGGCGGAAGTTAGAAATGTATTATAATGTAATATATATAATACTAGCGGGTCCGGCAGACGTTGTCCCGCCCTGATTATAAAAAAAACCTTGACAAATTATACTAAAACGTTCCTCATTAATTAATCACTTTATCTACTGGTGAAAACCGCATAAAAAATCCGTTGAGTAGTTTTTGAATTTATCGCGAACAGACAGGCAGACAGACGCGGTTGGGGACTTTGTTTTATACTATATAATGATATTTGTTCTCGTATGTCACAAACTATGGTATGTTCGGAAAAGTTTAGATACCTATCGCTACATTGTTTTAAATCTCAAACTATGAACGAACAGTTTAACTATAATAATTTATTTTAGTTTTTGGTATTTTTAAGGTAGGGCATTGCCCCACAATGCCCCCCTAGCTACGGCCCTGATGTAGGTATGGCGATATATTGTCGCAATTGTCATTTTTAAGCAGTATGTGACATCTGATCGTGTATTGTTAATAAAAAAGGAGTTAAACTACTTATGTATTTCAAGCAAACAAAGAAAACACAAAATGTAGTCAGTCAATGAGATTTAATACGACTACATATTTTGATATTTGATACATTAAAAAATGATTGTATTATTTTGTTTTTTTTTTATCTACACAAAATAAAACTATATTATATTATTAAGTTAAGAAAATATAAATAATCTCTAATACATATATCTTTCAGATTAAGATATTCATATTACATTACTAGCGAGCCTGGCGGACGTTGTTCTACCTTGATAATTAAAAAAAATCTAAAATTCAACCGCAGTACCACCTACCGGGTCCAATTGTGAATCTAAACCGTTCTCGGATCCACTGGAACACGCACACAAAATTTCATAAAAATCGGTCCAGCCGTTTAGGAGGAGTTCAGTGAAATACACACGTACAGAAGAAATTTATATATTAGATCTTTACCTATGAAATTGCCGTTTTGTATGAAAAAATTATAACGAATTTTTTTCATGTATTTTTAAATTGTATTAATAGAAGTAATCACCCATGCAATCAATGTATCTTTGCCAACGCAGTGGCAGTTTATTGATGCCCTTCTTAAAGAAATCAGCTGGACGGGAGGCAACATTTTCTTCAAAGGCATTTTGTACTGCCTCTCGGGTATTGAATTTTTTTCCCGCCAAGGAGTTATCGAAATTCTGGAAAAAGTAGTAGTCTGTAGGCGCAAGGTCTGGTGAGTAGGGCGGATGACGGAGAACTTCCAACCCCAGTTCTTGCAACTTTGCAACTTGGAGACCGTCTGCTGTGCAGTATGAGATCGCGCATTGTCGTGCAGGAGCAGCGGAGACGAGCGATTGACCAATGCTGGTTGGAGATGTCCCAGCTTCTCCATCATTGTGTTCATTTCTTCACAGTACACATCTGCAGTAATGCTCACCCCGTTTGGTAAGAAGCTGTGATGAATCACACCGGCGCTAGCCCACCAAACAGTGGTCACTTTTCTAGGGGTAAGTTTTCGTTTAGGGCATTGTTTAGGTGCTGGACCAGGATCCAACCAACTTGCTGAGCGCTTGTGGTTATCAAACAGAATCCATTTTTCATCGCAGGTAACAATGCAGTTCAAAATTCCTTCATTTGTGTGTCTGTTGAGCAGTGCAAGGCACGTCTCGACGCGTACTTCGCGCTGGCGATCATTGAGTTCGTGGGGCACCCATTTGTCAGGCTTTTTTACCTTGCCAATTTGACGCAAATGGACCAATATTGTTTTGACGCTAACGTCGAAAGCTGCTGCTAATTTAGCCGTAGATTGTGTATCATCAGCTTCCACAATCGCCTTTAATTCGTCATTGTCGACCAAAGTCTTCGGGCGACCGCGAGGTTCATTTTTCAGGTCGAAATTCCCAGAACGGAAGCGAGCAAACCAATAACAGGTGGTGCGTTGGTTTGTAGTGTTAGCTCCGTAAACGTCGTTAATGTTGGGTGCCGCTTGTGCCGCGTTGCTGCCACGACGGTACTCATATTCCATAATTACTCGAATTTTTAACGTATCCATGATGATAAAAAAGATTGAAATGCGATGAAAATGTAACACTAATCAATAAACAAATGACTACTTTTGGAAAAAGAATTCCATGTTTTTAAAATAAAATTAATTTGAAATTAGAATTCTTAGCCAAACAAAAATTATTTTGATTTGAAATGGCCAGTACTGCAGAACGGCAATTTCATAGGTAAAGACCTATTATAAAGATATATATATATTATGATTTTTTCGTAGTAAACATTTAATTTTACGTGGGAAGAAAAACACGCGTAGCCTGTTAACTATATAAGATAATAAAGTTCCATCGCACGCCGTCGTAAATACTCGTACGTGTAGGTACTTGGTTTATCGTTAGAAAAATGGTGAAAATAATAAAAAAATTAATTACACAAAACATATTTTTTTGCATTTCAAAAGTAAATTGCTGATTGTAGACGTAAGAAGCGCGAAGTATGACGAATAAGGGCTTAATAAAGGTTTCGACTCGTCCATGATAAGTGTTGAATGTATTAGGACACGAACGAATTGTTAAAAAGATAAACCAGATCGAGTTTCTTGCCGGTTCTTCTCGATGGCTGGGTTGTTTTCCGAACCGGTGGTAGTTTTGACGTTCATAAGTGCCTTCTTAGGGCCTAAATTGAATAAAGTGTTTTTGATTTGATTTGAACGAATTAGAAATAGAGTCAATAAGTCTTTAATATTAGTACTATAGCGTTTTTATAATTTTAAGAGAAAAATAGAAGAATAATGACGTTGTACTTTTATGTGGAAGTGGATGGGAAATAATACCACGGACATTGAATTCTGAGATGCCACAAAAACTCCTTGGAAAGTTCTAACAAGGGAACCACAATCTTTTTAGAACATTGAAATCATTACAAGAGACTTGCAATATTATTACCTATTCCATAATGGGATTAATACTTTGGATGATTGATTGCTAAATATATATATATATATATATATACAGTGGAACCTGATTAACTGGGATCTCAAGGGACCAGGAATGTTGTACCATTTATTGAGGGTTTCAATTAATCCAGTTTTCCAATTAGGCAGGTTTAAAATTATAGTTGTCTCATTTACAGAGGCTCCCGATTATAGAGGTCGAAATGTACGGATATTCCATTTATGCTATGCTCCCTACACAGTTCATCACGCGACTTTCCACAATCATAATCTGATAGAAGTTTTAATTTTTCAGATTCTGATAACGTTTTATATTTACGTTTGAGCATTTTGTATACTTTTACTCCTTTGTTTTTAGGTCGAAACCTGAGATAGTACTGACAAACAAAGCGTGTGCGAAAGACATTCTAATGTTTGTAAACAAAAGTGTCGAAACCTGTCCCAACCCGATTAATTTGTCTCATTTATAGAGGGAATTGAGTTACAGAGTCCCAATTATAAAGGTAAACATCGAATAAATTCTAGAAATCAGATCTCATTTAACCAGGTTCCAAAAGTCCCATTAATAGAGGGAATTCAATGAAAAAGTACCGGGACCTCATTGCAACTCTCAATAATAGAAGTTTATCATTTATCCAGGTCCCATTTAACCAAGTTTCACTGTATATATTTCCAATTGTTTTATTGAAAGCTATTAAAAGTAGTTAAAAGCTACCAACAGAATAACCTAAAGAAAATCCTTTTAGAGAAAGCACTGAACTGTTTTATATTCAACTGTTTACATATATATCAATACCATGAACATTCGCTTTCCAATAAAAAAATGTTTTCAAAAGTACACAACTCCAACTAATATTAATAAAAACACCAAATATTTCATAGTAATTACATTGCTTTGATAGTCCAAATCACGGTAACAACTCGGAACATCGTCTCGGTCCGTCTCACGGGAAATCGAGTTTCTAGCAAGAAGCTAAAAGGGATACACCGCCCTAGTTACAGAACCGATCGACAAATAACGCTATTGGATACAGCTATACTGTCCTATATTATCCGTCCATTATGTGTTTATACGGGACGCGTTATTAGGTCGATGGATCACGTCGACAAAGTTCAAACTTTTTCATAAATATTTTATACGAGTCGTTATAAATATTCATTTAAACCATACTTATATATAATCTTTACAATTCGTATACTGATATTAAGTTAGCTAATTTAAATTACATCACGGAATAGCGTTCTATGCAATGAAAAGAAATATTTTTCAATTTGCATATGAAAGTGTCGTCAAAATCGGTTCAGCTATAGAGATTATCCCGGAGGAACAACAAACACTTCAATTTTATTTATATGTATATATATATATATATATATATATATATATATGTATGTATGTATCTACCAGAACCACTGTTCCTGAAGGGAAAAACGTTTTGAACTTGATTTGAAATTTTTTTATTGTTATTATGAAAAAAAAACTATTACATTATTATTACTAAAGACGAACTGTTATATCCCTTAATAGTATGTGTATAAAGCGCATTCAACATTTCAATATATGACGTTGTTTTGTCACGTGCAATTAAGCAATTATGCATTTTTAGTTTACTTCATTATAAACTTCCTTTACCTTAAGACAGTCATTACTAGAATCTCGCGGAGTACGGCGTAATCCACTGAAACAAAATTCGGGAGTCAGTATATTGTGTGGTAATATAAATCTATATTTTTTCAAATATACAATTTAGTGAAAGAGTGTGTTTAATTTTTTTTTTAAATGAGAAACATGGACGCCGCCTAATAGAACGCAGATTTAGAAATGGATCAGTTTATAGAAGTGATAAGTGTTACATTTGAAATAGATGGTTAACTAACAAATTGCCGATCGCTTGTCTTTGGCGACTGCTTATTTCTTTTGTTGTTGAGTTAGTCTCGTCCTTTGCTAACCATACCTTGTCCATATCAACAATAAGAAAAAAATATAAACTGCAAATAGTTATAAGAAAGTACTATGTCAGTAGATTAAGGACGAATTTAAGAAATTAAGTTTATATTTATTGACATTATTATGTGAATTGTTAACGAATGTATTATTTTATGTATGTATTATAATTTAGTAAATAGAAGGCATCCAAGTGTGAACTGATTAGCCGTAACATTTCAGTTAAACGTTAATTCCTTACTCCTTCTGACAGAGCAATTTGTCACTCTCCAGTCGACTGATTATAGGGACATCTCACTATAGTAAATATACGTATAGAGACAGAACATTTTTTATATTGGATATCTGTCAAATACAATATTTGTTTGTTACTTGTGTGAGCCTGATGGGATTTCCCATTGGCCACGTTTTAGGAACACTTAATTTATTTTTCTAGAGGATGATTGTCCAATAATTCGCAATTCTCACGTACGATGTATAAGTGACTCTTGTAAAAGTTTACTCTTCTAGAGTTTAAGGCTTATGTTCAGGTTTAATTATTTTATTAATAACCCAGCTATACCCGCGACTTCGTCTGCGTGGAAGCTTATGTAAAAACAGTGATTAATAAAGTCATCTGAATGTATTAAGTCCATTTACTTGTCTACTTTTTTCTCGTACTTACGCCGCGTCGTCATTAAAGCTACAATAACTTTTGATAGAGTGCACCGATTTTAATGAAACAAACACTAAGTTACTCCCGAGGATATGCTTTACGATTTTCTTGCGAGGATTTATTGTGAACCCAGTACTTTAGCAGTGACGCGTGTTTATACAAACGGATAGATAGACAGATATTTCTAAAAATGATTGAAATGTATTCTATTACTTATTCCTAGACAGAGTACAGACACGTTAAGTTTACATTCTTATTATATCTATATATTTAAATAAGAAGATGATATCTGTATATTTAAATATTTAACATGTAGCGATAAAAGTGACATTTTTTTAATAAAAAAAACCTTGGCAAGTTATAAAACTAAACCTTGCTCATGAATCACTTCATCTACTGGTGAAAATCTGTTCAACCGTCTCTGAGTTTATCGCGAACAGGCAGACAGACAGACGTAGCAGAGGACTTTGTTTTATAATGTGTAGTGATTATATCAAACATGTTAGTAATTTTTGTATATGTATTAGGGTGATTTTTAATGACTATTTTTTAAAAATGACGTCTGGTTAAATTTGAGCCCTTAATATATTCCAGAGCGTGAGAAGATTTCTCATATAAAATTCACGTAAACTTTGATCATTATTGTTTTAATATTTATAATTCGGCGGTACTTACTAAACTTAGATATGCTGGATCTGGTAAAAGAACAGCATAATTTAAATACTAGAAACAGCAACAAATTGGTCATTCCATGCTTCAAGCTCACTAAGTCCAAAAACAGTTTTTTAGGTATTAGTGTTACGTTTTATAACAAAGTCCCGAAACACATTACCGATTTGCCGGATAGTGAGTTCAAGAACCATGTCAAGCGAGTTTTAATGTCTAAAGGCTATTATAGGGTGGATCAATACGTGAACGGTTGTGACGTCTGGAAATGACGCCCCTCTCTGTGCATCCACTAATAACGAATGTAAATGTTTATGTTATTGTAAAAATATATAACAAAAAAAGATAAACCAGATCGAGTTTCTTGCCGGTTCTTCTCGATGACTGGGTTGTTTTCCGAACCGGTGGTAGCTTTGACGTTCATAAGCGCCTTCTCAGGGCCTAAATTTAATAAAGTATATTTTGATTTTGACTTTATGGTGTCATATAGTTCGAACTCGGGAATTACTCAGAATTGATTGCCTTACAATAGTGTTTATTGCGACTTACGTGTAACTCACGCCGATGAGACAGTACAGGTTACTAAAGTTAAATTTCGTGGAAATTTCTTTTTTTTTATTATTATTATATTAATGGCTGGACCTACGACATTTTGCTTCTGGACCGAAAAAAAATAGTCGTTTAAAAATCATCCTAATCTTTATATATAAATTTCCTCTGTACGTGTGTATGTCACTGAACTCCTCCTAAACGGCTGGACCGATTTTTATGAAATTTTGTGTGCGTGTTCCAGTGGATCCGAGAATGGTTGAGATTCACAATTGGACCCGGTAGGTGGCGTTGCGGTTGACTTTTGGGATTTTTTTTTATTATCAAGGCAGGACAACGTCCGCCGGGCCCGCTAGTGTGTATATAAAATTATCGCAATTTAAAAATCAAATAACTCTGACATAATATTATATATATACCTATATATAGTATGACCTAGATATTGGTATAATGAGGTCAAAATTATTAGCGTGTTTTCCGATAAACACTGATTCACTTGTCATTTTAAATATCCAAGATCGATAATTGTATTTACCCAATAAATAATATTATTGTATATATATATTACGTTTACTATTTAAGGAATATCATCTATATTACTGTTATTATCACTACCAGCGTACTTTGATTACCGGTACCACGGTTTATTGGTACAAAAGAACGATGACATTGACTGGGATGTGACGAATAGAATAAATAAAGGGTGGATGAAATGGAGATGGGTGTCGGAGATGATATGTGATCTACGAATTCCCGTGGAATTCGACAAACAAATGAATAAAGTTACTCATATCATGTATCGGTAGAGTTATAAAAGAGATCGATGAAAGAAGGTCTCAAAAGTTACTACAGTTACAAATTATGTAAAATATGATTTCAATTAGAATATATATGATTAGGAATGCGTGTATTATATAATCAAAACAGTTATACGTGAAGGTTAGCCGGTATTGGAACAGAGGAAGACCAATTAAGGTATGGAAGGGTTGTGTAAAGGATGATATGCGTAGAAAAGCTGTGAATAGCTGAGTTGACAGCTGTTAAAGAAGAATGGAAAAGGAAATCATGTTATACCAACCCTATTTAGAAGACGATTTGAACAATACTTATGTTGTGTAAATCTAAAGAACTACCTAAAAATATTTTACAGCAGAAACAAAAACAAAAATACAAATGTTAAATTCCTTTTTTATCTATACATATAATAAGAATGTAAGTCTAACGTATCTGTACTTTTAATTATATTAGAAATGTTTGTCTGTCTGTATGTTTGTCTGAACACTTATTACTGCTAAAGTACTGCGTTCACAATAAAACAAATCATAAAGCATATCCTCGAGTAACATTTAGTCTTGGTTTTATTAAAATCGGTTCACTCTAAGTTATTGTAATGTTAATAATGTCACGACTTAAGTACGAGTGAAAAGTAGATAATTAAATGGACTTAATATGTTCAGATGATTTTATTAGTCTGTTTTTTTAACCAGGTTCCAAGCGGTCGGAGTTGTGGGCACAGTTGGACTTTAATAAACTTGTCTGTTAGAATTTTTTCACGCTGGTTCCTGTTTTTTCATTAAATCAGTAAATAGAATGAATGGTTTCGATCGATCGATCATTTTAACGCTTTTCAATTGCACATAATTTTGTTCATTGAAACATGGAAGTTACTGCAATCTAAATTCTCTTTTGCTGTGAATTGATGATGCGGATTGAGATGGAAAAAATATTCTAGGGATTGTATGTTTCAAGTATCTATTGGTACACACTTATATAAGCTTGGTGACATATTTATTAGCTTTTTTATTGTTGTATCTATTGGAGACATGAAATTATATTTCGTATATCTGTTTATTTTACTTTTAAGGAAACACAAAAGAGAAGAAATTTACGCAAAAACTACTAAACTGATTTTCACGAAATTTCGTAAGGTAGTAGGTAGTTCATATACCGATATAAAATACTAGTTTCTGCCCTCGACTGTAATAGTTACTTTTGGCCCCCGAACCCGAAAAAACCTCGATTTTGGAACATTCTTCATTGGTGCTTCCACCCCTATTAGTCTTAGCGTGACGATATATAGTACATAGCCTTCCTCGATAAATGAACTATGTAAAACTTAAATAATTTTTTCAAATGGGACAAATAATTCCTGATATTAGCGCGTTCAAGCAAACAAATTCTTCAGTTTTATAATATTATATTCTATGCTTATAATACAACTGTATATAAGCTAAATCTGTACTTAAATATTCTTTTTTAATATAATCGTGGTAGCCTTTGTTATCGATATAGAAGCCAAAAATAATCCTTTTACAATTTTTGTCTGGCTTGGCTGGCTGTCTGTCCCTGTGAAAGTACTGAACCAATTTTGACGAAACTTAGAACAGTGATAACTAATATGACACGGTTACGTCTAGGATGCTATTTGTCCCGTAAAACGCAAGGGGTTCTCTAGGATAACGGACGAAAATTTGTAGTTAATGATTTTTTTTACACAGTTTGGTAAATTTTCTTTGTGCTATATATAGCAGATAGATTAGCTAAAAATTTAAGCTATATACCATCTCCCTATGCTGCTTTGAAAAAATGTAACAAAAAAAATATCGTTGGGTTCCGAATCGACGCCTTCGACGGTCCGTATACTGTACAGTACGTTATAACTGAGCTACGGCTACATGACTTCGCTACGCGTATTTATCAATCAGTTAGAGAATTAGAAGCACAAAACGTAATAAGCTAAAAACGCAATAGGCTAAATCTTATTGATATATGTGTTGTATCTTTGTCATGAGGCATTTTTTCCTTTGATTTTCAAACCATAACGATTCTAAACAAAGTTCACTTCAATAATACCATGTCGTCAAAGTTGAAAAACATGTGTAAATGAAACTGATACTTATAAATTGTTACATTTATTTTATTGTATATAAATGACAATATTTTTTTCCTAAAACATAAATCTACATAATAGTTACATTGCATTGTTGAAGATGAATCTTAATTTTGCGTTCTGTCAGTACGTGTGTTGATTCGATGTATGATAAATTTAGTTTTCTGAATATTGTTAAGTCTTGAAGTAGGCTCTACGCGAATAGTGAACGGGCGCGAAGTTGAGCGGCACAGAAGCAATCCAAGGGTTGCCATGTTGAGGTGTGCCGTGCATTTTTGAGCTAATTGCTAAATAAAATCGGCATAATGCCTCAAGCGCTCGCCGTCCGCTAAAGCAGTAAAGGCCTGTCAGGTCAATAGCGTACTCGGTTCGAAAAAAAAAAGTTATGTTTACAATTGTTAGGACAAAGTTTATATGAAAAAAAATATGAATAATTTGAGTTAAAAAATCTTCATATTAAATGAAAGCGAGTGAGACAGAAAAGATAATAGGGAGAAATATTGACAGAAATGATTGATTTACGTTCAGTTGTCATTACATTACATTGTCGTACGGTAAAGTTAAGATCTGGTCTCATTTTGTTTGTTAGTACAAACATGCGGATTCAGGGTCGGCAACTAGTCTTAAATAATTGCCGTATCATTTTAGTAATATCTGATGATAGTTTGTGAGTATACTATCATAATATTTCTTATAAATCTAGGTAGACGAATATTATGATTGATGAGCTATGAAGATATTACGTGGTAACAGAAAAAAGTGAGATGTAACCCTTTTATCCTAATTGATTATTTGCTCTAAGTTATTTATTTTATTATTATATCCAATATGTACTTAGAAGAATTAAATATTGATTTGATTTGTTAGGAAACTTTAATAAATTTTGTAGACGATATTATGTTTGTTGGGACTTGGCCAATCTATATTCTAGATGCCCGATAAAATTGGCTATGAGTCATCTAGAATTAATATAAAAGGCTAAATCTGCTACTAATTTAAGATAAAGTAAGTTCTACTACCTGCGCCAAATACAGCTTAGACATTAAAAGTAAATTATTAATATCTCCTTTTGTATAGCGTTGCCTTACATTTACTTATAAATAAGTTACCGTAAAAGCGCAAAAGCTGTTAATTTGCACATTATCTAGCTAATCGACAGAGTAACTTCTGTATTCCATTAACGTGCGGAATTATAACATTTCTGGAATCGATCGGCTCGCGTTTATTTTTATCAATAGTCCCACGAACCTAGTACGTCGTTACTGGATTACTATAGTAATGGTAAAGAAAATTTAAACAATTTTAGACATTTTAAGGCACCTAGTTCATTGCACGTTTTATAAATAAACTGTAGAATAACTGATTTTATATACTGAGATATACTCGTACTACCTTTAGTTTAAGTTAATATTTGTAACAAACCTATACTGAATGCGAGTGTACTGCGACTAGTAATGACAGGACACATGTGTCAACGTGAGTGCAATAGGAGGCGAGGTACGTGCGCGAATGAGCCAGCTCCCCTTGCACTTCATCTGCGTCTCACTGATACCGAAATTTCTGTTCTGCGCATTTACTTCAGAGCGGTAAAAAAGTCCGGGCAGAGTGGAGAAAGTGGAGAAAAAGAAGAAGAAGAAGATGGTGGTGAATGATAATTTATTCTGAGTATTCGTACTCATACTCATACCCCCGATTTCTTTTGGTTTGTTTATTATAATAACAATATATTTTATGTAAAAAAAAAGCATAAAAAAATTAAAAGCTAAAATATATATTTTGCTTACAACGTTTCTTTTTAAAACTATGTCATCCTTTATATGTCACACTTACTTTTCTATATCCTGCGTATGCGCACCACATATCACTTCACATGTTTATTAAAACTTTAATAACTTTATATTGAATGATGACATCATGATATTTTTTTTAGGATAAGGACTAAGTATGTAAGAAATAAAATTAAAAAATATTGACCGAAAATCATGCAATAGCTTTTGCGTTATGCGCGCTCAAAGACAGACCTCTAGCATTTTATTTATATAGGGTATTGTTCTACTTTCACGAACCTCTATTATATAATTTACTAGCGGGCCCGGCAGACGTTGTAACGCCCTAATTAAAAATAAATCCTTGACAAATTATATACTAAAACGTTCCTCATGAATCACTTTATCCACTGGTGAAAACAACATGAAAATCCGTTCAGTAGTTTTTGAGTTTATCGCGAACAGACAGACAGGCAGACAGACGCCGTAGGGGACTTTATTTTATACTATGTAATGATATTTCGTTTTGATTACAGATAACTTTACCAGTCTACGATGTATTCTAGTCAGTATTGACGTATTTCTTAACAGTTAACAGTCTGTTAAGAGTCCAGATTAATTCTTCATTGTAAGTTAAATTTACGCGGATTCTGTAAAATTTGTTCCATGTTCAGACCAACGATTTCTTTGAAATTCAGGTACATTTCTATTACGCATATAATAGGCTATATTCAATCGAAGAGATCACTGAATAATTAATAATCGAACTAGAAATTATAAAATTTGTTGCCAAAAATTTAATAAAAAATCCCTAAACCGATACTTACCTGAAAATTTTATGTAGTTAAATTTCTAATCTTAAAGCATTACCTGAAAATAAAAATGTATTCGAGTTAAATCAAGTTATTAACATGGATAGTAAAGTTATAATGTTTCAGGAGTTAGCACGTTCGGAGGCCGTGTCGATTGACATAAGTTACAATCCTAGCTAATGAGCCGAAAGTATTTCGTTGAAGGAAAACATTGGAATGAAACATGGTGGTAAGGTTTTGTTAAAGCCTGCCTAGTTAGCTACCACCATCAAGTTGAACGTCTGTCGCTAAGTCCGTACAGTTGTGTTTCGGCAGCTACCTTTAGACCCGGTTCCTATTAGCGTGTTTAGCATTTTATACCAAATCGTCATCTAACTTAGTGTCGTCGAACGCTAAAACTTATAAAGTACTAGCGGACCTCACGGTCATTGACCCGCCCCGATATTTAAAAAAAATCATAACAAATTATATACCTAAACCTTCCTCATGAATCACTTTATCTACTGGTGAAAACCGCATGACAATCTGTTCAGTAGTTTTTGAGTTTATTGCGAACAGACAGACAGACATGGCAGAGGACTTTGTTTTATCACATGTAGTGATAAAAATACAGTATATGTTAAATATTCTGACAATCAATTTTTAAACTAACACGGTGTTATTACAAAAAGTTAAATACGTATTGAATACTGATTTTAGAAAGGTTTCGTATTAAATGCACCGCGGTCGCTGAATTTTCGCCATATTGCTCTTTTGTCTCGATTTGGTTACGTTAGGTTAGACTTGCGAAAAAGGATAACGCGAACTTGCCTCGGGCGTGCGCGGTGCATTTATTACGAAAACCTTTTCCAAGCAAGTGTTTAATACGTATTTAACTTTTTTATAATAACACGAACACAGTTTCGTTTTCAACTTTACCTATACAATTAGTGATACGACTTTTATGTTTTATGTTGATAAAGAAAATCTACTCGTTTCCGAGAAAGACTAACTATGTAATGTATTAATTGTATATGCAATTTACTCATTTAAATTCAATATTATGTAATTATTGATATTAAAGTTGATTAACTACGATTGTACGGTATATGTTGTAACCGGACGTGGGTCGTATAATCCTGGAAATTTACATGAATTGCTTTAATAATTATACACGTTGTGTCGCGTAGTTTGAGGTAACTAAACATTTGTTAGCGAAGCAAGCCATAAATATCATTTCATTTCTGTTATATAATACGACTGAAATAGTCGGTTCCAATAACTTGTACAAGCTTTCGTTTCAGGTTTAATAGGACTAATAACAGTTTCTAGGCAATAATGTTACGTTCTCCAACAAATATTTAAAGAAATTTATTTACATTATTTAAACTACACTTTTGCTATTTATTATAGGGTGGATCAATATGTGAACGATAGTGACATTTGAAAATAATACCCCTCTATCTGCACAGTCGCAAAAGATGATTGTATGTTTATAAAACACTAGCGGGCCCGGCAGACGTTGTCCCGCCCTGATTATAAAAAAAACCTGGACAAATTATATACCAAAACGTTCCTCGTGAATCACTTTATCCATTGGCGAAAACCGCATAACGATCCGTTCAGTAGTTTTTGAGTTTATCGCGAACAGACAGACAGACAGACGCGGTAGGGGACTTTGTTTTATACTATGTAATGATGTATGGTAAACATATAAACCAGATCCGAGTTTCTTGCTGATTCCTCTTGATGACTGGGTTGATTTTCGAACCGGTGGTAGTTTTTGATATTCATAAAATACCTTTCTAGGGCTTACATTGAATAAAATATCTTGAATTTGGAGGATTAAAATCTTTTAAATTCCTCTTGATGACTGGGTTGATTTTCGAACCGGTGGTAGCTTTTGATATTCATAAAATACCTTCCTAGGGCTTACATTGAATAAAATATCTTGAATTTCGAGGATTAACATCTTTTAAATTAATAATGTAAAAAAATTCAAACGTTTTTGATTCGTTGCGCAAAAAGAAAAGAATGTGGTAGCGACGTGAAAGAATTGTGGTAATGAACTCAATTCTCAGCCCCTAAATTAAGATAAATGGTAATAGATTTGAGATAAATCCTGTACGAAACAAACAATAGAGGAAACGTTTGAAATTCTATTCACGTGGCTTTTAAAACCGAAAATGCTTTCGCATTTATGGTGATATTTTTTATCAAATATATAATTTGTTGTTTTAAAAGTTATTGTTGTTCTAATAGTTAGTATTTATTTTCTAGCTTAATGATATATACGTTTTTAGTAAGTTCTTTTTTAATACAGCTACTTTAATATTATTTGTTACAAAATACATATAATTAGCCTGTCGGTCAGGGAAACCATCGAAACCAATAACACTCTGTAGGCACTGTGACTATTTTTCCGGGCAGAGCTTCGCCTTACAATAATTTCCGTATAGGAGTGCGTCTAGATCAGCGACATCTTGCCCTTTATATGCCCCGAACTCCCACCAATGTAGTCTCACACCGGGGTGAATAATGAACAGCCGATAACTCAACCAATAGCGTTTGAGGTCATTAGTAACACCCCCGATAAAGTCAATAGCGTTGTAGTCTCGCCTCTCGGGTGTGTCGTAGCGGTACCGGACGTAGTCATTAAAATATTATTTCTTACATAATTGTAAATGTCTCATTTTTTACTTGTGATAAAGTTGAATAAGTAATTATGTTGGTTGTTATTTTTGTATTAGCTATATCTGAAGACATAAGAAATACTTAAAAACGATAAGAGGCTTTAAAAATTGTTAAAGTAAAAGGCAACGACAATAACTGATCGATTTTAAGAATATTCAAATAGATAGTAATTTATATATCTTATTAAAAAAATATATAAAGGTAAATATTTGTATAACGTAATAGTTAGAGAATATGGATAAATTGGATTTTAAAATGTTATATTGTTTGAAATGGATATAAAATTAAATTTGATTTGGTATGGGTATGAAATTAAATTTTCACGCTAACAGATGAGAAGTAAAATAGATTTGTAATAGCGATTGTTTTTGCTTGCTTGTTTGTCAGTTCGAAAAAAAGAACACCGTGGGGTTTTAATTCATGCGAGTCAGACATAACCCACTCTCTCTCCCGGGAGGGTGGGTGTATAAGGAATTTCCCCATGTTAGTAAAAAAAACTATCAATCTGGTATCTGTTTTAAATTCTATTTAATCTTTCTTCATCTTCAGTACATTATTTAAATATATTTAGAGTACATTATTTAACTATATTTAGTAATATTATCATTATGAAGTAATCGATAATGAAATTATTAGGAATTAATTTTGGCACGCGTCAATGTAAATTTGACTTATTCTTTGGAAACTACTTTTCTTCGGATTAAAATTACCTCATATGCTTTACGTATGCATGATTATGATGATGATAATGATCGATTGAGTAACTAAGGTGTGACGGCGTAACAAACGAACTCACATTTGCGTTTATAATATTAGGGAAAATTGTATTTCAGCCTAATGAATCAACATCAACAAGTCAACATCAGTTACAAATCGATTGTTCCTTAGGGAGGGCCCGGGTCGCTTGTATCAAAACATTGTATCTAATTTCAGATTTAAGTTCAGTTATTTGTATTTAAATGTATGGAATAATCTAAGGGTTTTGTTACCAATTTTTCTAGGCTCTATATTTTTGAATGTGTTTCAACTTCTGTTAATGCCGTAAAGATAATTAATTATATAAGTCAATTTAGCGTCTGTATTTACGTGTATTTCATGCCATTTGTCGTTTAGGAGTCGTGTTAATTTTAACGTTTACTAGCGAGAACGGCGGACGTTATCCCGCCCTGATAATAAAAAAAAATCTTGACAAATTATACATCTGAATCATCCTCATGAATCACTTTATCTACTGGTGAAAACCGCATGAAAATCCGTTCTGTAGCTTTTGAGTTTATTGCGAACAGACGGACAAATGTGCCAGATGACTTTGTTTTACAATATGTAGTGATAAAAAGTATTATTAACTAAGTAAAGACTAAATGGATTTATAAAATGTATTATTAATATTATTTAATTCTTAAAATATTTTACTATTATTTAGAATATACATAATTTATGAAAAAAATAATATTTTTATAAACACATTTTGTATTAATATACAGTTACTAGCGGGCCCGGCAGACGTTGTCCCGCCCTGATTATGAAAAAAATCTTGACAAATTATATACTAAAACGTTCCTCATGAATCACTCTACCCATTGGTGAAAACCGCATGAAAATCCGTTCGGTAGTTTTTGAGTTTATCGCGAACAGACAGATAGACAGACGCGGTAGAGGACTTTATTTTATACTATGTAATGACAATAAGATACGACTTTTATGAACAAATTCTTTAAGATTTAATTATGCTGAAAGTACATTCTGTATTATATTTCTTAAAGGAATACTTATAACATTGTTCAATATAAAATAAATAATAATAAAATGTCTTACGTAAATATTATAATTCAACAGGATAAATCATTCTGTTTTCATAAAAAATCGTTGTTTTTTTGAACATTTCCATCGGCTTTATTGTTATTTCCAAAGGTAAAGGCACTTCAAAACAACTCATGTTGTTTCCTTCTTAAATTCATACACGACTACGGATTTATTTGTACATTAAATCTCGACATCGCACCAAGAAAATACGGTCGTAAAAACAAACTTAAATTTCAAGTATATTTTGGTGATTGCGACACTTTTTTATGAATTGATGTTATGTTAGTTGTATTAAAATATACGAGCTGTAATCTCAGACAACAATTCCAGGAATATCTTTATTGCTGCTAAAATTTTATACGAGGTTGATGTTCTTTACTTTTTATAGATTAATTATTGGAATGATATCGGATATAGAGTATTTGTAAAATACGGGAATTACTAAAAGTAGATTTACCGATTACTTTATGATTACCATTTAAATGTATCCATACTAATATTACAAAGCTGAAGACTTTGTTTGCTTGAACGCGTTAATCGCTGGAATTACTACTTCCATGTGAAACTAAGCTCACTTATCGAGGAACGCTATATATATCATCACGCTAAGACCAATAGGAGCGGAGCACCAATGAAGAATGTTTCAAAATCGGGGTTAACGTACGTATTATTTAAAAATATCTTCACCTACGTAAACGAAGTCGCGAGCTAAGTTACCGTTAGACCAAAGTAACTATTCCACGCGGACGAAGTTGCGGGCATAAGCTAGTGATTTGTAAAAAGAGTCAAGTATTTCTAAAATTGTCACATATTGAGATATGTCGTAACTGACGTTGGGGGCAGTAGTTATAAAGGTATAAATATCGTCACTCATAGATTACGCCCTCCTTGTCGCTTAATCGACCAGTCAATAGATACGTAGTACACTCAGAGATGTGAACGGTCCGACGATCCGGACGAGACTGCACCCCGCTAGCTAGCTGCTTTCTTCTCGCTCACGTTCTTGTACGGGTGCGGGGAGACCGCTCCAGGGTAAACCCCTCTGACGGTGGACAATGTTCGCCGCCCTGTTACAGGGCGTGTCAATGGCGGAGGTTTTTAACTGAACCTCCTTCGGGAATTCACTGCACTACACTTTCATTCTCGCTCAGGCGAGTGCATAAGCGTCCGTGCTTGAGTTTTAGTTATCTTTCTCCTGCTAATCGGTTGGTCGTCGGTGTTACAGTCATCTGGAGGTCTTGTGTGGAGCGGCGCTATGTCGCGGAGGTGCACCGAAGCGTCCGCCCTGCGATCGTCGCGTTCTTCACATAACGCGGAGCCCCGACGATCGTTCTTAGCGTCTGGCTATGTTGAGTTCGTATTCTGCGTTTAAAGTATTCTGATACGCAACCGAACCAAGCCGGGGCTGCGTACGTGAGTCGTGACCTCACGTACGTCTTATAGAGGCCTAGTTTGGTGCGATATGGTAGTCTCGAGGTGAGCACCGGGCACAGCATTCTCCTCGCCAATCTCGCTTGCGCGATGATGCTTTCCACGTGCTTCCGGAACGTCAGACCTCTGTCGATGGTGACTCCAAGGTACTTTACCTCGTTCCTCCATTGCAGGGTTTGTCCTTGGAGTGACAGAGGTGGTGTTCGTTTGATGGTATATCCTAGTTGGAAGGCCTGCGTCTTCCCTACGTTGACTGTCAACCGCCATTTGGCCAGCCATTCGGGTAGTGCGTCGAGTGTGGGCTGTAACAACGAAGCGGCTCTCTTACGGTTTATTGAGGTAGACCAGTAAGCAGTGTCGTCGGCGAACAGCGAGAGTTTCGCTGCGCCAACCACCGGGATATCGTTAGTGTATAACGCATAAAGCAGCGGCGACAGGCAACTGCCCTGCGGCACTCCTGCTCGCACCACTACTTCTCGGGATGTGTTGTCCTCGACCTTCACTTTGATTCGACGGTTCTCCAGAAATGATTGAATTAGACGTTGCAGACGGGCGGGGGTAGTAGTCGCTGTGGCGAGCTTATAGAGCAGGCCTTCGTGCCACACCCTGTCGAAGGCCTTTTCCATGTCGAGAAGCACCATGGCGGCGTGCTTCTTTTGGTTGTGCTGTTCCACTAGCATATGTATAACCCTCGTCAGCTGGAGAGTAGGGGAATGTTCTTTCCTGAATCCATACTGCTCCCGTCGCAGTTCAATATATTGCTTCAGCCTACTCAGTACAAGCCTTTCAAAAATTTTTGACAATGTACTGAGCAGTGTTATCGGTCTGTAGCTCTCTGCTTTTTTCGGGTCTTTATCTTTTTTGGGGATCATTATCACTGTCCCGAGCCTCCACTCGCTGGGGAAGTGATTTGCACGTAGGATGCCGTTGTAGAGGCGCGTTAATGCCGCGACGGTTTTGCGCGGCGCATGCCGTAACATTGAGCCGGTAATCCTGTCGGCTCCTGGGGCTTTCCTGGGTTTCAGAGTTCTGATCACGCGTTGTACTTCGCGTGGTGTCACGAATAGGTGGTCAGTGTTATTTTGTGCAATCTCAATTCTATGTGCCTCCATAAATTGGGTGATCTCAGTGTGGTGCTGATGGTTCGCCACTGGATTGGGTGTGAATTGTACTTCCAGGTGTTTAGCGAAAATCTGAGCCCTGTCTTCTGCCATAAATTTCGGGTGGCCGTTTTCATCCTGGGGTGGATGGAACTTCCTAGGCGCCGCGGATAGTCTACGACACAGTCGATGGATCGAGGGGACACTCTCCCCTATGCTCTCGATGTGTGTATCCCATGCTACGGCTGCATGGTCATCTAGTGCGAGCTTAACGCGCGTCACTAACGAGTTGAGTCGAGATTTCAAACTCGGGCAACGGGTATTCTGCCATTGTATGCGGAGTTTTCTTTTTTGTTCGATGAGTTCTGTTATGTGCCGTGGTAGCGATTGTCGGTATCTGCTATCAGCCGGTCTGGCACATGAGGACACCTCCAAGGCGGTGTGAAAACACCTTGTGATGTCCTCTGTCATGACTTCGACGTCATCGCTGGTAGTCATTTGTCTGTGCACCCCGCTACATTATTGCTACGTCTTATATAGGTTTGCTTCGTAATAGAGGGTAGCGCGTAATTTTTATGTCAGTACAAATACTTTTTGATTATAGAACGGGCATTTGCACCGACAGATATAATAAAATAATCGGTTTATAAAATTAAATTAAAATTATTTTAAACTGAAACTGATCTTAATTATAAACAAGCTCAGAATAACGAATGAATTTAAAAAGAATTTAACCTTGCAGACTGGATGTCGATCATGGTACAGCTAATTTATTTATTTGCGTTTTTTTTAGCTTTTGTTTTGTACGTTACGTTTGTTCCACGCTCTCATGAAATAAACATTGAAAATATATGAGTCAAGTAGCAAAACAAATCTCAAGACATTACTCGCACCCACTGCGGAGCTTAATTTTGTGGCTAGTAAATCATCATGTCTCGTACACACTCATATACGTTATGAGAAAAATGTGAAGATATATATCTATACCTACATTACCTATATATATCATTCCAGTATTATATCAATAGCATTATGAACAGTTTCACAGTTATAAAACTGACTTTACATAAATATAACTAGCTAGCTGATGCCCACGATATCGCCTGCATTGTTTATTATCATTATAACATGTTATATGTATAGAGAAAAATTATAAAAAGTGAAGTGAAGTGTGTTATCTTTTGAATTTTGCATATCAATTGAAATTTATTGAAATTATTAACATTGGTGTGGTTTTCATATCTATTGGCACTTGGAGCAATAATTATATACATTTTTATAAATTCTATTTATTAATCAAACGTACGATGAGCTGCAAAATAACATTATTACATGTACACAGGACCCTTTACGACGCGTCGCTAGTCTGACGCAAGCCACGCAAACGCAATACGGCCGATCATACTGACGTAGCATGCCATGATGCGAAATTACAAATTTATCTCCTGTCAAAAATATCACTAAACGCGCCTAACGAAGTTTTCACTTCAACAATATAACAAACTATACTTTGCTAACAAAATTTATTGGAAACAATGTTCAACCACACTGCTAGTCGCCATAGACAAAAAAAAATCGCATCCTACTAAAACTTTAATAACTTTATATTAAACGACGATATTGTGATAATTGTTTTTTAGGTAAGAACTAAGTGTTCAAGAATTAAACTAACAAATTTTGATAGGAAACCATGCTATAGTTTTTGCGTGATGCGAGCACAATTGTACACCCGTACCTATAATTTTATTTACTGTATATACGTATAGATAGAATGGATAACTTTATTATAAAAGTACTGCTTATAAGAGCATCTAATCCTAAAGTGATTATAAGGAGATTAATAAAATATGAACTAAACTACAGTACACATTTTGTATAGATACTCGTATGTATTATTACTACCACCGTCTCGCAAAACATATCTTTTAAGAAGAACCGGTAAGATTCTGCTGTAGAATTATCTGAAATAACAATTTTTGTTTCCATACTAGTTGTTTTCGCAAAGAGATGATTTGAGATTGACAATATAAAGGGAGAGAGGGGTGATCGCAATTGGATACGATTCAATACTTACTCCTTTGACGTGTTGCATGAGCATAATATTAAGTCACCAAGATTTCTTAGTCCTGATATAAGATACAAGACAGAGAGTCGTGGTAATTTCAAACTGATTTAGATGCAAGTGAGAGAGTCGTGGTAATTTCAAAGTCCGTTAAATGTCTTAAGATTAGCAATCACATGCTTGACAAAATTATCGAACGATTTTATAGAGACTCCTTCTCCATCAAGCCCAAAAGATCGAACGGACATGTACGAAGATTATCACAAAGCATTATGTGCCCTAGTTTCTCCGAGCTAAACCTGGGGCAATCTTGAAGCAAGTGTTCAAAGTTTTGCACATATGTGTTATCGCAGGGGCAGGTGTTGTCACTAATAGTCTTAAAGCGATTAAGGTATTGCTTACAATACCCATGTCCAGTTAATATTTGTGTCATATGGAATGAATGTCCAATACATGTAGGTAATTTTGTAATATCCTCCAATTTGGGTAGACGTGTAATAGTGTATCTACCCTGAGGAGAGCTTTCATAGCTAGCCTGCTAAACCCTGTGATGCTCAGCGCGGATTTCGCGCTTGGCAAAACTCATCGGGACGAATGCATAGCTAGGCGCAGAATGTAGAGCCGCAGCGTGTTTTGCTGCGGCGTTAGCGGCCTCGTTTCCAATAGAGTCAATAACAATATTGTTGGAAGTAAATAAAATGTGGTAGTTTTGACGTTCATAAGCGCCTTATTAGGATCTAAATTGAATAAAGTATTTTTGATTTGTTTGAATCACGAAATTAATAAATCGAGCTTAAAATGAATCCTAATATAAAACAAAGGCATAAGGTATATGATGCAATTGTGGTCTATGTTAGATTTTGATAGCTGTAAATAAGAGGTTTTGCGAATAATTTATAGTAACAAAATGTAAATGTGTAACTGCTTACAAAGTATTAAGAGCAAAATTCACGGGATTAGACACTACGCCATCACAAATCTTATTGGCGATTTTAAGCACCGAATATAATACCATATTTTTCCGATACTACAGTACACACAGATACACACAGTAGTATAATGAAAACATTATTCAATTCTTCTGGTCCTATATTTGTTTTCTTCCACACACGGTCCATAAATAAGAAAGGAGTAATTGAAAGAATCTATCTATTTTATTGTCTAGTTCTTTGCGTTCTTTTCTTACAATTATTTTCTTTTTGTCGTTTTGTCTCGTTCTTTTTATTGTCTTATATGATATCTTATACATTTATTTATACTTCTTATACTTTTACAGTTCTTTCTTAACTTCTTACAATCTTTTCTTCCTATATAACTAGTGTGGCCATAAATATTGTTACATAAAAACTTTTCTTTTTTTTTCAACTTTTTAATTATTTTGAATTTGGAACACGTATATTGTTTCACATATTTTTTCGTGTTCGTTATCCAATTACAATATGGAATGAGGTGTTAATACGATTAATACGATATACAGGACATATCCTAAATCAATCTTTACAATTAAAGAGAGTGGATCGAACAAAATTCCTTCTGTCGCCATACGCAGGTGAAAGGCACAGAAATATCCTCTTTACTGATGAACAAAATTTCACGATTGAAGAACACTACAATAAGCAAAATGATAAAGTGTACGCTCACAGTTCTAAAGAAGCTGCTCAAGTGGTCGGAAAGGTACGACGTAGTCATCATCCTTAGTCAGTGATGATTTGGTGGGACGTGTCTTATCAAGGAGTCACAAAACTACATTTTTGTAAAAAAGGAGTGAAAACTTCCGCAAATGTGTATCAAAATACAGTCTCAGATCATGTTGTGAAACCTCTCAGCAATACACTTTTAAAAAATATACCGTGGACTTTCCAGCAGGACTCTGCACCTGATGACAAGGCACGAACTAGCCAACCCTGGCTTGAAACCAACGTTCCGGACTTTATAAGAGCTGAAGACTGGCCTTCATCTAGCCTAGACCACAACCCTTTAGACTTCAAATTATGGTCAGTTTTAGAGAACACGGCCTGCTCTAAACGACATGGCGACATTGAATCTTTTAAAAAATCTTTTGGAGTAAGCAGCGGCGAAATTTACCTTGGAAACAGTGCGTAAATCCATAGATTTGTGACCAATCAGATTAAAGGCCTGTATAAAATCCAAAGGTGACCATTTCGAATAGAATTTTTTTTTTGGATAAAAGTGAATTTATTGGATAAGGAAAACATGTTGTACCGACTCTGCTTAGGCGGAGTAAGGGTACGAATATGATGATATCTAAAATATCACTACATACTTATATATGTATACAAGCAATAACGTGTAAAATAATAAAAAAACTATATATATATAATATTATTCTTGAACATTGATGGCAGTTAATCACATAACATGAGGCTCGCTAGTCGCTTATGTCCCACTGTGAGAAAAAGTAATATATCTTTTTGTAAAGAAGATGTATTGAGCTAATACTGGCTTTAATAAACGTCAGTATGAAGTCGGTGTGAAATTACATACCTTTGTACAAAGAGATCACAAGTTGTCTACTTGATCACTCGAAGCGAGCACTCATGGTGAATACCTAATGCTTCAGTGTATTTGTGAGACATGTATTTACTTTAAGCGTATCAGTGCGACTGAAGAAATAGGTGTGATTAATTATTGGATATTTGATTAATTTCCAACTGAAGCAAGCTTATATGCAATAAGGAGTTATATATATAAAAAAAGTGTGTGTACTTATGTACACGCGGTAGAAGTTATTCTTTGGCGTAACGAGATAAAACCCTTTTCAAAAATTTTATCTTTCGCCTTATTCTACGTTGGTAGAAAAAACGACACTAACAATTAAAAAAAAATTAATACATTGAAAGTTTTAATACAAAGAAATACAAACAACAGATACAAAGAAACAAAATGTTGACTATAGCTAACTTCAGGGTGTCGGCTTTTCGTGACGGTGTGCGCGCACATCGTAAAAATTTATTCTCATCATTTTTCCCTAACGCGCCAAAAGAAGTATAACTTAAAAAAAAATATATATAAATAACGCACGGAGATATATCTTTGTACATTACACAGCTTATGGAAAGCGCTCGGTGACGATGATACACGTTCCATGATTTTTGTTCATCCAAAAAAGTGCTCAACGCGCCTAAAGAAGTTTTAAAAGGAATGAAAATTCATTGAATTACATTATAATTTCTGACAGTAAACTATGGTACCTCCATGATAGCATGCCCGATTGTATATTGGTCTCAGTTCGAATCCTACAATGTTACTGATCTTTGGGTGAAGGAAAACAACCTGATATACGCATGGCTGGTAAAATTTCTTTATAATGTGGTAACCGTAATTAATATCTTATCATTTACTCTTTAATTGTGATGAATTGATAGTCTATAGTAGGGTGGAGTGAAAAAAACAATTTTTTTTTTTCTTAGCCTGGGGGTCAAATTTATAGCTTATAAAAAACAAAAATTTTTGAAAAAAAAAAAAAAATTTTACTCAACATCTTGAGCCAGCCCACTCATTTTTAAAATTAATTACGAGTAAAAATATTTGGTTGAAAAAAAAAAATTTTTAAAGGCGTTCTAGGAACTTCAGAGTATCCTCTTTTATGCCAATTAAAAATCACAAGTTAAAAAAAAAATTTTGTGACTATTGTTTTAATTTAAAAAAAAAATCCCAAAAAGTACCATTCCTCTTTAGGGCACTAGAATAAAATTTGAGTTGGAAATGATCATAATTGTTAGTTCTTAGATGTTTTAAGAGATTCAAAGACAAAAAAAATTTTTTTTTTGCAACCAAATATTTTTACTCGTAATTAGTTTTAAAAATGAGTGGGCTGGCTCAAGATGTTGAGTAAAATTTTTTTTTTTTTTTTCAAAAATTTTTGTTTTTTATAAGCTACAAATTTGACCCCCAGGCTAAGAAAAAAAAAAAAATGTTTTTTTCACTCCACCCTAGTCTATAGTCAGTAAAACCTTAATATAAAAATAATTTATATTTATTAAACGATTTCATTGTTATTAAAATTGGTTAATTTATATTTATGTTTGATATTTTAAAGTATGAGAAAATTACATCTAGCCAGTACCGAAATACATTATATCGAAAGTTCGAAAAGAAAACACATTCCGTCTCTCGATTTTGAAGATTTATTTACAGCCAAATAAAGACTTAAAATGCTTTCATATATCGTCCTAGACGTTCTGTGATGTAATTAGACGAGTATACGTGGTGAGGCGGTCGTAATTTTGTAATTAAGGGCGCAACTCTTCCCGGAAGTGAAGCCAATCTAAAACGCTGCCGGCGATAACCAGCCGATATCCGTCGGTAAATGAGATTTTCGTGCGTAAAAGTCAGTCGATTAGCAGTTACTTATCTGGATTTACTGAAAGACGTATCAATTTTATATGACCATTATTTGATTTATAACTTTTCTTTATTTTATAATTTATCACATAATTATTTTAAAATGAAATTATGACTTTAATGAAATGAACAAAATATCTGTCGATTATCGATACCTGTAATTTAAAATCAAAAATATTAACAACGGCAGTAATTGTGTATTTAAAGATGAGATGAATATAAATTTGGTATCCTAGAAGTCCCCGTTTTCCTCCCGGACATTATCCGGGATAATAAACTTTATTTATAGTATGTCCATTTCTTGCAACTTCTATTTTTTTGCCTATTCCGTTTTCCTTTATTTTCCTTTTTTTTTACGCCACATGCTCCATAAAGACCAGGAACGGTTAATTTTTATCCGCCATTATTTTGTGTAATACCTCTTCTGAGAGTCTGATGCCTATCTGAGATTGAAGATTAGTCTAGTCTATATAGTTTTATTTAGTAGCTTTATAATTATCTTCACTAATAATATAAATGCGAATGTGAGTTTGTTTGTAGCGCTTTAACTATTAATCTGATCATGAAATTTTGCATACGCAGTCAAGGGTACAAACTTACAGAAGAGAAGGACATACACTAACTTCGTCCAGCAAAATAGTATCGTTCCCGAGTGATAGCTAGTCGAATATATTTAGATAACTTTTGCTCGCGGCTTCGTTCGCGTTAATATAAATTTAATGTATCTCTTGAGAACTATTCCTTTATTCTGAAAGAAGAAAGTAGAATAAAAAAATGTTTTTATTGCTGGATAACATCACAAACTAGGTCGTACTTCAGCGCTGATTTTCAATGGAGGCCTAAAGTAATGTACGGATGTGTAGTCGGTGTCTTGACAAAAATATAACAGAACCTATTATATAACATCTAAACAGTAAATAAAAACAACAAAATATAAACATCGAAAAAAAATTTATAAGTGGATTAAACAAACTACGAATTTTCTAGAAAAAATTTACTGTATATCTTTTTCTCTATCCCTGATAGTATATATGTAAAATTTTATGATGATTGGTAGAATAGTTAGGGCGTAATAGCGCAATAAACAAACTCGCATTTGCTTTTATTGTATTAGGATACTAAATTATACAGTGTTACAAAATACGTATAGTCAGTCGGTTGGTCAGGGAAACCAATAACTCTCTACAGGCACTGTGATTATTTATGCAGGCAGAGCTTCGCCTTACAATAACTTCCACATACGAGTGTGTCTAGATCAGCGACATCTTGCCTTTTATATGCCGAACTCCCACCAAATTAGTCTCACACCGGTGTGAATAATTAACAGTCGATAACTTAACCAATAGCATTTGAGGTCATTAGTAACAATCCCGATAAAGTCAATAGCGCGGTATCGCAGGTCAATAGTGGCTCCCCGGGTGGCGTTGTAGTCTCACCTCTTGGGTGTGTCGTAGCGGTACCGGACGTAGTCATTAACAATAGCCAGGAGTCTTTTTAATAACGCTCTTTCTATTACTATTTACAGATTTAACTTTTTCAGGTACATAAACCTCGCGCAAATAATATGAAACATTTTTTGTTGCAGGGAGACGTGGCAGTGACCAATCGATTCCTGACGGAAGTGCAAAGTCACGTCCATTACAACATTTAATGATGAATTTACGCAAATTAATGCCTTTTTCAATCAAATAGGTACATAGTTTTTATGAGGTTCCTAGGTTTTTTTCTTCTTTGACTAGTTACACGATAATATATAAGCATAGCTAGTTAAATGGGTCGATCAAATTACGTCTAATTTAACTCAAAGCAACAAGAAATTCAGCTGTTTTTGCACCTTTTTTATATCATAGGAGGCAAACGAACAGGTGGGTAGCATGATGTTAAGTGATCGCCACTGTCCATAGACACTTGTAACACGAGGGGAGTTGCAAGTGTGTTGCCAGCCTTTGTTTGGGGGAGGAGGGAGTGGGTGAGGGGAACTGGGCTTCCGGCGAAACGCAACAATGCAAGCACTATTACTTCACGTCGGTTTTCTGTGAGAGGGTAGTGTCGGTGTGAGCTGACCTATTCATGCTGACACCAGTAATAGTTTCAGTGTGGCTCTACCACCTACAAAACCTTGCACCAGTTGCCATTTCGGCTAAAAGCCTTGAGTGATAGTCACAAGTCCTGGTGCAGCTGTCAAAGATCTTTAGGTAAGTCAATCAACATCATTAGTCAGTTCGATAAAAAAGACTCAATATCGCTAAAGTTGCGTAAGTATACACTATGAAAACACCGTTCTGGTTTATGTATTTTAAACAGGTATTGTTAACAAGATCTAGATGAATATAATTTCATTTTAAAGTACTTCAGTCGGTAAACAAAAAGCTTTTGTTGAGTACCCTTTTGAACTTTTTAGACTTGTTATAATGAGAATAAAAAAATCCTTTGAAATCTTGAGAAAACAAACTAAAAAAATAACTTCAAATATTACTCCTCGAGCCTTAAGATAATTGTACATCAAAATTTTAGGTTTAATTTTACAGTACAGTGAAGTTAATTTACCGGCTTAATAAAATTGTTCGTGACATTTTTAATTGTAACTTGAGTGGACTACTCATTGTTTTGAAATGGTTATTGTAAACAGACTCTTCTCATTTCAGTTTTAACTTGGGTAAATTAAATTTTGAGATAAAATTATTTATTTTGGGCACTTTTAAAATATTCCATTTTATACTGGATAGTTTTTTTATACCTTGTTGGCTTTAGTATTAGATTACAATTTCACATGATATTAAATGATGATACGGTCTAAGATCGTGAACTCGATAAACCTATAATGGGGACTGGTTTTGAAGTGTAGTTGTCAGAACACGCTTATAGGTGCTTGACGGGAGAGTAACTTGAGGGCGGTAGGAAGGCGAGGACTTAGAAGAAATCTTACCGTCACGCTGTAGTTTCCCCACGATGTTTTCTTTCACCAAAGGCTCCGGTTTATTTGCAAAGATTAAAATCTACGTCGATCGACGCAGTGTATGAATACGTTAATTATGGAGCCATCATCGCTTTCATTTGCTCTATAATGAAGAAACGAACTGATTATATTACATCAAACTTGTCAGCAAATTAAGAGATTGCTATCTATTTATTTATAATTGTAGGAGACTTCATTGGAACAGCCTAGGTTTGATAGGTGGTAGAGCCACGCTGAAGATATTACTGGTTTCGGCATGAATAGGTCGGTTCGCCCAGGGTAGTAAGTACCACACTCACACAGGAACGCCACGCTGAAGCTATTATTGGTTTCAGCATGAATAGGTCGGTTCGCTCGGAGTAGTACCAGACTCACATAGAAAACTGACGTGAAGTAACATTGCTTGCATTGTTGCGTGTCGTTCGGTCACGGTGATCTCTTGTCATCAGGTGACCCGCCTGTTCGTTTGCCCGATATAATATAAAAAAGAGCCTAAGGTAGTTTAAGTATCTTTCTAGATATGTTACTTTATCATTATCTTCTTTCCCTTATTACCTACCTATGTAGGGTCGACGTTGTCCTGCTTTGATAATTTACAAAAATTCCTTAAAGTCAACCACAGCGCCACCTACCGGTTCCTATTGTGAATCTAAACCATTCTCGGATCCACTGGAACACGCATACAAAATTTCATCAAAATCAGTCCAGCCAGTAAGTCCAGTACAGTCCTGTCAAGTCCTAAAAATAAAAAAAAAAAAAAAAATTACGTTAATTTTGTACGGAAATCTTCTCACGCTCTGGCAGTACTTAGAATTAATATTAAGGGCTCAAATTATCATGCATTATTATTTTTGCACATTTACAACAACATTTTACTAAGAGGCGGAAAAAAAAAATTCTCGTTAAATTTTTTTTAATATAATTATAGACGTATATGCAGTGTATGATATTAATATAAACTTGCTGTTTGGGTTATTAAATTATATGTAGTAATGTTATTACTCTTGTTAATGCCGGTTATTATATGGACCGTTTATTTTGAAAGTGGTGTAAGTCCATTTTCTTTTGTTTCGAGAAAATTAAAGGTTACTATATTTGTTGATTTAAAAATACAGGCAAATCATATGAGGTCTGGCATTGTTTCTATTGTTTTATCAAGATTTAATTTGTTTATATAAATTTGTTTTTGGCTAATTAGACTACGATAACACATATTTATGTGCTGTAAATGGACTTACACCACTTTCAAAATTAGACAATTGTAAAAATCGTTTAATTTCAATTTCGAAAAATCAAATATCGCTTAAAATATACTTCATTTTAATTTAATTTTGTTTATAAATACGCATAACAACACATAAAATTTTATTTTAGACGGCAATTACATTGTCATTACAAGAATTTACTTATTCTCTGTATGTGGTAGTGTTTCAAAATATGCATGATGCACCGGAGGTATATAGAGTAGTAGCTGCTTCATGTCTTTATATTTTTCGTACGTAATAGGTCTGGCATTTTGGTACAAAGGCTCCAGGGCGATTTTTTCAAATTTTAACGGTCTTCCAGGACGTAGAGGTAATAAATTGATAATTTTACTACTGTTGTTTTTGTTGTTTTTTTAATTCGCCAAAATACGGGCACAGATACGGAGTCATACAGCCTTGTCGTATTTATTTTCTTCTCACAGGTTATGCGCTGTACATTTTCTAATACATTTCTCTAATTTTTTAATATCTATCTTTTCACTTACGAGTAGTGGAAACACGGAGGGGAAACAATGCAAATCGTCCGCGGGTGAAACCGCGGGACACAGCTAGTATAAAATAAATGAAAAATAACAAAACACTGATCGGTATCCATCTGCTATGCCACCTACCTCTGTCAATTGGACTTACACCACTTTCATAATCGATGATTATGCAATTTCATTTACCGACCGATTATAAGTTGTACAAAACATGGGATTTTTTTGAGAAATTAAACATGGACTAGTTATATATAAAAAAATTACATTAAATTAAGCATGAATTACGTGATAGCTCATTTTTCTCAAAAATGGACTTACACCACTTTCAAAATAAACGGTCCATATATTTACTAACATAAAATCTCCCTTTACATATGTTACCATTTGTGAATGAATCCATAAAAAGAATATTCTGTGATATTAAAAATCAGAAAACCGAAATTGCTTACATACAGATAGTTTTTGTATCATCATTACATAGTATAAAACAAAGTCCCCTACTGCGTCTGTCTGTCTGTACGCGATAAACTCAAAAACTACTAAACGGATTTTCAAGCGGTATTCGCTAGTGAATAAAGTGATTCATGAGGAACGTTTTGGTATATAATTTGTCAAGGATTTTTTTTATAATCAGGGCGGGACAACGTCTACCGTGCCCGCTAGTATGCGATAATTTAATTACAATTTTTATTCTATCTAAGACATTCTTATAGTTAAGATTAATTCTTCTACTTATATATCAGTCAAAACTAGACATCGGGGTAGGTAGTCGATTATTATTGAGAGAAAAAAAAACATCGTTTGTTTCTCTTCCATACTACACGTATAAATCGAATTGTATTCGAGGAAGAAACTAGATAAACAACACATAACGTAAACAGTACCTAAGGTATGTGGTTTACGCGAACAAGAAGAACCCAGAATCTGCATAATTGCTGTACTGAATAATTAGTTATCAATCCAATGCTGGGCTATATAAACCGACGTCACGGGCTACGATGAGGGTAACTTAATAAATAAAAGATAAATAATATTACATAAATACATACATAATTTACGAAAATAAAATATTGTGTAAAAATGTTCCAAAAATTATAATAAAACGTGTTAGTATGTTCATAATGGGTAGTCCACTTATATTCTCTTCACTAATTGTTCTGGTCTTGGTTATATAAAGCTGAGATCAGATTATGTTAGGTAACAGACAGTGCACTTAGATCTTTCAAGGTATATAACACAATATACATGTATCGAAACGTATGCCTTGTTGTCTTGGATGCCAAGTTATTGAATTACTGGCAGTATGCGGTTCTCAATTATTTACGTACTAAATATAGCTCGGGTTTACGGGCACGGAAGCAACTTCGTTATTTTTGTTAAAAGCTATCATTTCCGTGGGGAATAGTTTATGTCTACGTTACTTAGGTTTTTAGCATTTATATTTATACTAAAATATTATAGAGAGATTATTATTTGTTCGTTTGTACCCTTTAATCTTTTAACTAACTAGTTACATTGGTTTTTAGACTATATAGCTTATTTATCTAACATCAAGTCAGGAATAGTGTTTAGTCCGATGAAGCCGTTAAGACCTTGCTAGGTCAATAGTGTAGTCAGTTCGAGAAAAAAAAGGAATAGTGTAGGCGAACCGTGTGGCGAGGACAAACTGACTGCCTAATGAGAATCGAGCGGGCCAAACTGTGCCTATATACAACAACTAGCCAACCCGTGCCCACTTCGTTGGGCGCTAGTAGGCACTATCAAGCTACAACTTTTCTCTAGAACTCAATCATATGTCTCTCATCGTTAACGCAGCGTTCGTAAGTAACGTTTTCGTTCGACCATTTTTTCTCGGACTCCCCAGTTATTACCCCCTATAACCTCACAAACTTTACCTCTTTATAATATTAGTATAGATAATATAATTAGATAATAGCTTCTGCCCACGACTTCGTACGCGTGGAATAGTTATTTTGGGCTAAGACGCAGCGGAAGCTCTCAAAAGAAACTTTCAAAACTGGGTTTAGTAGTTTCTGAGATTACCCCCTACAATGTCACAACGTCACAAACTTTACCTCTTTATAATGTTAGTATAGATTGTGGTCACCTAGCTGTCCAATATCCTGTGTAATTAATTGGCTTTTAGTTTGTAAATCAAGTTATGAGTATTTTCTTTTTCCTTATGAAGAAATTCCTCAATACAAATAAAGAGTTACGGATTAATAACAGGAGTACAAACTTAAATTCCACTTCTTTTCTCTATTTAGTGGAACTTCTTAAAAGCTATGTGTATGAAACTGATGAATTACGAATCCTATAACTGATTTCTATAATAAAGATAAAAATTCCAATCGAAAGCGCACAGATTAACGTCCTAAATTATATTTTAAAACTGCATACAACAAAATATGGAGATTTTTGCTCGTTTGTTGCGCGATTTCAGCATTTCAGCATCATAAGCACGTGTCAGCATAATTTAATAACAAGATCTATTTTTGTCTTACTTTAGGGTGACTTTTTCTTTATTCACAATCGTTACCGTGACTTCGTGTCACCTAACTGGGTAAAACGAAATCATATTGACTATGGTGGATGGTACAATATGACAAATGTGTTCGAATTGGTCGCAAGTACCATATATCGGGCGCAAAACCCACCGTTATGGCGCGCTTTGGGTTCTCACGTTCTCATATATATCGGTGTAGGGTATATCCAGTAACTAAGCGGGATGGTTCTTTTGGGTACATGTAATTAAAGATTCAGCGATATTAAACAACCAAAGTTACTTGGTTTATATAAAAGCGTCTTGAGTTAAATTCTATAGGACCAATATTTCTAAAAAAAATGCTGTAACTTATATAAACCGCGTGGTATAATTTTTAACAGTTCACTTAAATCTGGTGTTTTCCCATAAAATGGAATTTAGTCTATTAAAGTCGACCTACAAATTTGGACCTCTTGTTTTTGTTGTAAAATATAGATCAATAACTATTCTATCAAAAACTGGAAACATTTTAGAATACATTATTAAAAATAACTTATTGCGCACTTTAGACATTCTTTTCCTCACAATCAGCACGGGTTTATTCGACGTAAATCATATATCACTAGTTTAGTCTATGTTTTTCTAAAATTCTTGAAGTTTTAGATTTTAAAACAGAGTTCCTTGCCATTAACCAGGAATTTCGTAAGGTGTGAGTTTTGTAATCACGAGTGTCTGATATATAATTGTTGATCAGTATTGAGATGTTGTGAACCCTACGTGATGAATCCTTCTCAGTCTGGTAGTCCGGTGAAGCTGTAAAGACCTTCCCAGGTCAATAGCGTAGTCAGTTTGAGAAAAAAAAAACTTCTCAGTCTGTATGCATTTGCGGTTTTCTTAATTTGGACAAAGTTTTCTGGATTTCTTCAAGGTTCTTATGTGATCCGCTTGTATATATATATTTCAATAAAATTTCAAATAATAATTATTCCATTTTAAAACTACACGCAGATAATTTAAAGATTAATCTTGCAATAGACGATAATTGTGAATGTACAACAAGTATGAATAACCGAAACTAAGGATATTTAGACAAATGTTTTCATATCGAACAGATTATTAAAAAAAACGAATGTAGTTTTTTCATTTATTTTTCATAAAATTATTTAAAAGAATGTTTCTACAAATGGTACGTAGTCTAAGAGTTACTGTAGATACCGCACTGTCATTTCGACCACGTATAAATAATATTGTTCCAAAGTTATTTCACCTCTCTGGTGTTTAATTCCCAGGCAATTAAGAATATTTGGCTTTGAACCTTACATAAATAGGTAAATGATTGCTAATTCTGAACGAAAAAACGTAATGCTATGTAGGCTAGGTAATACTCAGGAAAGTGCTTTTTCGTTTTTCCTTACTTTTTACCGTCCTTTTCCTCTTGGTTCTTCCAGTAAATTTCTAGCGAAAATTAGTTCCAGCCTTTCGAAGATTAGTTCTGAGAGATACGCTTCAATTCTATTTATAAGTATAGATTAAAATTAATGCGGATTTATATTTATTGCTCTTATACTACTATCTAAAAGTGTTATTGGAAACTAACTAGAAACTATTGGGCGTAACAAAGCTAAAGAATGTCCATAGCGGGCAAACATGGCGCTAACAATATTACTTTGTAGATAACATAATACGCAATATAGATAATAACATATTGTGAACTCTTTGATGTAATAGTATTAAGCATTAACATTATTACTGAATATTCTACAAAGAAAAATCAGTTTGGACGTTAATAAAATATAGTATAAACCACAGTTTTATATGTTTTAAAGCCGGGTAATAAATAAGTGTTAATACGAGTATTTACAGAAAATACTCGAACGTCAATCATTCGTAGCCTAAACATCCTGTTTCCACTAATATAACATAGTATTCATGTTTGTGTGTACTGTTTATCATTACATAGTATAAAACAAAGTCCCCTACCGCGTCTGTCTGTCTGTCTGTTCGCGATAAACTCAAAAACTACTGAACGGATCTTTATGCGGTTTTCACCAGTGGATAAAGTGATTCATGGGGAACGTTTTGGTATATAATTTGTCCAGGATTTTTTCATAATCAGGGTGAGACAACGTCTGCCGGGCCCGCTAGTATATATGTATATATATATCTAATTATTTATTCTTGTATAATCGGCACTGATGTTTAAAAATGAATATGAAGGAATAAACAATAGTTGTATAGATAAAGGTAAGTTGATGTTCTTAAATTCACAATTTAATGATAGAATGAATGAATATAAATTTACCCGTATAAAATGGTTTATGCAAGTTATTCTTATTATTGTCTGTTTTCGAGACATAACCGAACTTGACTAATAATGTTTATGTTTATCTTTAAGAGATAGCGCTAAAGTACAAATAGCTTACGCTTTCATGTGATCACTGTCTTCAAATGACATGGGGCTGTTGATCACAGGTAGTTCAATTAGCCAGGTGTCCAAATAATCAACTGTCCTCTTGTCGTTTTGCTGTTATGGTCAAAAACAAATTGTTTGGTCGATAACATTTCCATAATCGATCTGTATATATAGGAGTACAAAAATTATAAACAAGCGTCGAGGAAATCTGTTCATAGAGTGACGTCAAGCTTTAGCTACGACCTCGATAATGGAATCTCGATTGGGTCACCGTACTTACACAGCTGAAGGTGCGAGATAACGTGTATAGGTGAAAAATATTATCTTCCTGGTTGGTGAATTAATGTTTCATTATAATTGCGCAGTATGTGTAATAACCAGAATCTAGAATTTCAGTTTAAAACATCGACTCTAAATGGACGTGGCTACAAAAAGAAAAACATTATATTGGGGCCCAAGAATAACTAAAATTTAGAGTTTTTGGCGGGATTTTGGTCTGCCATGTAGTGGATTTTATATTTTATTCATAATCTTGTGTTATTTGACTCTATATTGTGTAAAATTGGCGGTGTTTTATGTAATATAGTTTGTATATTGTCCATAAGTGAAGTGAATGGAAAATAATATCACGGACCATGAATTCTGAGAGGCCACAAAAACTCCATGGAAAGTTCTAACAAGATGGCCACCATCTTGTTCGTTCATTGAAATTATATCAAGAAACTTTTAATATCGATACTGACTTGACAATGGCAGTAATAGTCTACTAGAAGATTGGTTACCAAAAATAGAATGGAAGAAGAACTTGTAATACTATTAACTAATCGACAATGGCAGTAATAATCTAAAAGATTGGTTGCCAATAATAAAGTTAAAATAAAACTAAAATTTAAAAATGCAGTGTCAGTGCTGTCTCAAAATCATCTTATGAAGAACTCTATAGAAAATAGTGAACTTTTAGTTTACATTATGGGTAGTAGGGTTGCAAAAGGTGTTGAATAATTAAAGCAAGCGAAAAGTTTTGGCAAAATAAAGAAAATGAATACAGTGTTCTCCATTAGACATACGGCGAGATGGAATATATAAACACTAAGTTTCATGATATTTGAATAATTATATTTTATGTATCCTTACAAACATCATAACAATGGAAATGTTACGCAACAGTTGTATGATGTAGTGTTGTTTTATTGGAATATAGTTCTCTGGATTGCTGGATTATCGGGAAACATTGTAACCAACAGGCACGTGCATCGGAAACACGTGATTTGCATTTGCTACAGTCGGGGCTGTTTGTTAAAGCTTGGCCCGTGTTTACAGTCGGGTTTGGTATTACGTAATATACAGTACTTTACATGTTTTGTATTTACGAAATGAAATGGTTATATAACTTTCTTGTGAATATAACACAATTTAATATTATTCGATTGGACCATGAAAAGCTTTATGAAAACTTTAGGGTTATTATTGTAATCTTTAGTGTAATGAGAGACGAATTAATTCCAGAATCGTATGTAACGAACTTGATTATCAGCATTTTCAAAAGCTTAAATAAAATTGATGATGATTTTACATTTATATCTATATTAGTCTATTTGGTCTCTAAAATCTTCGAACAATCTATCGAATAACACATCTAACTTACGATTTTATTCATGTCACATAACTTTAAGGACCCTAATGTAAAATAAGTAATACAATATTCTTCATTAAATATCAAAAACGGACGTATTCGGCCAGTAGACCTTCGTCAGAAACAATGTTGCTTAACATAATGTAAGGAATCAAACCAAAATTATTTATAATTATAATTATTTTTAAGCATTCAATATAAAGGTTATACACCCGATACTTGTCTTACTGATTTTTTTAATATTCTTACGTACACACACGTATGCTAATAAACAATAGTAAGAGCCACAGAAAAATCACATGGAGGGTCTATAACGCTTTTTTCTTACGTGACGGTTTCTACCAGTCGACTACTAACACCGACCGCGTTTAGAAACTTCTTTCCAATCAATATCGTACGCAGAAAGAACACCATATTTCCTTTGTTTCTCTCATATTAATTGAAACGCCTAGTACAGTTTATGTGTATTTTTCATATTAACTATAATTGTTTGGCATGTAGCCCTTGAATTCTACGAGTTTATACTATTTATTTATTATTAAATAGTGCAGAGCTTTACGTAGTTCTTGAGGATGTATACATTTATATATACAGAAGGTTCCTTTGCGTAAAGATAAATCTTCTGCCGGGTGACCCGTAACTGATTCGATGATACAACAAGTTACCTCTAACAATATTCCCGAACTACGTAACATAAATAATGTTTATTATTATAATACTGAAGATTAACTGAATTGTATATCGACCTGAATGTTTTTTTTTTCGAACTGACTACGCTATTGACCTAGCAAGGTCTTAACAGCTTCACCTGACTACGGGGACCTGAATGTATATCGACTTGATTGTGTTTAACACATTTAAGTCATTTTTGAAATATACATAACTTTGCATATATTTAACTAGCTTTTGCCCGCGGCATCGTCCGCGTGGAATAGTTACTTTGGGCTAACGCTAATTTTAACTCGCGACTTCGTTTATGTAGAAGGTGAAAATATCTTTAAATATAGTATTGGAAAAGGGCCCCTTAAACCTATACCCGTGTCACAAGTCTCGGGAACTACTCGAAGTTTCTCTCACTGCCAGGCGATGAACCCGGCACCCGCACGGTGAATCCATTGTATGCTAAGAAGTACGTCTCTCTACGTTAATCCCGATTTTGAAACAATCTTCACTGGTTCTCAGCTCCTATTGGTCTTAGCGTGACGATATAGCCTATAGCCTTCCTCGATAAATAAGCTATCTAAAACTGAAATAATTTTTCAAATCGGACGGGTAGTTCCTGAGATTAGCGCGTTCAAGCAAAAAAACTCTTCAACTTTATAATATTGGTATAGATATGCGAAGCTTTTATTTCCGTTTTCTTTCGCCTTAATGTACATTTGATATTTGCCCGTGGGAACAATACTTTTTTTCTGGATAAATTATACCCTATGGCCGTTACTGTACCCCTAACAACGTGTAAGCAAAATTCCATTTTGATCGCTTAAGTAGTTATGGCGTGAAAGCATAATAAACAAACACAAATTCACATCTGTACTTATTTTACCTACATGGGTACAGAAAAGGATACTATTATTCACTATAATAACATAAACAAAGCCGTGGACATAGCTACTATTAACATAGATAAACCTTTTAAATTTTTTTTATTATTATATAAAAATGTAACTATTTATTTATGACAAAAACACCAGAGTATATCTATACTTATAAAAGAATGGCTTCATTTAAAAGTCTCATGACTAATGCGTTACATGCGAGTACAATATTTACTGTTAAAATATTAATATTTGAAATGGTTATACAGTTTTCAACTATTCCTACTAGATAATGTCATATAAAAAATACATTAAAATATAACTTACATATAAGTAATCTATATAAAAAAATCAATTGTCAAAACTATATTAGCGCATCGCTTAAGAAGAGTCGCACCTATTTAGCTAATTATTTTCTAGTTGTTTTTGTAATTGTTAGGTTTTAGGAAAGATAATGTTTAAAAAAGTCTCAAGTATCGTCCACTATAAGTATACTATTCAATGATGGCTATCAACAAAGTAACGTTTTATCAATCAATTACTTATTTTTTATATTATAGGAGGCAAACGAACAGACGGGTCACCCGATGGTAATATTGATATAATTAGTAATAATCAGTTCCCATCTTATTTAATTTCATGGTCGCACTGTAGAAAGAAAATCTGACCTCATTATCTTCACCGGTACATAAGTGCGAAGCCGGGGCAGGAAGCTAGTATAAAATAGCATCAGTTTAAGAAGTAGTTGTTTCACTACCGTTTTCTGTAGTAAGACGTGACACTGACCAAACAATGCCAAGCGGAAGTGCAAAGTAACGTCTATTCTAGTTTTTAATTATAGATTTTTTCAAAGTATAACGTCTTCATCAGTCAAATCATTTAAATCATTGCAATAAATAATAAATCAAACTAATTTCACTTACTAATTTTAAATCATATTTCAAAGTTAATCATATATGAAGTTTATAAAAAAATGAAGCGACTTTAAAAAAAAAAGGTGCCTTGCAATGTATAAAAATAAAAATACATGCTTACTGATAAATAAAGAGAAACTTTCTGTTACAGGCGTTTTAGCTTTGAAACTTATCTCTGATGGCGGTATAATAAATATTTCGTAGACACAAGAGTTCTTGTAACTTGACAAAACGTCTTGTTTTGACAAAATACCCATTACTTACACTGACATTGAAATATTACACAAAATGTTATAGTGCGGCAGATATAAAATATCCGATATCAAAATAATACAGATCCGCGATAAATCAAAGTAAAATACCTAATCTGCGTTACTGCCATTAATTTATCAGTCCCGAATATATCCAGGTAAGTGGAAAGAGGACGCTACGTGACAGGGATGCTTCTACAAAATTTGTTGCTACGATGATTTAATGCGACACTGTAATATTCTCAGAATTTTACATCTTGTTATTGGTAGCAATTTAAGATTTCTAATAGGAATAAATTTGATAGTAACCTATATGTATGCATACTAAAATACATGGTATCTACATAAAAAAATATGACAGAGGTCTACCGTTCCGGGCGCAACACTCAAAAACGACTGAATAGATTTCTATCACATTTCTTTGGTTTTACTTCTTAGACATTTGATCCTTACCTAAAGTCACAATAGCTCTATTAAAATAAAGTATTAAAGTTTTTAGAAAGTACTATTTTCATTAGTACTACACGTTCGGTGATTTGTTTTCTTGCCGTGGAGATGCGGAGCAAGCGACGTGGTGCCTATGTTTCTCCTCTGTACATATAATATTTTGTTAAAATAATAAAGGACGCAGACGAAGTTGCGCGTATCAGCTAGTGTATATATAAGATTAATATATTAACGATTCCAACCGACTGCCAACGACGGGTCCAACCGTCCACCAATGACGGGTCCAACCATCCGCCAATGACGGGTCCAACCATCCGCCAATGACGGGTCTAACCGTCCGCCAACGACGGGTCCAACCGACAGCCAACGACGGGTCCAACCGTCCGCCAATAACGGGTCCAACCATCTGCCAACGACGGGTCCAACCGTCCGCCAATGACGGGTCTAACCGTCTGCCAAAGACGGCCCAATCACCTTATTTTTTGTTTCAGTTACTAAAATTTAAGTCTGTTTATTGTTATTTTCACATTTTTTTTGGGGCAAGAAAACTTTTATTCATCAACGGGTTGATGCAAAATAAGTCTTCTGATTACTCTAGATATTAGAATGTAATATAGAAAAATAAATATACAGAGAGTGTGTAGTAATTAGAATTTAACAGAGAGTGAGAGAGTGTGTGGCCTTAAAACTGCAGTAACCATTCACACTATCCGAAGATCCATTAACAGTTATTACGATTATCTAGAAATATCACGGTGAAAGCCGTATAAAAGCTAGATATTAAATGATTGAAGCTGAAACACGAGCGAGCTATTATGACAGAATTTCCAATACGTGGATTGTGGCCGCGATCCAGCAGGATATAAATGCTTTATTAACACACATTTGTATGTTATGACATATGGAACATTACTCAATGTGTTAATGGTATAAAAGTAAAATGATTATTGACTCATCTACATTTGTATATAATGAAAATACATTTGTTTTGAGGGTTAATTACTTTAAAATTTTGAACATATCGACATATGACTATGATTATACGATGTGGAATTCTTCGTAGATGTTTCTAGACTACTTATTCTTTGGATATGATTAACATTTTGTCATTTTTTTAATGCCCTACCAAGCGGGCAGGAATCAGCTAGTCTTTATAGATAAAAATCAATGTTTGTACGTTTGTCCTCAATGCATGCCGAAACTACTGATCAGATTGTGATAATAAATTAGTGGGGTGTTCTGGAGGCGCCCGAAATGGTTCCTGTTAATGTTGAAGTTTGTGATTTTGGGTGTTCGGGGTAATCTCTGATAGTACTGACCCGATTTTGAAAATTCTTTCACAGTTAGAAAAATATATTAGACTACTTTCGTTGTTGTGCGTTGTTTTGAGGATAGTTAATGGGGCGTGGAGGTGAGGGCCATAGGAGCAACCCAGGGGATACCGGGAAGACATTTTTTGCCAATAGATATAGGACAGTTTGGATTCACAATTGGACCCGGTAAGTATCGCTACAGACGGGTTCTAGGTTTTTAACATTTTCGTGTTTGGAAATATAATTGGAACCGGTAATTACCGATTTGGCGCAGACGAAATTGCGCGGGTCAGCTAGTATTTTATAAATTTTTTGCTTTATATAAAGTTAACTATTACGTAATTAATCAATAATTTTAGTCATATCTATATTTTCACAGTACTTAGTCTTTATTCAATAAATAAAAATAAAATAGAATATCTTTATATACTGGTTCATATAATATAAAATTATCTCCGCAGAACTTGGATTTTTAAACTACGATTTCAATGATATAATTGTTTGTAAACTCTTAACATCGAACATTTTTAATACTTCTATTCTAAACTTTATATTGTAATGGAAGTTCGATGTTTATTTTTGCCAAAAGTACAAAATTACGCCTTTAGGATTTTGCTTGAAAGCCAGACATTAGGTTTTTGTTTTGTAGAACGAAATAACAAAATAATGTTAAGTAATCTTTTATGATTATTTCTCATGGTGAGTTAATTAAGCGTGTAATAAATAATAAAGTGTTATTAATCCATGAATGAATACGTCATTAAATATTGTTGGAAATACACACACTATCTATTCCAAATTCATTTACTAACATAATAAATATAGTGGATTAGTTATAGTCAAGAAATTATAAGTATTAAAAGTAGGATTAAAAGATTACAAATAACAGCGAGCAAATAATATTCATTACCAATGATTAAGCATGATACGAAACTATACTATGTCTATACTAATATTATAAAGCTAGATTTTGTTTCCTTGAACGCGTTTATCTCAGGAACTACTGGTCCGATTTGAAGATTTCTTTCAGTGTTAAATAGCTCATTTATTGAGGAATGCTACAATCTAGGACCACTAGGATCTGAGTACCAAAAAAGAATGTTACAAAATCGAGGTTAACGTACGTATTATTTAAAAATATTTTTAAGCTATTGCATAGCTTCTATCGCGGGCCTTGAGCGTGGGAACCGAATCCAGAAATTCCGTAACGAAAAAAACCTAACACCCCCCACTCGACCGGCACAGCGGTGATACTTTTTAGTTTTTCGCATTGGTTAATCACAACCAATAGCATTGGTTGTATTGGGAAACTACCGTAATCAGCTGTTTGTGAGAAAGTATATAGGTGTATAGGTATTTATCGTCTATGTACAACAGTGAATATCTGTACTCGTATAATTTGTGTACAAAGTGTTTTAAATATGAATAAACAAAGTGCATTAATACTGCATTAATAAAATAAATAAATTGATAAAAAATGCTATGCAATAGCTTTACCGCGGCAGTCTCCGAGTGCCACACGTCTTTCATCTTCTACGTAAACGAAGTCGCAAGTTAAAGTTAGCGTTAGCCCAAAGTAACTGTTCCACGCGGATGAAGTAGCGGGAAGAAGCTAGTAAGATAATATAACAATAATATATAACATATATAACATACACGGGAATAAATATTTTAAAAACTAAAGAGTTGTTGATATTTTGTGAACATTTAGAAATGTCTAAGTTATTCATTTGTAATTGTGAGAGTAACTGAAGAGGAAAATTAGTGGATTATTGTTTACTTTCATTCAGTATAAGTTATAACTTATATATAAGTGGTTATTATGATAATTATTATACAGCCTTTAACATAATATCATTGGTATCACCAATTTTTATTCTAAGAAAGATATTTGTATTAATTGTCTTCATTGCAAATAAACGATAATTAAAATCCTGTTAAATACTGCTTTTAAATAAATTATAAATATCAACAACAAACATAAAACGTATATTTAATTATACATTCGTTATTAATCAATACATTTAATATGTTTAAATACTTATTATGGTAATAATATAAGATAAAAATAAACAGAATATTTCGTGGTAAATAAAAACCTGAAGGTACTAATGAGTGATCAATCACAAAGTCATCATCATACCTATTACAAATGAGGACACGCACCCGCTAATGTTTTAGTCACGAAGCTACAACATCGCATCACGTCGATCCACGCCCCTACTGTTAATTTCATTACCGTAGTATACCGTACCGTATAACTAAATGTTTTTTGACATTCACAAAATATAATGACCCATACTAATATTATAAAGCTAGAAGGTTTGTTTGTTTGTTTGGTTGGACGCGCTAATCTCAGGATATACTGGTCCGATTTAAAAAAAAAAAATAGTTTTAGATAACTCATTTATTGAGGAAGGCTATAATTATAGGTTTTATCATCGCGCTAAGACCAATAGGAACTGAGCAGCGATGAAGAATTTTCAAAATCGTTTTATTTTTCCTTTTGAGAGCTTCCGCTGCGTGTTAGCGTTAGCCCAAAGTAACTGTTCCACAAGGGCGAAGTCGCAGGCAGAAGCTAGTTTTTCAATCTCGTGGACGCGCCACACATAATTAACCGATCATCATAAAATTTTGCATACACGATGCTATTTTCTTACATAAAAATACATAGGATACCTTTGCTTAGGAAAGCAGGGATATCTGAGGGATATGTGTAATCCACGTTAACATATTCAAAGCCGCTGGCAAAAGCTAGTATAAATATAACTTTTGTGTACATCATAAAGAAGTTTACAAGTTCAAGATTCCCCTTCCAATATTATAAGAGAATATCATAAATTATTAAATCAACAGTTTATCCATTTACATTATTACGTACCGAAGACCAGAATTCATAACAAGATCAATGTTGTCATCAGGTTAACGACTTAAAGTTAAAAGATCTGGAACTTTCTAAGAACGGATAAAAACGGGACTCTATAAGTCAATATTAGTGTAATGTTTGTTTTGGTAGGACCCCTTGAATAATAAATTTGTTTGGACTTTTTTGTTTTTGTTCATTTTCTGGCTTAATGTTTTCTTTCATTATTTATATGTAAGTCTTCAATATAGTACACGCGACATGCTTTTCGTGATAATGTTTTTACACTAAATGATAATCGAATCTTTCCAGAAAATGTATTGATTATTCATCAGCGCAATTAAAAAATAGTCTTATTAAAGAACTGAGCTATGATATATGTAATACTAGCGGGCCCGGCAGACGTTGTCCCGCCCTGAATATCAAAAAATCCTTGACAAATTATATACTAAAACGTTCCTCATCAATCATTCTATCCACCGCGTGAAAATCCGTTCGTTAGTTTTTGAGTTTATCACGAACAGACAGACAGACAGACGCGGTAGGGGACTTTGTTTTATACTATGTAATGATGTATTATCTTGAAAATTTTCATAGATTATTCTAGCCTACATATTTTTAAGTTCCATTGAGCTTTTGGCATTTTGAAGTTATACGTCTTTTGGCGCGTTAAGGAAAAATGATGAGAGTACATTTTTACGATGCGCGCGCACACCGTCACGAAAAACCGACACCCTGAAGTTAGCTATAATCAACATTTTGCTTCTTTGTATTTGTTGTTTATATTTCTTTGTATTAAAACTTTCAATGCATTAAATAAATACCTTTTTTCTATCGTTATTGTCGTTTTTTCTACAAACATAGAATAAGGCGAAAGATAAAATTTTTGAAAAGATTTTTATCTTGTTACGCCAAAGAAGTATAACTTCTAACGCGTGTACATAAGTACACACACACTTTTTTTTTAAATTAAGTGTTATTTAAAGCAAAGCAAAGCGGGTGGGTGTCAGCTAGCTTGATACATAAATTAAGTAAGATAATGACAACAATTCCTGCATAGTTATTTATTCCAATTATACGTTACTACTTTCTTTAAACAGCAATACAAAATCCCTTTTATATAATTTAAAATGGACAAATGTACCATGTAAACGAACTTCCACATTTAAGGCAACTTTACTATTAAGAACGTATGAATGTTGAAACGACAGCGTAGTGATCCTCTCTAGCCATCAATCGATTTTCGAACAATTGTATACGGTGAAATCCCGGCACAGTCCCATTGAATGTAATTCAATCAGTAAAGTGACACACTTCTCTTCCAATTCATTGTTTTAGAATGTGCGGTTCTGGACCCGACGTAAATTGATGATCGAGTTTCTATCGTATATCTATTTTCATCTCATCTCTTTTTTGTAAACGTTTGAAATGATTCAATAATCTTCTATATAAATAAAATGATAGAGATCTGCCGTTGTACTCGCAACACGCAAAAACTACTCAATACACCCGAGGTGTGCCGTGCACCCTTAAGCTAGTTGTCAAATAAAATCGGCTGAGTGCGTTAAGCGCTCGTCTTAGTAGTCCGGTGAAGCTTTTAAGTCCTTGCTAGGTCAATAGCATAGTCAGTTCGAAAAAAAAAATACTCAATACATTTTGATACATTTTTTTAGTTGTACTTCTTAGATACTTGATCCTTATCTAAAGACCATGTATTTGATTCAATAAGGCGTTATTTTGCGGAAATCCATAATTATATATTATAGTGGACGTTACTTTGCACTTCGGCCTAGAATTGATAGGCCGCTACCACGTCTCATTACAACAAAAACCTATGTTTTTACTTGCGCGAGGTGTACCTGAAAGAGTTAAATCTGATACTAGTAATAGAAAGAGCGAAATATAAGTAACTAAAACAACAAAGAGTAATTAAAAACGCGTCCATGGTCGACGTGACTTGACCGTGAGACTTGATAACGGCCAATCAATTCCAGGCTAAAGTGCAAAGTAACGTCCACTATAGTCCTTATTATCACGATATCTCTTTCTATACTAATATATAAAGCTGAAGAGTTTGTTTGTTTGGTTGAACGCGCTAATCTCAGGAACTACTAATCCGATTTGAGAAAATTCTTCGGTTTTAGATAGCTCATTTATCGAGGAAGGCTTTAGACATATCATCACGATACGACCAATAGGGGCGGAGCACCAATGAAGAATGTTTCAAAATCGGGTACATTTTGTCCCTTTTGAGAGATTTCGTTAGCGTTAGTGTTATATACGTTGCCATGGTAACGTGGTAAGTTTCTACCGCAAACATTTTCAAAGTTTATTACGTATTATAAAAATAAAGTTTGTGTATGTACAATTAAAATAATAACTTTTTGATGAATGGATATGGCTACAAATGACCAAAAAAAAAATGTTATTTATATTCTGTCTATATTTTTATATTATTATATTTTGTCTGTTTGTTTGTTCGTTCCAGGTTATCTCCAAAACGGCTGGACCTATTTTAACGATAATTTTACTGGCAGATAGCCGAAATTATAGCGGTTGACATATTCTATTTTATTTGTCCGCGACTTCGTCCGCATTGCTATTTCCAAAATGGTTGGACCGATTTTCACGGGGTATTCACTGGTAGATAGCAGACCTCATAAAAAGTAATTTAGGTTTTTTATTCGCCTTCGGCCGCAGTGGAATATCCGTAATGCTTCAGCTAATTATCACGGGACTTTCACTGACAGATAACTCACCTTATAAGAAGTAACTTAGACTATTTTATTTTGTTACTCAAGACTTCGGCCGCAATATCCTACTATTTCTTAATCGTTTGGACCGACTTTCACGGGACTTTTACGGGCAGATAACTAGCGGGCTCGGAAGATGTTGTCCCGGCCTGATAATAAAAAGAAAATCAAATTATACCTAAACTTTCCCCATGAATCATTCTATCTACTGGTGAAAACGGCATGAAAATCCGATCTGTAATTTTTGATTTTATCGCGAACAGATAAATAGACAGACCAGAGGACTTTGTTTTTAACCGACTTCGAAAAAGGAGGAGGTTACTGTATTCGGTTGTATGTATTTTTTTTAGGTATGTTAATCGATATTTTCGTCAATTGTGAACCGATTTTAATGATTCTTTTTTTATTTGAATTGGTACACTATGTAGTAATGAACTGCTACCTGTGCATTCGTTTGTATGAAATTGATCAAAGATATGTTACAACCGCGTGAGATGTGTGCTTTACTAAACTCCAAGAATAAATATACATAATTGAAAGTCATATATTTGTATGTAATATTAATTATATCATCTTTTTGGTCAATTTGGCAGCCATATTGCTTTATTTACCGCGTTTGCGTCTACATAACTCAGTGATTAAAGCAACGTATAAGAATAACTTAAGTATATCGACAATATGGGCATATTATATCTATATAATTAAAGATTTAAGACATATTGTTTGATAATGTATAGCTTAAAATTTTCATTACTTTCTTATATAGTGTTAGTGAGCACTGAGTGTGGTATATAGTAGGTTGAAGTTCCAGGTATGTTGCTGATGATAAATACCATCCCATTCAATATACTATTGGTATTCATATATCTAATATACTCGTTACATGTTACAGTAGATGGCGTGCGTATCGTAGTTACAAATGTTCACAATTTGACATTTCTTTAATACATTTTAAAAAAACGCTTGTGGAGCCGCGGGTAATAGCTAGTTTAATATAAAGTTATTGAATTTTTAAGCAAAATCAGATTTTTATAAGCACTACAAAAGAGTAAACAAATTTTGAAAACAAAGTATATTTTTGCGGCCAATTCTTTTTACGTTTTTTCCTCCTAAACATAAAATAAATAGTTAAACAATGCAGACGAAGTCGCGGGTATCAGCTAGTATAAAATATTGCAAGTAACATTTTTGGTTTGTTTACACTCATTTTTTATGGTGGCTGGGCTCGATTTAGTTATTGTTATTTGATTGCCTTATAGAGAACATTTTTTATATTAAGTGAATCTGAGGTCGTCAATCGAGTCGAATTTATAAGGTTTGGACTATTTCATTTGAGAATGTATAATACTTACATAATTTATGTAACATATAATCCTATTTCGATCTCATAATGCTATGTGCAACTTACATAATGAAAATAGTATTGGATTTTATTGGATTTTAATCTTTATGTGCTCACGATGCATTATTTTTATTGTTTTCGTTGTAGTTTATTACCGTGGAGAATATTAATTTTGCATGAATATAGAACGAAGTGCAGTTTGGATGGTTTGAAATAAATATTCATATCACCACAATGACTGTGAACACAGTGGTGATCAAATATTTATAAAGGAGATCATATGGATAGCAGGTTAATATTGAATTTCATTTTCTATGTAAATTTGCTTACTTTTCTCTATTATTCGTATAGATTTCTTTTTTTTATTTCAAGTTCTAAATGTAACTGAAAGACTGAATGTGAATACATTTGTTTTGGTTTATTATTATAAAAGATAAATAAAATAATATCCTATACATTTTAGAATGTTGTATGTGAATTAAGTATTTGCAAATGTATCTTAAATATCTATGAGGGTTTAGAGGGCTTTAGTCATGAAATGAGTAAATAATATTTAGTACATTATTGCAAAGGCCGTGAAATAGGCAATTGCAGGTCGAGTATGAGTTTCTCGCCTACGGCTCGGCCTTCCCTAATGCGAGACAGGCAATTGCTATTTCCGCCGAGGCATATATAGTGTTTTTCTCAAAAGAATGCAGTGAAATAAAACATACTTTTTATATTATACATTTCATTAATTTGCCTTTGTCGCTTAATATGTATCGTCTGGGGCTTTAATTAAAAATTGCTTTATGTTTTCGACAGCAAAATTTTTCGATTTTTTGCTTCGGAATCCAGTCGATTGTTTTTTAAGAAATGTATTTACATTTCCATATTTTTGTAAGTTAATGCCGTTTTTAACATGAACTGTACATTTCAGCGTGGAATGAATTGCCGATAATCTAGATGGCTCTTTAGTTTTTGCAATGTTGTTCAAATACGCTAAAATATTGTTTCGGAGAAAATGTTCACTTTTTTCTCGTTTTTCCAACTCATAAAATGTTATACTTTCATGTATATTTCTTTTGACTTTAGTTTTTCATTGCTAATTTGGCTTCTGATTTTAAATCTGGTGGAGTACAATCAATCTCCAATTCACTCTCTGGCCCGTTGGAACTCATTTTAATTATTAAATTTATATTTGTAAGTATGTAAATAACAAATCATGATGAATTTTCAGCTTTGCAGCCAATTTTCTAGGCATCTATGCCGAAAGGCAAGCGCATTTATGGCTATACAGCCATGTGAACGCAATTTGTACTAAGCAAAGAGATTTACTTTGGTTTGCCAAGAATGATAAAAGAGAAGCAATCAAAGGGTATTTAATAACTCCAGCACGCCGTTTCATATAACATCGCTGGAGCGTTGTAATATTCGAAATTCAAAAACGCTCCTGCAATGACTTTGATTTTGTTGACCGTAAATTCGATACTTCCCGTGTTTTCTTTTTTTCGAAAATAATGACAATATTTCAATGCATGTTTGATAAAATTAATTTACTATTATAGTCACTAAAATATACCGCTATGTATGTGAAGTAAAATGTGATATGGGAATATACTCTAACAGAATGTTATGGTTTCAAATCACAAAAGATTAGTCCGTAAATAAAATATTAAGAGAAATAAAAATCAATCAAGGTGTATGCTAAATTTCACGAAGATCGATTTAGTAGTTAATGTGTGAAAATATAACTAACAAACATACGTTCGCATTAATAATATTAGTTAAGATAGGTTTATATTTTGTTGTTAAAATAATAATTTTATTTATATTAGTGAGTCCGATTACAACTAAGCACGATTACTCTGTAATCTTATATACATATAATAAAAATGAAGTGTCTGTATGTAATATCAAAATAAACAAAAAATAACTGATTGGGTATGAAAGTATACACGTTACTAATAACAAAAATGCAATTTTTAAAATTTTTGTCGGTCTGTCTGTCTGTATGTTTGTTCCGGGTAATCTCGTAACGGCTGGACCGATTTTGACAGGAATTTCACTGGTATATAGCTGAAATTACAACGGGTTAGTTAGGCTACTTTAAATTAGACTAGCTATTAACCGCGGCTTCGTCCGCAATAGTAACTTCAAAACGGTTGGACTTATTTTCACAGAATTTTCACCTTCAGATAGAAGACATCATAATAAGTAATGTAGTCTTTTTTAATTAAGACAAGCTGTTAACCGTGGCTTCGCCCACAGTGCTATCTCCGAAACTGTTCGACCGATTTTTACGTGACTTTCACCGGCAGATAGCGGGCATTATAAGAAGTCATTTAGTATATTTTAATTTAGACTAGCTGTTAACCGTGGCTTCGCCCGCAGTGCTATCTCCAATACGGTTAGAATGACTTTCACGATACTTTCACTGTCAGATAACTGTCCTTATAGGAAGTAATTAAGGTTATTCTATTTTACACTAGCTACTACCCGCGACTACGTCCGCATGAAATTTAGCAAAAATATGTTGTTCACTCTAAGCATGTGCATTGTACTGGACTCAAACATAAATATGGTTGAAATTTATATATCTGTATGTAATTTGGATTATATTGTCTTTTCGGTCACTTTGGCGGCCATATTGTTTTATCGACTGCGCTTTCGACTACATAACTCAGGAACCATAGTAACATATAAGAATATTGTATCGCGTTCAATTAGCACTATTTAAATTGACAAATATTAAAAACTGCTTAGACAGATAGACAGTTTTATATCTTGATTTATATTTATACAAGATTTCAAGACGTCAGCTCATTCATTGTATACAGTTCAACATTATAAGCGTTAGTAGTAATTTTGAAGATAGAAGGAGTCTTTCTAAAAATATATTATATCATAAACGTATTACTTATTGACAATATGGGGATAGTATATCATCATAATAACATCTTTCATTCATTGTTTCATTAGTTCCTTTGCAATGTAAGTGATCATTGAGGTAGTAATATGGTGGGTTAAGGTTCCAAATATGTACTGATGATAAACCTCCTTAGACACACTGTTAGTATTTATATATCTAATGTATACGTTACATGTTGCAAATGGCGTGCGTGTCGTACTTATTATTATTTTTAGAAAGCATTTCTATAATTGTACATGGTCTCACAATTTTATATTTCTTTGAGTCAACTTTAAAAAACGCATGCGGAGCTGCGGGTACAGCTAGTATATACATATAAATCAATAATTGTTTGTTCATTTTCTATTCACTGCCATACCGTTCATCCGAATGCAAAAAAACTTTTTATACACATTAACAAGGGCACAGAAAAGGAGATAAGATACATTTCATCCAGAAAAGAAGCACCGTCCTCGAGGGATGGGTCATGTGCACATTAACGCGGGCAAAACCACAGATAAAAAATAGTAATATGTAGACATGAGTCTCTGTATTCGTGCTTTATGCTTTCGTGTGTTTTGCCTCAGATTGAATTGAAAATTATTTCGGCACTAATGTAAAAATTAATTAATCCATACTAATATATAAAGCTGAAGAGTTTACTTATTTGTGTGTATGGTTGAACGAGCTAATCGCAGGAACTATAGGTCCGATTTGAAAAACTTTTTTGGTGTTAGCTACCTCATTTATCGAGGAAGGCTAGGCTATATAGCCTTCACGCTAAGAGCGCCAATGAAGAATGTTTCAAAATCGGGCTGTTTTTTCCTTTTAGCTGCGTGTTAGCATTGGTATTATATACGTTGCCATGATAACGTGGTAACTTTCTATCGCAAACATTTTTAAAGATTATTTTGTATTGCTATTCAAAATTATTATTCTTCGTTTATTTTTGTTTCCAATTTTTATTTGTAATCTATTACGTATTATAAAAATAAAGTGTATATATGTAAAATTAAAATAACAACTTTATGGTGAATGGATACGGATACAAATAACAAAAAGATATTTTTGTTAAATATTGTTGGTATTTTATATAATTATATTTTGTTTGTTTGTTTTGGGTTATGTCCGAAACGGCTGGACCTATTTTAACGGAAATTTTACAAGCAGATATCCGAAATTATAGCGCGTGACATATTCTATTTTATTTGTTGAACTGTCCATTCGTCCGTGTGAAATTTATCAAAAATATGTTGTTTATTGTAAAGAAGCGCGTGAGACGTACGTTTTACTTAACTTCAAGCATAAATATACATATCTGAAATTCATGTGTTTGTATGTAATTAAAATTATATTATCTTTTTGGTCAATTTGGCGGCCCCTTTGTTTTATTTACCGTGCTTGTGTCTACATAACTCGGTAATTATAGCAGCGTTTAAGAATAACTTAATTAAGTTGATAATATGGGCATATTATATCTATATAATAAAAGATTTAACACATATTGTTCGATAACGTATATCCTACAATTTTTATTACTTTCTTATATAGTCTAAGTGAGCACTGAGGGTGATATATTTGTACGTTAAAGTTCCTGATACGTTGCTGATGATAAATTCCATCATATTCGATACACTGTTATTATTCACATATGTAATATACACGTTACATGTTACGATAGATGGCGTACGTGTCGTACTTAAAAATGTTTTTAAAAATCATTTCTGTAATGTACACACCTACGCATAATTTTACATTTCTTTAATACATTTTAAAAAAAGCGGAGCCGCGAGTAACAGCTAGTGATTATTATAAACTTATAATGCAATCAATGTACCATATATGTCGCAATAGTTGTTTTAAGAAAGTAGTGTCCTTCATAAAGTTTTCGGAGTTTTCAATGTACCCATTAAGATCAAATCCGTAGTATTTAGGTTGTATCTTTATAAATCTCTGTAGTTGCTACTATAGTAAATAAATAGAAAAGCGGAGAGGCAGTCATAAGGACTGCTAAGCGAAAACCCAAAACAATGAATTAACTGGGTCCTCTTCTGAATGTTTAAATTCGTTGTAGTGTGAATGACAATGTTTAAATTGTAGAATTTTTATATGTAAATTATAATTATTAACCTTCATATTTTATCAAGGTACAGATTCAGTACTACGGACGAAAACTCTGTAAAAAGTACACTCCCCTCGTTCATTCTTCCATACAAGTGAATATCTAATAATTCCCAATATATTTTCTGCAAACTCTTACCGCACATAATCACTAGAGATTCAGTTGTTGACGTTAATATAACACAAACATACTTCCCAAGGATTAGCCTCAGGTTCACTTTATCGCTAATTCAACGTAGACACTAAGTAAACTTGTTGGAATACATAATATAACACACGCCCATTAAATCCCCGGACAGAGTAAAGCGGTCTATATCCTAATAACACAGAACTTACGATCCTAATTAATTTCTGAATATGAGGTAAAGAGATTTGCTTACATATTATTCTAAATATTCGCGACGAGTTTGATCTTGTGTTAATACTTTTGATGTTTTCAGAGATCTACCTGTCTTCCTAATTTAAGACTTTTTGGCTGGAAATTAATTCGTAATTTCGCGTCATGGCATGCTAGTAAGCGTGACCGGCCGTATGACGCGTGCGCGGCTTGTGTCAGACCAGCTACGTACAGGGGTCTGTGTACATGTAATGTTGATATTTTGCACCTCATAATACGTTTGATTGATTAATAGACTTTATAAAAATGTAGGTATATAGTTATTGCTCCAAGTACCAATAGATATGAGAACCATACTAACGTTAATAATTAGAATAAACAAATTCTGAAATTTAAATATTCTTATTTACATTATAATTAAGATAAAAATTCTAAAGAGAACATTGTTTCATTGTTTTGAATTTTCACTTATGTCGGCACTCCTTATGACTGGTTCGACTTTTTTGACGTGATAATGTCTTATAAATCGATGAACGCCGGCTGCATGCACGAAAAAGCATGACTCATTGTTACGTTTCGCCTGAGCCGAGCGTGCAAGTGAGAGCACGGAACAGGCGATAGAGAGGCGCGATCGGCCTAAGCGTTCGGCTTGTGACGCATCTATCTCTCTTCCACTAGTAAACCGACTTTACAGACAACTAATTTTTCTTATTTTTATAGATATCACAATATTTTAAAAGTAAAAGGGTATTTTAGAATTATATACGTCTCTTCCTTTTGGACCTATAAACGAAGATAACGTCCTACATAACTCATGTAAATCTTACATCGTAAAGGGTCTATACCCGATAAAATATGAATACTTAGCTTTACTACCCATAACTGGGCAGAAATATCTGAGATTGATAACACATTCTATTACTAAGCTATATACGCTTACATCTATGATCATAAATTCATGACATAGTTATAGAGGTTACGACTTGGAACTAAAACGTCTGTAACTTTGTACCGGGCCCTTATAAAATCTGTATGTAAGTCAATGTTTGTCTAACTTTGGAACGAAAAGGGCCGCTTGAATAATGAATTTAGTTCAGTGTAAAGTTTTGTTTTTCATATTTTACCAAAATGTTTGTTATCTTTTATTTAAACCGTGTCCGTGACGATATTTTGAATTCCTAATTTAATTATGTCACGTTACGTCACCGTCACGAAAAACCGACACCCTGAAGTTATTACGATGCACGCGCACACCGTCACGTAAAACTGACACCCTGAAGTTATCTATAGTCAACATTTTGTTTCTCTGTATTTGTTGTTTGTATTTCTTTGTATTAAAACCTTCAATGTATTAAATACCTTTTTTCTATTGTCAGTGTCGTTTCTTCTACAAACGTTGAATAAGGCGAAAGATAAAATTTTTGAAAAGATTTTTATCTTGTTTCATTCATTCATTCTCGGATCCACTCGAACATGCACACAAAATTTCATCAAAATCGATCCAGCCGTTTAGGAGGAGTTCAGTGACATACACACGTACAGAAGAAAGTTATATATAAAGATGTGGTGGTGAATAGGAATTTATTGTGTTAGTTTTTTCAAGTGGTTTTATAGACTTGAGGTTAACTATTGGTATAAATTCTTTTTGCTTACTTTATATATTATTATTACTACATTATTATTTGATAAATAGTTCTAATTTTTTTGTTATCTTACTCGATTCTGTATATGGATGTATGAAAAATAAACTTCGCGAGAATAAGAAAGTTTATTTAAGAAAAACCTCTTAAAGTTAACTATATTTGTTTAATTACAACGTTATTATATATATAAACCAAAAAAGTATAACTTTTGCGTGCATAAATAGGTACACACATACGGTTTTTTTTATTATTTTACCACTTAAAAGAAGTATATGATTTATGAAGAGAAATCTCCTCAACCAAGGCCATCGTAATTGTGATAGAATAGAATTTTTCCAACTCCTTTATAGGTACGAACGGAGAAGGTCGATCTTTACCGTACTGCAAAGCTGTGAAGCTGTCTTCGGATCAGTGTATTTTCTTTTTTTTAAACATCAGGTACATCTAACATAACGAGTAGAGATTGTAACGAGAGAGAGAGTAGAGATGAGCGGGCGGGCGATGAATTGTATGTAAGTCTTATGTTTCCGACAGTTGCTCACCATGAATTATTTTACGAAACCATTCGTCTAATAACATACACACACCATTGGTATCGACGATTGTATAGATAATATAGAAAAGTCCAACAAAAAAGGAGAACGAGTATAATGATAATATACTTGAAACGGCACACAAATACTTCTATATAGAAAAAAAAAGTAATTACTACACGTTATAATTCTGTCAAACTGAATTTACAGTCCGTGCTAAACTTTTGACCGCTCTGAAGATAGTTGCGTAAGACACAAATTTAGGCATAAATACGTATTATATTGTAAGTTTAATATCGAGACAACTTCGGGATAAATAAATGCTGTTTTTAGATTCCTATGATAATATTGTAACCATGTTTTGTATTAAACTTTTAACGATATTATGCGTAGGCCCGCATTAAAGGCTATACAATAAGAGCGGCCAAAAAAATTGGCATGAATACATAATTTATAATGTGATAGCTATGAGTAGAATATACTTAAATTATTATAACATTCTAGTGCTGGCTTTTGCCCACGTCTTCGCTCGCTCAATGTAGATTTAATCAATTTCTCGGGAACAGAGTTTTATCTGAATAGAAGGTAGCACATTGTGCGCTTGTTTCTTCTATCCCTGACAACGTATATTCAAAATTATATGATGATCGGTTGTGTAGTTAAGGTATTAAAAATCAGAGTGGTAGAGCCACGCTGAAGTTATTACTGGTTTCAGCACGAATGGGTCGGCTCGCCCGGGGTACTACCACCCTCTCATAGAAAACCGACGTGAAGTAACGGTGCTTGCATTGTCGCGTTTCGTTAAGTCAGTGAGAGCGCCTCCCCTCTCCTCTCCCCTCCCTCCCTTTCCCCCAAACACAAGCTGGCAACGCACTTTCGACTCCCCTTGTGTTAGTGTCTATGGACGGTGGTGATCACTTAACATCAGGGGGGCCACCTGTTCGTTTGCATGCTATGACATAAAAAAAAAATTAAAGCGTTCAAAAATAAACAAATTCACATTCGCAATCATAATATTTCTTAGGCTTGATAAAATACGACGAACCAGCCAAGCGGCAGGTGTGTTTATGAAGTCTAGTTTATTTTATGCGACAGCCGCACGTGTTAATTCAACCTTTTGTATCAAAACAATAAGTTCCCATGTGTCAAAAGCACAAAGCCGTTTGAGGTGGGTGTCCAACCACGCGTTTATGCTTGTCTTTGAAACGAACGTCAGTACATACTGTCGTTCTAGTGGTTCGTTCTGTAGAAAGACATTGTAACCGTTCCACCTGATAACGTTGAAGTTCCTTTATTATATTTAAACATGTGATAATCTACATATATTATTGTAATGCAATTGTTTTTCTTTAGCTTCTATCTAGCTAACTGTTTTGGGTTGAAGGTATGTTTTTTGAAGCGAAAACTTTAGCCGCGTTGAGTGATTAAAAAAAAAAATTAGTAGGAGAAAGGCTTATGGGTTTGCGTTACCGATAACCTCGACATGCTGGTGACGCGTCACCGAAGACTTCGACATGCTCGGGGTCGTATTGTATTTGTTACGCTTTCACATCTTATCTATTCAACCGATAATCATGAAATTTCGCATGAACGTTGTTATGGTTACAGGAAAGGACACGGGGTACGTTCTATTAAGAAAAATATGCTGTTCCCGAGAGATAGGCGCAGTCTACATGAATGCGAGTAAAGCCGCAGGAAATAGCTAGTTTCTTATAATCCCAAAGGCAATTGACAATCCTATCCACATCAAAACTTTTGAAAGATAAACTGAAGCGTTTTTACACGTTATACACACAAACGGTTACATAAACTGTATGTGACTGAGTAGTCGGAAAGAAATTAAATTTCGCCTCTTACATTTGGGATCAAGCCCAAACAAATGGTACGGTTTGATGTCGCCCTGTTTGAAATCAGATAGAAGGTCCTATATAACCCATGTTTTTTAATCGCTGTTGGTTTCCACCTTCCAGAGTCCGCGGTATATAATTAATTAATGCTTGCTTTGTTTATTAACTCTTCTATACCATTCGTAAGCTTAAATGCAAGGAGGTCTAGAATGTTCTTTCACGCATCTCGTATAAAGTTTGGAGTACGTGGAGATATTAAATCGTACTCATACGATGTATAGTGATACAAGTATAGTATTTGCTCGGATTGTAAAGGTTGTAGCATATTATTGCATAATCCAGCAGTCCTCAACCTTTTTTACTCAATGACGCACTCATCATCATAATCTTCTTAGCTTTATCCCACCTAAGTAGGGTCGTCACATTTTCTCTTCCACTCTCCCTTGTCAGGTGTCATCTCAGTATTCAAACCTTTTATACACATACGATTTTTTTACACGATCCATCCACACCTTCTTCGGTCTTCTTTTACTCATATATTCGTCCACTTTCGTACTCAAAACTTTTATTGTTACATGACCAACGACGACTAACACTACTGGCTCCTGTCAGCGACGTAATACCATACTCTTTACAAATTTGCGACACCCTTACATACTCACATGCTATATGTTTGATAGTACAAAGTGAACGAGCCAATGTCTCGCAACATGGTGTTTGAGAAGCGCCGCTATAGCGTTCCTAAACATAAAAGGTTGAAATAAATTTTCAAATCTGACTGGTCGAGACATTTGTGCGTTATAACAAATAATCTCTCGAGCTTTATAATGTAAATATTAATATAAATTTTCTTATTTAATTTTCTCTTTTCCTGGAACCTTCTTATTACCATGGTTTGTGTAATTTATGGTATGAAGTTTGTTTAAACAGAAATAAGAACTAAGTTACTTAAATAAGGACAAAAAAGTTGTTGACGTAAAAAACCCTTAATTCTATATTCAGTCATATTAACATTGCAATAACTTTTTATACGCTTATGTCAATAAATAGTAAATTTCACAAATATTTCGGAATCCGCGTATATACGCTTAGTTACGCTAGTAACTATTTACTCATTTACATTAGTAACATTAATAGCGGCGGTCAGTCAAAGAAAAAATCAGGAAATCTGAACCTGAGAAATGTCGTTGTAGTACCACTGTACGTGAGAAAAAAATATAACTGTGGAACTAAGTTTCTAATCACCATTGTGTTTTAGGGTGACATTGTGATTATGCCATTCTCCCACGCGAAGGAAACTTTGGTTCTGCATTGGAAACCTTTACATGCTGACGTCATTATCTATACAAATAAATAAATTTGAAGTGTCTGTATGTAATGTCGAAATAATCGTTATTTACTAAATGGATGTACATACGGTACTTATAACAAATAAGAAACAATTTTAAAAATTGTAAATTAAAATAATCCCGCTTTTTAAACATTCTTCATTGGTGCTCCGTTCCTATTTGGTCTTAACGTGATGATATATATGCTATAACCTTACTCAATAAATGGACTATATAACACCGAAAGAATTTTTCAAATCGGTCCAGTAGTTCCTGAGATTACTCCTTACAACTTCACAAACTCACAACGTCACAAACTCACAAATTCGCAAACTTTACCTCTTTATTATATTAGTATAGATTAGTATAGACAACATATTTAAATATGAACTTTAAAGTTACCGGTGGTTACATACCGTCATAACTGCATAGCACGACGGAAAATTGCAATAAAATGTAGTTCAGATAACGATTAGAAAATACTTCTATCAGTAAGTAAGTCTTATCAAGCTCGCTTTAGATAATTCAGAAATTAGTCTGTACAAATAATCGACACTTGAAGTTATAATTTCACAAATTCATTATATCATAATTTACGTTTTTCTATATGTATATTTCCATTGTAAGTTAAATTATTATACCTAAAAAGTATTTTTATTCAAATGAATGTGTAATTCGTTCTAAGATAAAAGATTTGATTGTAATGCTTTACTTTGATAATCTTCTCACATTTTAAATAATGGTTCATCTATTTTAAAAATAATCACATTTGATTAATTTTAAAATTGAATTAACATATTTTCATTACAAATTACTATTATTAAAGCTTGTATATAAGCTACGCATATTGGTCTATATACCAGGTGAAAGTTAAAACGCTTGCAATGTTCTAGGATACGACATTTCATGGTCACACTTAACATATAAAATAATAATATCAAAACAAATACTAATAAACAACCAAGAAAACCTAAGTTAAAGTTTGTTTTAAGACTTTCAAAAGTATAAACACAATCTAGGTGCAATAACCGGTGTCGAAAGCTACAATGTAGATCTTGGGTATTAACCCTCAAGAGAAGCACTATCGCTGCTGCGCGATCCAGAAGCACTGGGTATGCCATACCCGCGTGTCTTTGATTAATAATATCTTTCGATCAAATTATCCGATATAGAATTCTTTTTTTTTCATTTTAAAGCTTAGACAGTGTAGATTAAGAATATATCCATAGAATTGTCATAAAGAAAAAATTATCTTGAATAATATAGAAAAAAATCAACATAAACCCTTAAAATGAGGTGTTTTATTCAAATTACCATATTTAGGCAGAATTTATAGATAAAAAATTTTTCCCGACGGCATTTGAAAGGGAATTAAATGTACTTTTAGATAGTTATTTCGTCATTTAACTGTAATTGATAAAAGATATTTATTTAGTTAGGTAAAGTTCAGTGTTTTTAGAATGATAATACTTCATTAAAAAATATGGATTCATTATTCTTTTATTAATACAAACATTTAAATTACTTTATAAAACTTATATTTTAAATGGATTGATGCTACAAAAAATTAAGAATATAACTTCAAGCTACATTTTTCACAAATTTTGGCTGTATGTTCTTTACACATTGGAATATTACATTTTAAACACTTATAACATGTTTTTCGGTCTAATGAACTGGGACAAAATCCACATCGCTTATATTTTTCTAGTTTATTGTCAGCTATCAAATCTCTAGGGTCTTCTGTTTCAGGTAAATCTCTATAATCTAGGAAAGCTTCTATTTGTAAGCGTAATGTCGTTTGTAAAGTAGGCAGTTGAAGTCTTCTTATCAAAAATGGCTTAATAAGAGATAAAGATAGTTCTAAAATATAATCATTCCGAGTTATCGTTTTATTACTACTTATTAAATTATAAATAATGAAAGAATTCACATTAGCTTGGTCCAGCATTCCATAAAAATAGCGCACTCCAAAAAATGCACTTGAACTAAGCAATATATACAATAAAACTGACTGATTATATAAAATAACGATCAGAATTCTTTTAAAATAGATATTTTAGAATTCTAATTATATAAATACAAAAAAAGAACTGAAAAACACAATTTTATGCAAAACGTTGAGTCAGATAAAATAACAAAATACTGACGCTACAACAGCACTGGGTAGCGCATACCCATAGACTGACTACGGCCGCCTATATTTTAGTCCGTATTCACAGCTCAAGATAACTATGGTGGGGAATCTGTAGTGGGGATAGTAGAGATTTTTCCCCTAGGTAAAGTCACCTTCTCATTGTAACCATTTCTGAAGGAGAAATATTTTTAATTTACACCTGGGTATCCCATACCCAGTGCTTCTCTTGAGGGTTAATTCTATTATGTACCAATAGAAGCACTAATTAAGTAATATATCAATAAACAACATATGTTATGTACTCTGTAGGATTAATAATGTAATCCTGTAATAATGAAAAATAAAAATTAAAAGCTAGAAGACACTAGTAATAAAAAGACAAGGATCCAATGAATGAACAAAATCATTCTCACTAAAACGACATCGCAGGCTTCAGCTAGTATTGTATTAAATTTTGAAAAACAAAGACTAGCAAACAGTCGACTAGAACATTATAGCCAGCTTTACAACAGGAAGATGTGGTCGCGTCCGCAAGCAAATATTTACTACTGTCCAATAGTCCTTGACACGGGCGTAAAATGAGCTTGTGACGTCATAAACAGACGTTTCGACTTTCACAGAAAATTTCGTTTTATTTCTTTTTTTACAAGCTACTTATCTTGAGCACACCAAAGTATTTAATATAGTTGTTTGAAATATAAGAACATTTTATCTTTCCTTGTACGTTACTTGTGTGCATGAACGTTTTTTTTAAATATGTCTCCGTAAAATAATTCAAATTAAACATAACATTGGTAATAAGAACTTAAAACCTTATAACCTTCTGCTACAGACATTAGTTTACTATTAATACATAGGACCTATTAGAAAAATTGAGCCGTCACGGAACGCCTGGCAGATGTGAAACACATGTATAACGTAGTAAACAACACTGTATACACTATAGGTATGCGAGCTCAGTGCGGCAAGAGAGATTGCGCACAGTCGCTTGCGCATGGCATCGCGTCGCCACGTCTCGCCACGCCAACAATCAGGTTTACCCTCGTTTATAGACGTTTCACATCAAAAATTGTGTAACGAGTTACTTACATTACGATTATTTAAAAACTAATAACGACATTTGAAATTGGAACACTTTGGCTTTAAAGTGGTGTTTTTTTTAATGCCATTATCGAGTAGGTAAATAATATTACAAGCGTCTTGTGATAACTTCAATGTTCTAACAAGATGGCCCCCCTTGTTAGAACTTTCCATGGAGATTTTGTGGCATCTCAGAATTAATGCTCCGTGGTATTTCCATCCAATTCACTTGTGCCCAATAACCGAACGTAAAACATGCATATTAGTATGCAGTTATAAATGCAGTTTATTTCATGTATTTGTCGCTTTTATTTTAACATTTTGGTGCAGTTGTATATATTGCGTGTCTACGTTAGCAAGGATTTATCTTAAAAATTTCTTAGTACGATTTACAACGATTTTAAAAGTAGATTTAATAATATATGTAGATGACGCCTCAGAGAGTGTTGCTTCCCTTCAAACTGCTTTTGGGAATGAAGCATCATGCAGGTCGACTATTTATAACTGTGGTTTACCGAATTCCAACGGTGTCGTGTTAATCTGCCAGACGTCTGTCCGGCCGGACAAACAAACGAATTTTTGCAAGGGAAAAACGTATATATTATCGGTCACCCTGCATCATCCTGATAGTAATCCCGACTTTATACAATTCGACTTCTCGTTTTCTAAATTGAGGATTTTTTTAAGTGAAAAATTCTTTAGGCACGTTGAGCGATATTCTTGGCATTAAATTTACAATTTCGCGTCATGACATGTTACGTAAGTATGACGCGGCTTGCGTCAGATTAGCGACGCGTAGTATAGGGGCCTGTGTATATGTAATATTGATATTTTATAGCTCGGCATACGTTTGATTGAATAATAGACTTTATAAAAATGTATATAATTATTGCTCCGAGTGGTAATGGAGAAAAATCACTCTAATGTTAGTAATATCAATAAACAAATTCTGAAATTTAATTATTGTCATTCACACTATAGTTAACATTGTTTTGAGTTTTTACTTCTGTCGGCAGTCCTTATGACTGCCTCGACTTTTTTATGCCAAAGGACAGCAAACGGGTAGACGTCCCAACAGATGGTAAATGGTTACCGTCACCTATAGACAACTCCTATACCAGGGGTATCACTGTTGCGTTGCCGGCTATAGAGAGCGTGTTCCAATCCGTTTTTGCAGAGACCCCTGTCATAAACCTAGGGGATACCGTATGTGGTAACTCATTCCATAACGCTAGCGTACGCATAATGAAGGTTCTGGAGAACCTTACGGATGTCGTGATTTTATTAGGTTTTAGAGTGTGTGGATGAGCAAACAGCTAGTGTCGGAAGGTGCAAATTTGAAACGTCGATGAAGGCACCGTGTCGTAAAGTTCTTCAGAACATTCTCCATTGTACATGCGGTTATTTAGGCGATCAACGATTTTTAATACCAAAAGACGCTGTTGATGAGTATTAAAAGATTGTTTACAATAAAAAATTCCGATGTCACTATGGAGGGGTTATCATCGTCAGCCTGTAATCCTCCCCTGCAGGGCCATAAGCATCGTTCCGAAGGTATGGGCATAATCACCAGGCCAGCCAAGGATGTATTAGCGATTTCATACTCTAAGAAATCCAAGGTTCTATATTTTATCACATATTGTATATAGTAGTAATATAAGAACATTTCTCAGGTACAGGTTTCCTCACAATGTTTTCCTTCACCATCAGCCGATATTGTTACCTATTTAAATTAGTAAAGGTACGTGAATTCTCAAAAATTCGTTAGAAAATGCCAGGGTTCGAACCTGCGGACATCGAAATGATATTCCACCAGTAAAACCTCTAGACCACCACGTCTTTTTTTAAGTAACTTAAATATATGGAGGAGTGCCATAAATGTTTTTTGAAGTTATACTTCTTTTGGCGCGTTAGGGAAAAATGATAAGAGTAAATTTTCACGATGCGCGCGCACACCGTCACGAAAAACCGACATCCTGAAGTTAGCTATAGTCAACATTTTGTTTCTTTGTATTTGTTGTTTGTATTTCTTTGTGTTAAAACTTTCAATGTATTAAATACCTTTTTTATATTGTTAGTGTCGTTTTTTTTACAAACGTAGAATAAGGCGAAAGATAAAATTTTTGAAAAGATTTTTATCTTATTACGCCAAAGAAGTATAACTTCTAACGCGTGTACATAAGCACACACACACTTTTTTTTCAATTAGTTTATTTTCATGAAAAATTGTATTGAAGCTAATGGAGAATATTTTGGGAAACGATAAATTCATTTTTGGCCAATACTTGTTTCTTATTCATTCGGGACTTTAAGTGCGACTCACGTAGTATGTCCGTACAGAATTAAAATAACTTTATAATGTTATGACGTCATTCATAAATCCTGATAATATCACATTTAATTTCTCTCTTAGACATATGATAACAGTACCCTAAGACGATAAAACATTGTAAGTTATAAAAGAATATAAAAGAAAACCTAAGAGTTGCACTTGAAAGCTAGTGCCCTTCAAGTCTTAGACGTTACTTACATCATAGATGATGACAAGGTCTCTTAGTCTAAAATATATTTAAAAAGTACACTGAATTTGAGTAACTTCGTCACATTTCGTCTTTATTAGTTTAACTAATTACGCCCGCAAAATTATTATCATCTCGTAATGTTATTCATGCTTGCATACAATATTTTCCAAAAGTATAATTAATACTTATTATAGGCTATCAACTATAAAATGAAATATTCTTCTATACAAAATTTCTTTAAGATTGATTCAAAATTAAACAATATATCTTTTAATTTTTTCTTAACTTTTTCTATAAGTATCATTTATGGTTTTATATACCTTTTTGATTTTGGAATTTAATCTTCTTTCTAAACACAAAATTTTATTAAAATCGGTCAAGGTGGTTTTAGGTTTCGTTCAGGCAAACAAATGCACAAACGGTGAAAAATGTTTTTATTTTTATATATTGTTTTTCATACACGAAAGCGATAAACTGTTAAAGAAGCAATATTTATTGAATGTACGTTGTCGTACATTGAAACATATAGTATACTAGCAGACTCCCGTGATCTCGTCTGCTTTTGTAACTTTATAAATTACTAGCCTCTGCCCGCAACTTCGTTCGCGTGGAATAGTGACTTTGGGCTAACGCTAACACGCAGCGGAAAGCTCTCAAGAGGAAAATAACTCCGATTTTGAAATATTCTTTATTGGTGCTCCGCTCCTGTTGGCCTTAGCGTGATGGTATATAGCTTATAACCTTCCACGATAAATGAGCTATATAACACTGAAATAATTTTTCAAATCGGACCAGTAGTTCCTGAGATTACCCCCTACAACGACACAAACTTTACTAAGAAGTATAGATAACATCATCTTTGTATAATTTACTTGACATTGACATGACTTTCGTACTTGCTTCACACTTATTGTTATACTTAACTGCGTAAATTTAAATAACACCTTTGTAATTTATAGGCAGTGTGTTAAATGTATGACGAATAAGATATATTTCTGTAAAATTATATCAAAATAATATAGATAAATTGTTTAACATTTTATTAATATTTAATTTATTGTTGGAGCATGCCGTGGTTATCTCTAAATATTACTACATTTATAATGAATCACTGTAGTCCTACTTTTAATACATTTACTAGTGTATTGTCATGTTGACAACCCTAAACTAATTAAATAAAAATCCATTGAGTGGGTTTTACGTGTAGTTTTACTATACATCTATAAATCCCGACGAACCTTTTCGCTTATAATATTAATATTAACTTATCATATTTAAAACCTGTAAATATTATCACCGTAGATAAGGACCCTGTCAGTTGTTAGAGGATTTATTTGCTTTTTAATCATAAGAAGAAATATCAATAGAATTTCATTTTTAAAATTGTTAAATAAGTTTCTAACAGATATTGTCGCGGTCGTAGTTGTGGGAAATAACTAGTGTATTTATGGTCAGCAGATTAAATAGACAACCCTAAGAGAAGGTGAAGTTTGGGCAACTTACTTTTAAAACTTCTAACACACTTCTAAACTTCCCAGATATCTCTACCACTTGGAGTAGTAAACGGATATGTCTAGATAAATGAACACCTACCACAAATATATAAAAGAGATATATTTTTAAATAAAATATTTTTTATAATCCCAACTAAAATAGAGTCGTTACAGTTCAAAATGGTGCTAGTCTAATTTCAATTAAAAAATGCCGCGGGCGAAACCTAGTGTTTTGTAATATGTGTACAATATATCAGACATTTTATTATTTTCCATGTAGTAATATCGTACTACGATATCAGTTTATCGTATGATGTTATTTAGCAAATGATGAAATTAACAATTTTTCATATTTGAACGTTGGTAAACATGAACTACTGATAAATATATTCTCCAGTTATAATACACTAACCTCTGCCCGCGACTTGGGGCTTTTGAGCTAACGTTAACACGCAGCGGAAGCTCTCAAGAGGAAAAAGACCCCGATTTTGAAACATTGTTCATTGGTGCTCCGCTTCTGTTGCTCTTAGCGTGAAGATATATAACCTACAAGCTTGCTCGATAAAGGAGCTATATAACACTGAAATAATTTTTCAGATCGAACCAGTAGTTCCTGAGATTACCCCTACAACGTCACAAACTCACAAACTTTACCTCTTTATAATATTAGTGTTTTATTTATGTTTCGAATAAGTCAACGAACGTGATTCAACGGAAAATTTCACTTTTCAATCTTTCATTAATGGTTATTTGATGAGTAACCGATGTGTCCATGCCCTATAAACTAAAATAATCTGACAGTCATGTGTCTGTGTTTAGTTATTAGCGTGGATTAAGAAAATGAGAACATTTTTCTGTAAATATTCGTGGGAGTATTGTCTAGAATATCGAAAACTACATAAGTAGTAAGTTAAGTATGAGCTCTTAATATGAATAATTAGCTTTAATAATTATATGATCCTATAAGACTTGATAAAAACTTTACAACTTTATTTGAACGTAACGATTTAAGCAAATAATGTGTTATGATTTTTTGATCAATTTACTAGTTCGAGACTCATTCAAGGTTAGAATTGAATTGAAAGTAAGAAACGCATGTATCTGTAACGTGTACGTTAATATAGTTACTAATTACAGATGCAAAATATATATTTTGTATATAAAATAAATGCAAAAGATTGAAGTGGATCAACTAAAAATTCAGGATTTTTATTTGTGTGTAACAAATGTGATATATAAGAGATATATCTATATTTATGTTATGATAAACGATTGGATGAGTCATCCAGCGCCGTTTTCACTCGACACCCATAGAGTTATGTGCGAAAATGATATAATTATGATAAATCGCCAAAATATATTTTTATGTAGAAAAACATGTCAGTTGAATATTAAATAATAAGTATATACATGATAATAATAATAGGCAACAATGACTATTAGGTGGTAGAGCCACGCTGAAGCTATTACTGGTGTCAGCATGAATGGGCTGGCTCGCCCTGGGTACCACCCTCTCACAGAAAACCGACGTGAAGTAATAATGCTTGCATTGTTGCGTTTCGTTCGGTCAGTGAGAGCACCGGAAGCCCACCTCCCTTCCTCCTCCCCCTCTCCTCTCTCCCCCCAAAACACAGGCTGGCAACGCACTTGCGATTACCCTGGTGTTGCTAGTGTCAATGGACGGCGGTGGTCACTCAACATCAGGTGACCCCCCCGTTCGTTTGTCTCCTATGATATAAAAAAATAAGCCAACGTCACGCGGTATTCCCAGACGGTCACCCATCTAAATATTGACCGCGCTCGACGTTTCTTAACTTTGGTGATCGGAAGGCAACCGGTGTTTTCAAGACTCTACTGAACACAGTGTTTGCTCTTACAACATTTCGTCACACAAAAAGGTTGCCGATCAGAATTTCAAAGAGACATAAAACAAAGAGACATAAGGCGGACAAGAGACAACATAACATAAGAACTTTCACTTCAAAAGGTATAGTTCAAGTCAAATGTTTTGGTTGCTCTGAATATAGCTTTGAATTCGGCTTTGCGCATAGTACACTCAAGAAGTCAATACTTCAAAATATTAATATAGGAATTTAACATTGACATTTATTAAGTGTCTCAATTTTATACATTCAGAATATTTGCAAAAGATTAGATATAAAAATGAACAGATAATAAAAATTTAATCATTACTGAGGTAATAAAACAACAGTAAAAACTAGAAATGTACTATAATAGCCGAACAATAGAATAATAGACAAAGCTAGAATACTAACAGTTCGCCACATCGTGTATTTGTCAGTTATAATTAAATCCAAATAACATTTATTGGTGGATTTTGAGTGATCGCGTACTTTAACTGAATGATCCCCCTTATGCAGTATTTGTACTCTGTGCCATATATCTTGAAGCATATATGTATATATGTGTTATTGTAAATAAAATACATTCATATTTAAAAAAAATGTAATAAACAACGCCCTTCATAGAAACATCATTTTTCGAACTGGATGGGTATTCCAATAATAACAAATATAAACTAGAAAAAGAAAACAACGAAAATAGCAATAACACGTAGATAACAACAACAAAATTATTATTAACACAATATACTGATTGTGACTGTACTGCAAGTAGTAATGACAGGAGACATGTGTCAACGTGGCTGCAATAGAGGCGAGGTACTTGCGCGGGTGAGCATGCTCCCCTTTCTCCTTATCTGCGTCCCTTTGATACCTAAATTTGTTTTCTGCGCATTTACTTCAGAGCGGTTAAAAAGTTTGACACATACTATATATATGATACATATGAAAATGTATAATTTAAGTCAAACTAGCGACCCCAGCGGCCGTTACCCCGCTCTGATAATAAAAAAAGAACCTTAACAAATTATATACCTAAACCTTCCTCGTGAATCACTTTATGTACAGATGAAAACCGCATGAAAATCCGTTCAGTACATTTTGAGTTTTTCGCGAACAGACAGACAGACGTGGCAGAAGACTTTGTTTCAGAATATGTAGTGTTTAAGTTAATTATTACTCTCGAATTCCATTATTTAATAGACTTAAATAAAATTAGTAGAGATAAATGTTTAATTTCGAAATCACAGTTTAGTTGGGTATGTAGTTTCAGTTTCGATCTTCTAATCGAGTGAGTTGCTCATTAGCATCAGCGGGCCGTACCTACATTTTTTATGTTCTCATAAAATAGTGTATATATTTGAATAAAGTGATGTGTCTGTTGTTTGTTGTCTACGCTAATCTCGGAAATGGCAAAACTAATTTGTACTTTTAGGTAGAGAATTTTCATTTTACATTATCCTTAGCGGTAGGCTTAGCGGTATTTATGGAATTTAACAGCGTAAAAGCAGGTAAAATGGTCCCAGGGGTTAAGTAGTAAATAACAAAATTATATTTAAAAAAACGGTGCGGCCATGAAACTTCTGATCCATTGTCAGCAACGAAATTCCCTAAGCTTTTTATTCAACTACGATGTTAAGTCGATGTGAAGATTTTAATCGTTTACATTTGTATATTTTCGTCACGTAAGAAAGAAGCGTTATACCTACACCATGCGAATCTCTCTCAGTGTGATCTTTTATTACATAGATTATTTGTTTTTACTAAATTCCCAGCGATTACTTCGGCGTGGAATAATTACTTAGGGCTAACACGCAGTGGGAGTTCTCAAAAGGCAAATTAAACCCCAATTTTGAAAAATTACTTCATTGGTACTCCTATAACCTTCCGCGATAAATAAGCTATCTAACACTGAAATAATTATTCAAATCGGACCGGTAGTTCCTGAGATTAACGCGTTCAAGCAAACAAATTCTTGAAAGAAAGAATTACTTTATTGTTGGAACAACCATACAATTAAATTAAATTACACAAACTAATTAGACAGAAAATAAATACATTTAAAAATGAAAAATAAATGTCCAACAACCATGAACAAACAAATAATATACACACATAACGTGTCACGGATGGTCACACTAAACAGATGTAGCTACTGTAATATTTAGGTTTAAGCAAAAAAAAAGGATTGTGTGGTTTTATGAAACCACGGTAAAAGTGAAACTTTTTTTCACACTATAGACATTTAACTAATAATAGTCTATACACTACACGGTCAGCTGCTGCGAACTATAGGCGCCGCCATATTGGCCCTGGCTGCTCTGACGAGCGCCTTTCACTTTATCCCTCCTCCGCGGCCGACCATCACGCGACATGCAACACACAGACGAAAAAGTTTGAGACGATGTAATAAAAGTTTCACTTTAAATGACTATACATTTAGAAGAAAAAAAAGGTACACACCAATAAACAGAGCTTACAATAGAACTGCGTGAATACATTATACGTCACTTTAATTACTGAGTTTAAAGTTGCAATAGATAATGCTTATATGAGACTTTAAAGCTAAGTTTTTGAATCGACATGGCGGTGGGATGTTGTTCCAACAACGAAGGTCGGCATATTTGAATGACCCTCTGAAAGCGGTAGTTCTAGGTATCGATAATGGATTAGTCATGGTGCGAGAACGTGAAAAATATGTGTACTTATCTTGTCTCCACTCTAACTTGTCATACAGTTCTCTTCTCTCTCTTTTTCAGTATCTTCAACTTTATAATATTAGTATAGATTTATATCATGCTTTCAATCCCAATAACTTGAAGTAAGGAATCAAGTCACAAAATTTATTTAATGAAAAATAAATATATTAATTGAATAAAAAAAAAGTGTGTGTGTACTTATGTACACGCGTTAGAAGTTATACTTCTTTGGCGTAACAAGATAAAAATCTTTTCAAAAATTTTATCTTTCGCCTTATTCTATGTTTGTAGAAAAAACGACAATAACAATAGAAAAAAGGTAATACATTGAAAGTTTTAATACAAAGAAATACAAACAACAAATACAAAGAAACAAAATGTTGACTATAGCTAACTTCAGGGCGTCGGTTTTTCGTGACGGTGTGCGCGCGCATCGTAAAAATTTACTCTCATCATTTTTCCCTAACCCTATTGTTCGGAGTTTTATGATTGCATCGACTTCTTCTTATTTTGTTGCGCATATTTTCCGTGATATCTTTGCGAGTTCATTGGATTGATACAAAGTGAAATGCAATTTAGATTTGTACTGATTGCCTAATGGAATTAATATATTTATTTGTATAGAGTGAGTAAGTGCGTGGAAATATTTTATATGTTTATATACAGTATAGGTACTATTTCAATGGGTTACTGATGAATGTCGGCTCAATGAATGAAGTTATGTAGGCTTGCAGACTTGTGTGATTGATTACTCAGGAACAATTTTCCATTATTTACTTTCACGTTAATTCTCGCTCGCATTTTTGGTAGTATCTAGATCACTCTGTTTTACCATGTGTGTTAAGATATATATAGGGTTTAGTTTGCAGACATATATTACACATTTTGTTATTATTTCAGGTTTATATATCCACGTGATAGATAATTTAAATATTTTTATGTTAAAAAGCTTTAAGTAGACAAGTGGCTCGTTGCAGTCATGCGAATTACCTTGCGTACGACCATTTATAGTACTAGATGTAATGTTATGTCGCTGAAAATGATTAGTAGACGTTTACTCTGTTGCAATCTTCATATTGTCCATGATAATTTCTATTAATCTGACGGGTTTTTTTTTCGAACTGACTACGCTATTGACCTAGCAAGGTCTTAACAGCTTCACCGGACTACTAAGGCGAGCGCTTAAGGCACTCAGCCGATTTTATTTGACAACTAGCTCAAGGGTGCACGGCACACCTCGGCTTAGGCTGTTGCCTGATACATGCAATTCGCGACCTATCTGAGCTAATCTAAGCTAAGCTAATCTGACGGCAATAACTTTCTGAACTGAATAACTTTCATGTCGGTCGATTGAAGTGTTTTATATAATGTTATAGGAGTTTTTGGCGGGATCTTAGTCTACCATGTAGTGAATTTAATATTTTATTTATAATTTTAGATTATTGGACTCTATACTTTGTAATATTGGTAGCATTTTTGTTTTTTTTTTTTAATATTACAGGAGGCAAACGAACAGGTGCGTCACCTGATTAAGTGATCTCCACCGTCCATAGACACTTGCAACACCAGGCGAGTCGCAAGTGCGTTGCCAGCCTGTGTTTGGAGAAGTGGGGATGGAGGAGGGGGAGAACGGGGAAGGGGAGAGTAGGTGGGTATCCGGCGCTCTCACTGACCAAACGAAACGCAACAATGCTAGCACTGTTACTTTACGTCGGTTTTCTGTGAGATGGTGGTACCACCCCGGGCGAACCGACCCATTCACGCTGAAACCAGTAATAGCTTCAGCGTGGCTCTACCACCTACAAGCGTGACTCTATCACCTACACCTTTACATAGTATAAAATGAAGTGGCTCCGGCTGTCTGTTCCCCTAGATCTTTTAAACTATTCAACGGATTTTAATACAATTTTCAGCAATAGATAGAGTGGTTCAAGAGGAAGTTTTATATGTATAATACATACATATTGTAGTACAGAAAAGTCGAAAAATTTAATGATTTGTAATGTGTTGTCGTAACAAACATATTATCGCTAACGCTGGCTAAACCTTACGAGATAGATCAAATTAATGTACTACGGAATGGTATATGTTAAAAAGACTGATAAAAAGTCCGCGTTGGTATATATTTCTCTCTAAAGGATAACCCACAGTAACCATTTTTTTTAAAAATAATTATGTGTTATTTACCAAGCTAATTTATAGAATACAGCATTATTCCTTATCCAATTAAATACATTATATACGTTGTACATGTCATGTAGATCAAACTGCCCTTAACAGTATTTCATTAAAATGGATATCTGTACATTGCACCCGTGCGAAGTTGGGGCGGGTCGCTAGTACAATTTGGTTATTGTGCAAAAGTGATGTGGATAGAAAATACAACCACGGAGCATGAATTCTGAGATGTCACAAAAACTCCTTGGAAAGTTCTAACAAGGGGCCACTAACTTGTTAGAACAATGAAATTATCGTAAGACAATTATAATGTATACTATTCGACAGTTGCAGTAATAATAATAAATCTTTGGTGGGATTTTATTTTGTCATGTAGTGGATTTTATATTTTATTCATAATCTAGTGTTACTTGACTCTATTATTGTGTAAAATTGGTGGTGTTTTATGTAATATAGTTTGCTTATTGTGCATAAGTGAAGTGACTGGAAAATAATATTACGGAGCATGAATTCTGAGATGCCACAAAAATTCCCTGTAGAGTTGTAACAAGGGAGCCAAAATCTTGTTGGAACGTAAACATTGACATTGAAATGATCGCACGACACTAACTTGTAATACTATTAACTACTCGACAATGGCAGTAATAATGTAAAAGATTGGTTGCTAAAAATAAAGTTAAAAAAAACTGGACGATCGGTTGCAAAAAAAAATGTAATAAATAGTCGAGTTATAGACAAATGGATATTGTGTTAGATAATGTCTACAATCCAATATCTATCTCTAACTATTTGAATGACGATCAGTAAAAGGGTATAGAATTTGATGCGGTACAGCATCATTGTATGTTACTATATCTTTATATCTAGATACTATATATCGTTATTATACTATGTGCAGTATAATAACGCTTTACATGAGAAAATATTTAGGTATGTAAACTTTTACGGTAACGAGTGAAACAATTGAGTCGTTACATTTCAAAATAGGATAAATCCAATTTTGGCCGTTTCTAATATTTTACGTTATTTTTCAAGATCTAAACATTTTGTACATATAAAATATGAAGATCATAAAAAAAAACTAAAACCCTTATATAAAATATGAACTTCGATGCTGACGTACGAAAACATAAAATTAAAAAAAAAAACATGTTATATGAACACTTAAAATTAGATTTGGCTGAAATGTAACGACTCAATTATATTATATGTCATATTAAAAGCACAATAATGTACATATCTGAATTTGGATATCTACTACTTTTAAATGAAATTCAATTTAGATTATGAAATTAATCGTAAAACTCATGATTGCCGTGATATTTTTAATTTCGTTTCCTTTTGGATTGAGAATATACCTTCCACTTAATCTGAAAAGAGAGTATGACATAGATAATTATTCATATATTTATTAGAAAGTCTCGGTGAGTGCCAAAAACCACTTTGCGAACCCATAATGCTATGAAAGTTTTCTTATTAGTTATATTGAAAATTTTGTTAAATAGAGACTGACTAATATTATATTAATTTCATACGTACCTAAAATTTAAAGTTTTGATATCTATCGGCTTATAATATAATAATATCTTAAGAAATTCCTTTGAAATATTCATCTCGATAACTAACCAATAAAGTTTTAAATAAGCCTAAAAATAAGCAAAGACTTAATTAAAGAAGAGTTGAAAGTCAATGTTTTCTAAACATCGACCTTCGCCGCTCGATTATTTAAATTAACGTGTGCTTGTTATATATTTCTTGGGATAAACTTAAACAAAAGATCGTGAAAAGTTTTCTTTGTGTTTCGTGTATATATTTGTTGTTCGTGTTTGTTGTTTCAACTCCCGTTGAGTGTGGTAGCGTCGGAATTTATGCGAAAGTAAATCGTGGATGGATCGCTACGGTTTAAGATTTATTTATGGTAGCTTTATGAAAGTCACGCGACGCCTCCAAGGTTGTTAGTTCATCCATCGCATACATTCTTTGATAATTTCTAAAATTCCTATGTTGTAGCTTGTTTAGTTTTCGTATTCATTTATATGAACTAGTGGTCGCCTAGTGGTCGAAATTCGACCATAATTCATTCTTACATTCAATAAGACCAAAGAGAATAATAATTATTACAATAGTTTCATATACTGAAGATAAATTATTAATCAATGAATTATTAATGGATATTACGAATTTACATATCATATTATTATAAAATTAACCTACAATTTGAGGAGTTAATTTCAATGGGTATGTAAGGTATGGAACGTGAGTCATGTTAAAAATACTGAATGTAAGATGGAAAAGGTAATTGGAACGTAAGAGTAAAATGATAATGTGTATATGTTGTGTGTCATTCAAGCAGTAGTGTGAGTAATGTATATTTTAATGAATTTTATTAAAAAAAAGATAGCTTTGTGCACTTGTCCTTCATATAAACTTTAACTATGCCAAATTTCATGTTCATCCGTTCGCGTAATTCGCTTAAAAAAGGGTACAAAGTTTTCGCTTCACTTATTAATATATAGATTAAAATCAATCGCTGAATATATGTAAGCATATCACTACGGAATGGCTGCTCCTATTTGGTTTATTATTTTTTGTTGTGTTTTTAATTGTAAGGACAAGCTTTTTTTATTCTTTATAGGTTTTAGTATTTGACCACAATTTTATTTGAAGTTGTCTCACTGTGTGATCTAAGATATAATATAAATAGGTATCAAAATCACTATCACTAGAGAGTATAAAACAAAGTCCTCTGCGACGTCTGCTGTGTGTGTGTGTGTGTTAGCAGCAGATAGAGTGGTGTTGTGCGCGAATACACGAGGAAGGTGTTGATATACAATTTGTCATAGTTATTATCACGGTGGGACAACGTCCGCTGGGCCCGCTAGTATATTATAAAACAAATTCCTTCGCCGCGTCTGTCTGTCTGTCTGCTCGGGATAAACTCAAAAACTATTGAACGGATTTTCATGCGTTTTCATTAATAGATAGACTGATTCACGAGGAAGGTTTTTTTTTTTTTTCTGCAGACTCTCGGTCCGCACCATTTTTTTGCTATCGCTTTTTAAGTGTAAGTTAAAAATCGTAACTGTGAGCATCTATTGGGTGTTTTTTTTTTTATATATTTATTTTTATTATTATTGTTTTTTTTTTATTTCTATATGTTCATTTCTTTGTTTTTATGATTTCATTTAAATATTTTATGACGAATTTTTTTTTTTTTATAAAGATGTTATTGCCTTTATGGCGGTTTCATTCCGGTCCTCTATCGCCATCTTTAAATTAGGAATCACGAGGAAGGTTAGGTATATCATTTGTCGAAGTTGCGGGTATCAGCTAGTATAAACTAATTTATAACCGTTTATTGCATATTAAACTGCATAAAGGCTATAATAATGAGCTAATAGGTTAATTCTAAATTATTAGCCATAATTTATCCTACTGGATCGAAGCCAAAACGTGTATTTACCATGAGCGTTTTATTTTGACAACGATAAGAAACTAGACTGTTTTATGGCTTTCGGTGAGCCAATAATTGTCGAGAATAAACATATATTTATTACTTCAAACAATGTAACTAGATCATCGAGTAATTAAATTGCTATAATTATAATACTCGTTTCAGAAATATAAATGTTTCGAATTAAAAACATTGCACATTTAATTAGTATTAAAAACAGACAATTTCAGACATTTATATGGCTTAAAAGGTAGATTTTTTTGTTTATATCTAAACATAAATTATTAGAGCGTCCAGGATACGTTGTCTTGCCCTATGAATAATAAAAAAAACTGGAATCAGATCGCAGCGCCACCTACTGGGTCTAATAGTGAATCTAAAGCATTATTGAATCCAAGAAAATCGGTCCAACCGTTTAGAAGTAGATCAGTCACATACACACGTACAAAAGAATTATATATATATATATATAAAATAATGTGGTAAAATACAATGAATCTAATTCTGTCGCTGCATTGACTTTGTTTTCCTATATACTGGTGGGTTGTTTCAAGTTACAAATCTAATTTATTACGTGCTTGTAATAATGATTCATTGGATGCACAAGTTGACTCTGTACACAGGTGTTTTTGCAGAATAAAAATAGCTAATATCGGCCCACTTCGCTGTACGAATAAATTTGATATTTAAAAAAAGTATCAAAGGAATTACTAGCCTTAGAAACCGCTATGAAAATTTTCGCGTATAATGGTCATAATCCTAAGCTGAAATTTAAAAAAAGAAAATCATAGAAATAAGTAGCATAGGAACCTGCACTAAAAATTCCGCAAATAATCGTCATAGACTTATGACGAAATAGTCAATAGTTTTGACGTGATTGAGCCTCAAAGAAACTGTATTTTCATTATATATGTAAAGATAGAAAGTCTGAGCACTGTTTTGTGCACTTCACGCAAAAACTACTAGAGTGTGGGTTTGTTTGTTATGTTATCAATATATTTTGTGACACAGAGGAAACAACATAAAAAAAAAAAAAGCAAATATATAATTTGCTGACAAGATTTATTTGTAAACAATGTTATCAGTTTACTTCCGCTTTCCTGTGCACGCGCACCACACCGCTTGCGCCACTTCACAAACCGCTGAATTGTAATATCTTAAAACTTAATAACTTTATCTATACTAAATTCTTTCAGTGTTATATAGCTCATTTATCGAGGAAGGCTATAGGCTACATATCATCACGCTAAGACCAATAGGAGCGGAGCACCAATGAAGAATACTTTAAAATCGGTGTTTTTTCCTCTTGAGAGCTTTCACTGCGTGTTAGCGTTAGCGCAAAGTATCTATTCGACGCGGATGAAGTCGCGGGAACAGCTTGTATTAAAATAAAATTTTGTAGTACCCACCCGAAATGTATCAAATCTATCCGATATATTTTACGTAATGCGCGCAAAACGGTAGAATTTTTACATTTTACTTGAAATTAAATGTTAATTTTTTTGTTATTAAGACAAAATGGCTCTTAAAATGGATTAATATACGTACGTATATCAAGTATCCCCAAGGAATCAGAAATTATTGACAAATAATACTGGAAGTGATAATACTACAAAAGTAACCACATGTACACAATAAAAGTGTCCAAACACGTTTAGAACATAATATATTTTATTGGTAAATCGGCTCAGTTTATTGGATAATTTTGTGGTGTGCCGAGACTGTATTGTCCGACTAAGTGATCACTAACTTTGTATATGTTTGTGTATTCTTCCCGACGCGATGTCTGGCTGCATATTCTTACCTCCTTAATTTAGTATTATCTTTGCCAGACGTACCCTATTTTGGACTTTGAGACCAACGTCCCGGACGGGGCAGTAGACAGTAACAATTTATTGATGTAGGTCAAGTAGGTTTCATATAGTTATCAAAGTTAAAATTCACCGGTGTTGTTACAAAAATGTTAAATACGCATTGAATACTTGGTTGAAAAAGGTTTCGCTGAATGTTCGCCATCTTGCTCCTTTGTCTCGCTTTGGTTACGTTAGGTTAGACTTGCGAAAAAGGATAACGCGAACTTGCCTTGGGCGAGCGCGGTGCATTTATTACGAAACCTTTTTAAAGCAAGTATTTAATACCTATTAAACTTTTTTGTAATAACACGGCATAGACCTAATAATCAGAAGTTGAATGAATGCTTTATTGAACTTTTTAGTTCGTACACTGATGAGCTTAATGATATAATTATCTTTCTATTATGGAGAAAAAGAATTGTAGGTAATGTAAATATTTATAAAACTTGCATAATATAAAAAATATTGATAATAAAATTGCTATGTAACTATACTTAGGTATAGCTACAATACCAACTTATAAATAGCGTACCTACTGAATGGATAAAATGGATATGTACACAATATAAACCCTACTTATACGTACATATGTATCTGTATATATACAAGCACACATATATATAACTAATTATAAGTAAAAGTAATGATAGGCGAATGGTCTGATCGGTAGAATATCAATTTGAAATCCAGAGATTCGACCCCGGCATGACCAAAAAATTTTCGGAATTCGCGTACATTAACTAATTTAAATTGGTAACCCTACTACCTGATGGTGAAGGAAAACATCGTGAGGAAACATGTAGCTGAGAAATGTTCTTGTAGTACCACCGTATGTGGGAAAATATAGAACTGTAGATTTCTCGGAGTTTAATATCGCCAATATGTCGTGGGCTGGCGTAGTGATTACACTCATACCTTCTGTTAGGAAGAGGGCTATGGTCCGGCAGTGGATCTCTTAAAAAGGCTCATGTGATGAACCATTAATATACACACAACATGAGTTACAAATATGAATTGTATAATCATGATCAATCTGTCTCCTGCTTGTCATACAAATATCGGTGTAGTTAATTTTGAAATACTTGTAAATGCTACAACATTATTATTATCGAAATAAGATGTTTCAAGAGATAATCTGCATGAAGTATTCTTCTTGTTAAAGCCATTCATAAATTTAATGTTAAGGAATTCTAAAGACAATTGTATAAAAACGGCACCAACATTTCCAGTTGTTTCCAAAGGTGGATATATTTTTTTTAATTTAAATTCGTGCCTTTCATATCGATCATAACAATGTAACTGGAAGGTGGAACAAGTATTTTCCCAAATTAATTTGAAATGGTCTCACGTAAGAAATAAAGGCTCAGTGTACTCATGAACATAGAATTACTTGTTCACTTCAATCTAGAATACTTACTCATGTGCTATGTTTTATTTCTATATAAGCTGATGCGACCATTCCTTGGCGTGGCTCTGTTATTACTTGTTGAATTATTCAAAAATCAAACGTGGCGCCATCTATCAGATATCTATAATAGTCAGTTCTACAATACAGCCACAGGTTTCTGTCAACAGACTAATTTAAAACGCCATCTGTTCGAGACTGATGACACAATTAATAACAATAATCAACATTGACAATAATTTTATTTTTTATCCAAAAATATCCAGTCCGTTAATCGGAATATAGATTGTCTTATTTCTCAAGTTGGACCAAATTATACACAAATGCCAACTTTCATGGAGATCGGTTGAATAGGTTCAGAGTTAATCGTGGACAAACATCATGACATGATATTAAATATTCAATAAAATACTAATGATATATTTATATTTATGAAGACTTCAACGACAAAATTAATATCATTCTATATATAAGACTAAATAACTATTTATATATATAAAAATAATAATAAAAAGTGTATGTAGATTCAAACCAATTGCGGAATGTATGTAAATACATCACTTTAGAAGGGCAGCTGTTATCTGGCTATTAATTTTGTGATGTATTTGTAATTATGAGGACAAGGCACACTTGTTCTTCTTTCATAGAAATTGTGAAAGAAAATGTATCTAAAACCATACAGATGGATCAAAAGTCTTCATACTGTCTTCAAATTGTAACGGGATCTCCAAAAATTTTACAGATTGTACCTTTAGTTGATTACTTCCCATGTTGTTTCATTACATGCTCTAAAATAAAGATTTAGTCTCATTTTCATCGTCGGTAGAGGGCGTTTGGGGCAGGAAACTAGTTATACATATACTTTGTAAGTCGGGAATAGGAGTTTTTGGCGGGATTTTGGTCTGTCATGTAGTGGATTTTATATTTTATTCATAATCTTGTGTTACTTGACTCTATATTGTGTAAAATTGGTGGCGTTTTATGTAATATAGTTTGTTTATTGTGCATAAGTGAAGTGAATGGAAAATAATACCACGGACCATGAATTCTGAGATGCCACAAAATCTCCATGGAAAGTTCCGACAAGATGGCCACCATTTTGTTAGTTAATTGAAATTATATCAAGATACTTGTAATATCAATACTCACTTAACAATGGCAGTAATAGTTTACTAGAAGACTGGTTGCCAAAAATGGAATGGAAGAAGAACTTGTAATACTATTAACTACTCGACAATGGCAGTAATAATCTAAAAGATTCGTTACCAAAAATAAAGTTAAATAAAAGGCGGGAATATATGAGACAATAATATTTAAGAGTTAAAGGAAAACTGACATCCTTAGAAAAAAAAAACATTGACTGAATGTTAAATTTAAAAAAAATCGATTACATAAAACTTAATATTTATTATAGTACTAGCTGTACCCGCAGCTCCGCACGTGTTTTTTTAAATCGTATTAAAGAATTATAGAATTATGAGACCATGTACAATTACAGAAACGCTCTTTAAAGACAATTGTAAGTACGACGCGCACGCCACTAAAAGTAACATGTAACGTATACATTAGATATATAAATACAAAGAGCGTGCCAAATGAGGTTTGTCATCAGCAACACATTTGGAACCTTAACCCACCATATAACTACCTCAGTGCTCACTTACACTGTATAAGGAACTAACGAAACAATAACTAAAATAATTATTATTAATCTTTACATTACATTTAATATACATTGCCATTATTATAATTAAGATTTTGTGACTATACAAAAAATAAACGGTTGTCTGTTCCGCAAGAAATTGTATTATGGAACACTTTACGTAATACGTTTATAATCTAAGATCTTTTTAGGAAGACCTCTGTATCATTAATGTTATTAATAATTATAATGTCGAATTGTAAACAATAAGCTGATAATTATTTCTCTTATTAAAAATAAAGAATGAGTTGAAATCTTGCTAAATTTCATGCAGACAAAGTCGCGGGTAACATCTAGTCTAAAATAGAATAACCTCAATTACTTTTTATTAGGTTCGCTATCTACCAGTAAAATCCCGTGAAAATCGATGTAACCGTTTTGGTGACAGCACAGCGGGCGAAGCCACGGTTAACAGCTAGTCTAAATTAAAATAAATTAAATTACTTTTTATAAGGTCCGCTATCTGCCAGTGAAAGTCCCATAAAAATCGGTCTAACTGGTTTGGAGAAAGCACTGTGGGCGAAACCACGGTTAACAGCTAGTATATACTAAAATTGCTGGAATTACTTTTTATAAGATCAGCTATCTGCCAGTGAAAGTTATCTGAAGATCGATCGAACCGTTTTGAAGATAGCACTGCGGGCGAAGTCACAGTTAACAGGTAGTATAAACTAAAATTGCTTCAATTACTTTTTATAAGGTCAGCTATCTGCCAGTGAAAATTTCGTGAAGATCGGTTGAACTATTTTGAAGATAGTACTGCGGGCGCAACCATTGTTAACAGCTAGTCTAAATTAAAATAAACTAAATTACTTGAAATGTCTGCTATCTGCTGGTGAAAGTTTGGTGAAAATCGGTCCAATCGTTTTGGAGATAGCACTGCAGATAAAGCCGCGGGTAATACCTAGTCTAATTTAGAGTAGCCTAAGAAACCCGCTGTAATTTCAGCTATCTGTCAGTGAAATTCCTGTCAAAATCGGTTCAGCCGTTTTGGAGATTACCCGGAACAAACAGACAGACAGACCGACAAAAATTTTAAAAATTGCATTTTTGTTATCAGTAGCGTGTATACTTTCGTACCCAAGTATTAAAAAAAATATATTTTGATATTACATACAGACACTTCATTTTTATTATATGTATAGAATAGATAGAAGACTAGTTGACTGGGCCACACGTTGCTGTGACTCAGATATTATATCTTGACCTAAAATTGTGATAAAGTATTTGGTATTATGGAGTAATGAGAATGACTAAAAACTTGATACAGAAAAAGTGATGTTATTTAGTGAATAAATTAACAGAACATGTACGCCATAAAATAAACTGGTGTTAAAAGGTAATTCAAAATTAATACGTGGCGCCATCTATGAGTCATAACAGTCGGTCCTACAGTTTTCTGTCAACAAATTAATTTAAAGCGCCATCTGTTTTAGACCGATGAAACTTATAATTTCAACTATAATCAACATTGACAATCATTTAATTTGTGATTAAAAATATTGAGGCCTTTCATTGAAATATTAATTATCTCTCAAATTGGACCAAACCAAAAAATGGCAACTTTCATGGAGATCAGTTGAGTAGTTTCGGACTTCGGAGTTTATCGTGGACAAACATCATTACACTGGATTTTTATATATTTAAAATTCCCTGTGGTATCCACCATTGCTTGAGTAATAATATAATACAGTAACACGGAGTTATTGGCGGAATCTTAGTGTTATATATAGTACATTTTATACTTTATTGTTATATATTTTATTTTTATAATTTTCTATTATTGGACTCTATTTTTTATAATTTTGGTAGTATTTTACGTAATATAGTTCGGTTGTTGTGCAAAAGTGAAATAATTGGGAGATAATACCATGGAGAATGTATTCTGAGATGTTATAAAAACGTCCTTGAAAGTTCTAACAAGGAGACCGCCATCTTGTTGGAATATTGAAATTATCATAAGACACTTGTAATATTTTTAACTACTCGGCAATAGCAGTAATCATCTAGAAGATTGGTTGCCAAAACAAAAAAAGCAGGATACATAAATATAGGAAAATTTATCCACGAAATACCTATATATATAGCCATATATATTCCATATACATACATTAAAATAATATTATGATAATGAGTCAATTATAAATATTAATCATGTTGTATTGGCAGTCAATGCTATGTCAAATAAGTTCTATTAACTACATTTGTATATTTAGTTTATCTCCGGTCAATTCTAGCGATAACTTCTGACTTTCAACTTTTTTGTGTTACATAAAAGATAAACGCTACAATTAGCATCGATTTTATAACAATTAGTACTATTAATCACAGTATATTATTATATGATTATACATATTTATGATAATACTAGCGGACCGGGCGGACGTTGTCCTGCCTTGAAAACAAAAAAAATCCTAAAAGTCGATCGCAGCGCCACCTGCCGGGTCCAATTGTGAATCTAAACCATTCTCGAATCTCCACGAACACACACAAAAAATTTCATCAAAATCGGTCCAGTCGTTTAGGAGGAGTTCAGTCACATACACACGCACACAAGAAATATATATATTAAGACTAGCGGACCGGGCGGACGTTGTCCTGCCTTGAAAACAAAAAAAATCCTAAAAGTCGATCGCAGCGCCACCTGCCGGGTCCAATTGTGAATCTAAACCATTCTCGAATCTCCACGAACACACACAAAAAATTTCATCAAAATCGGTCCAGTCGTTTAGGAGGAGTTCAGTCACATACACACGCACACAAGAAATATATATATTAAGACTAGCGGGCCGGGCGGACGTTGTCCCGCCTTGAAAACAAAAAAAATCCTAAAAGTCGATCGCAGCGCCACCTGCCGGGTCCAATTGTGAATCTAAACCATTCTCGAATCTCCACGAACACACACAAAAAATTTCATCAAAATCGGTCCAGTCGTTTAGGAGGAGTTCAGTCACATACACACGCACACAAGAAATATATATATTAAGATATCAGTAACAATTTAAAACTATTTTTATTCGAATAGAATTGATGAAAGAAAGCATTCGTTTTAATAAACTTTCGTTTTTAAATATTTTATTTTGCGTGTACAGATATTTATTTGATAAATTAAAATGCTATTTATTGTATTCTTTAAAGAATTCAGCCTACAAAGTACATGTTGAATGATATATTATGATATATGTATAGGTATTTGTCTTTCTGTTTATTCAAAGAGCTCTTAAAATCTTAATAAGCTAGCCCTATCAGTGCGTACTCATGTAGGAAAATAAAAATATAATCACAATAAAATTATAAATTACATGTTAATATTATCTCAAATACCATACCTACCAATACCAGTCGAAACGAAAGTTAATTCCGCTAATAGTCTATAGAATATAACTATGTACTTAAGTACATAAACTTAGACTAAAAATTAACCAAGTACTGTTCATTTGACATCTGACACATTCCAGCCAAATGTCAAATGTAACAATTGTGCCACACTCTTCACAGCTAGGTTAGTTAAGATATTTCAAAAGATGAAAAATTTCTTTAGTAGAAAATATTCGGGTCGAAATCACAAAGCAGTTTTCATTTCGATCCGCGTTAACATAAATAAAATAAAATCAGCGCTGGAGGTCTAACCCTCTTCAGCACATATGCTGACTCGGAATCCATTTGGTACACACACACACACTAACCTCAATTTTTAACCTATCTCAAAACGTAAGAGGCTACTATGTTTGGCTGAATCTATTTATTGTGTATTCATTGTGCTGTATTTATTTAGACGTCATTGTTTAGTTTTATTTATACAAATGTTCGACCAGTGATTGAAATACGACCATAGAGAAAAAAAAAACATTTTTCCATTTTTTTTACTGATACTCTGATACTAAAACTCGTTAATAGCTACAGAAAATAGAATGAAGAAAATCAGCTGACAAACACAGGAGGGAGATGTTCTTAACACTTTCCCTACTGCTTATTTATATATAGACTAGCTTCTGCCCACGGCTTTGTTCGCGTAGAATAGTTTCTTTGGGCTAACGTTAACTTAAACTCGCGACTTCGTTTACGTAGAAGGTGAAAATATTTTTAAATAATACGTACGTAAACCGCGATTTTGAAACATTCTTCATTGGTACTCCGCTTCTGTTGGTCTTAGCGTGACATATAACCTATAGCCTTCCTCGAAAAATGAGCTATCTAACACTGAAAGAATTTTTCAAATCGGACGAGTAGTTCCTGCGGTTAGCGTGTTTAAACAAACTCTTCAGCTTTATAATATTAATATAAGTCTTTATCTATGAAATTGCCGTTTTGTATGAAAAAATTTAAACGAATTTTTTTCATGTATTTTTTATTTGTATTAATCGAAGTAATCACCCATGCAATCAATGCATCTTTGCCAACGCAGTGGCAGTTTATTGATACCCTTCTTAAAGAAATCAGCTGGACGGGAGGCAACAAATTCTTCAAAGGCATTTTGTACTGCCTCTCGGGTATTTAATTTTTTTCCCGCCAAGGAGTTATCCAAATTCTGGAAAAAGTAGTAGTCTGTAGGCGCAAGGTCTGGTGAGTAGGGTGGATGACAGAGAACTTCCAACCCCAGTGCTTGCAACTTGTAGACCGTCTGCTGTGCAGTATGAGGTCGCGCGTTGTCGTGCAGGAGCAGCGGAGACGAGCGATTGACCAATGCTGGTTGGAGATGTGCCAGCTTCTCCATCATTGTGTTCAGTTCTTCACAGTACACATCTGCAGTAATGCTCACCCCGTTTGGTAAGAAGCTGTGATGAATCACACCGGTGCTAGACCACCAAACAGTGACCATCACTTTTCTAGGGGTAAGTTTTCGTTTAGGGCATTGTTTAGGTGCTGAACCAGGATCCAACCAACTTGTTGAGCGCTTGCGGTTATCAAACAGATTCCATTTTTCATCGCAGGTAACAATGCGGTTCAAAATTCCTTCATTTGTGTGTTTGTTGAGCAGTGCAAGGTAGGTTTTCGACGCGTACTTCGCGCTGGCGATCACTGAGTTCGTGGGGCACCCATTTGTCAAGCTTTTTTACCTTGCCAATTTGACGCAAATGGACCAATATTGTTTTGACGCTAACGTCGAAAGCTGCTGCTAATTCAGCCGTAGATTGTGTATCATCAGCTTCCACAATCGCCTTTAATTCGTCATTGTCGACCAAAGTCTTCGGACGACCGCGAGGTTCATTTTTCAGGTCGAAATTCCCAGAACGGAAGCGAGCAAACCAATAACAGGTGGTGCGTTGGTTTGTAGTGTTAGCTCCGTAAACGTCGTTGATGTTGCGTGCCGCTTGCTCCGCGTTGCTGCCACGACGGTACTCATATTCCATAATTACTCGAATTTTTAACGTATCCATGATGACAAAAAAGATTGAAATGCGATGAAAATGTAACACTAATCAATAAACAAATGACTACTTTTGGAAAAAGAATTCCATGTTTTTAAAATAAAATTAATTTGAAATGAGAATTCTTAGCCAAACAAAAATTATTTTGATTTGAAATGGTCAGCACTGCAGAACGGCAATTTCATAGGTAAATACCTATTATTAGTGTATAGATAGTATTGAAGTAGAGATATTTTGGCTACGATTAGAAGTAAGATATGTAAAAAAAGATAGTGCGTGGAGTCCCTCCACGCGGAAGACGTGAAACTTCGTAATGTGTAAATGAAAATAGGAAGGGGTAGAATTTGCTTTTTAGTGAAATCATATTGTTTCTTTAAGACAAACTTTATTAACATTGCTTACGATTCACAATTGATCGCATCTTTTAATTATCATTTTCGAGTGGAGAAATATCCAAATCTATAACATTTACAATGGGATTATGATAACTAAAGTAAGATACGAAATGTTTGATTATTTTTCTCGCTCTATCTTTTTCTATTCTCTTTCCCCAGGAGCGTTGAACGTTTAACGCAACAGTGCTTTCATACCCCCTCCATGGTAGCGTAAAACGTTTAACGTAACCTTGTTGGAAGTCGCATTAGAAGTTTCCCTTCAAAATAAATTATTATAATATTTGTATATAAAAGTAGTGTTGTGTTAATCAAAACAACGAAGTAAATTGTGTGTTACAGAATCAACAACATATCTCAAATATGAGACTAAGGTGAGGTGTGGTTATTTCAATAAGTGAGTTTATTGTATCGTGAATGGGAAGTGCTCGCGTTAACGAGGTCTCGGCCGGTTTTACGACTGTTTTTATGGTGTTATGTGGTTCACTAGCCCGAGTTACTTACGCTGTTATCTTTAGGACACTTTCAGCGAAAACACTTTTTTAGATCAGCTATTTTCGCAATTGAATTTTCCATTAATTGAACACGTTTCAGATTTTACGACTAAACACATTAACATTCTAATCTACTAATCATTTTTTATTGAGTTACTATTTCATATGAACTGCGTAAAAGCATTCCAGTAATAAAATTGATTTGACATGTTTTTTTTAATGTATTTTATTTTAGAGGCTTTTAATCCACGAAACATAACAGCCACATTGTTCCTCAATTTTTCTTGCTTCATCAGGAGAATCGCTGATATGGTATCATTACCAAGTCATACAGCATCTTAGCTTCACCCGAACAAGGCTCAGCCAAGATGCTATGAGAAATACCAATGTTTTGGCAACTATTTCTCATACTACTCAACAACTCTCTTTGGATGCTGTTCCTGGGGCACTCCAATTGATGTAAATCCTCAATTTTTCTACATACATCGCGTTCGGGGATTCCGCTTTCCTGATTAAGTATGAAAAACCTTTCGATGGATAGTGTCCCGAACGGAGTCTTAAAGCTACCTTAACATATTGTCGGTTTAGATTATATTCATTAAACCGAGGTTTATGAAGAGGCTGATACTGAAATTTCTGAGTTCAATCGATCCCAACACATAACTAAATTTATGTTATGAGTATAATAGAGTATGCTGCTTCAAATATGCAAGTATTATTCAAATGAAGATATATTAATATTATAAAAGAAAGTTGCTTTTCGTATTTCCCCGTATTTCCTTAGTTCTTCTAAAATACGCAACGTTTTTAATTATTATATACAGAATTTCTTCCAAAAGATGTGTATAATACATACATATATGCCCATATAAAGTACAACAAAGCTGATATATTCTAAGTGAATTGTGGGAAGCCATATCATCAACGAGTGATTCTCGAGACAGCGGAGAAGCTGGGTGTTGGTGATCCGCTCTGTTATCTTGCACAGCACTGAGGTTACGGCAATTGGGCTATTGTTATTAGGATCAGACCGATCACCCTTCTTGGGAATCGTTTGCACGTTGGCCTCCCTCCAAGCCCAAGGCGCGACACCAGAAAGATAAGACAGCCGGTGTAGGCGCGTAAGTACTGGAGCCAACTCGGCTGCACATTTTTTTAGTACAACCGCTTGGATACCGTCCGGATCACTAGCCTTCCGGACATCGAGCGATCGCAGTTGTTTAAGAATGTCACGCTACCTGAATTTCAAAGGTACACCATGGAGTTCTTCGAAATCGAATAGGAAATCTATAATGATTCAGGTATTGCTAGGTTTAGGACAATCTAAGACTAGGTGTCTATACTTAACTATGCTTCAATTCGTTTTGGTGCTTGAGAGTAGATTTTTATGAAGTAGACCTTTTTAAAATTTTCTTGTTTGTATTAGTTATACATTTGTAACGTGGCTTACAGATCGGTTTTATGTCTATGTATCAAAGATAATAAAATTCCTTTACATACTCACTTCCCAATTTAAATTTTTACTAAATCTGGCTGTACTTAAAGTCGTCGTCAATGGCAACTTTACTTAACACTTGATATTTTTTATTACCTAAGAATAGTCTTTACGATTCAACCAATTTATGTACCGTAGCTTTCCAACTGCCATATAATGCTATAAAGAGATATTAATAGCATACTTTTACGGCGCTTCGATAAACACTTAAATTTTTGTTGAAACAATGTGCGTTGCGTTATATTTCTTTTTGTTTATGTAGCTTACTATATACTGAAGTGCCTATAAGTCAGAATAATATTTAGTCGATCTCTATTAGATTAAGCATTACAAATTATAGTACGTTCTTGGGGATGGTTAGATTTATATCTTACTTTGGTATCAACAGTGTCAAGAGCACTACATTGTCTGAATACTATATTATTGTTAGATATAACTGTAACTATCTGCAACGACGACATGTAAAGTGTATAATATAATAATTTGATATAATGTGTCAGTTTTCGTATACATGAGTGTAAAGGAAACTCTTGAACTCGTCTCGGGACCATCGAGTGTATACGAAAATAAATCCACATTAAAGCAAATTATTTAGTTCAAAGACTTTGTTTTTTTTTTTTTAATAATTTGTGTGTGAAGTTTTCATTGTAAGCTTAATACTAAATTAGTATTTACTTTTTACTCTCGTCGATAGTTTTTAATAAAGGATATTTATTACTGAATCGTGATGCGAGGAAACAATAACATTTGCATTATATTATCTTTTTACGGCCTTCCAATCTTTTGGGGTTCGAGATTTTATTAAATTGAAAGATTCTTTAGGCGCGTTAAGCGGTATTTTTTTGGCAGGAGTCAAATTTATAATTTCGCGTCATGGCATGGTAGTAAGCATGACCGACCATATTGCGCTTACGCGGCTTGCGTCAGACTAGCGACGCGTAGTATAAGAGCCTATGTAGATTTAATATTTTGCATTGAGATTGTGCAACCCACATGTGTGATGATAACTGCATAAAAGTACTTATATAATTATTATTCGAAGTGCCAATAGATGTGAAAGAGGAACTAATATTAATTAATAATTTCAAATTACAAATTATGAAATTTAAATAATTCACACTATAATTAATTTAAGAATTAAAAAGAGAACAAAGTTTAAATTCCATTGTTTTGAGTTTTCACTTCTGTCGGCAGTCCTTATGACTGCCTAAATTTTTTGTTATCTTCTAACAAATGACCTTCCGAGTTTACTTTATTAATTATCTCTTGATTAAAATGTGTGTTCAATTTTTCATATAGCTATCTATGGATCTTCGATCAACAATATCTAGAGAACGGGTCGGCGCGAAAAATACGTCTCGATAAATAACAGCTCACTTGAAATGTGAGCTTTTATTTTGTTTAGTTTGAAACACAGCCAATGTAAGCACGTTTCACAATGCCGCAGTGTATTCAAAAGATGCAAAAATAATACCCGAAAAAACAATTTAACGCCGGAATATCTTACATTCACTAAATACATGTTGAATAAGTTATATTTTAAGCTTTAAACTAACAAATAATATCAAATTTTGAACAAAATTACCGATTTTAAACCTGTGGTACAAATGTTTGGCCAAGGCTCGCCAACCACGCACAAACACTTACAATAACAGGAAAAAGTACTTTATTCATTACGTGTTAAGGTTGAATTCACACTAAATGTTGTTTATGTTGTCTTTTCATTTGTGAGGGGAGTAATTTATTGCTTTGCTCGTTTTATCGTAAGTATTAGATAATATTTTGAACATTTGTGACTTTATTACTAGGTGTCATGGTTGTAATTAGGTTGAACTTAAAACTGTTTTAAACACTTTTTCTCCCTTTCTTAGTAAACAAATAGCTACATAAGTATATATTTACGCGGACAGCAGTTAGCTTCGATTTTGTACGTGACCCTTTATCTAGTTATTGTTGATCGAAGCTATGGATGGCGGTATTAGCAAAGTTGTTTCCTCATATATCCATGGCTACACATAAAAAGTAAGTGTCTGTTTATGTGAAGTTTAATTTCTGTAACGGTTAAGAGATTTAGGCTAACTACATTACGCACTAAGCAGTTATTATCAAAATTTGACAGAGGTAATTTGAAATTGCTAGAATAACAAAATTACAATTAAGAAGACAGCCTACAAATAATCAACACAAGACACGTAGTATCTAAATCAATTGGATGAGTTCGAAGTTCACGTCTCTCGTAAAGTTGACTAAAATGCATTTATTTTTATTTTTAGAGGCTTCTGTTGTATCTATAATATCCATCCTAATATTTCCTGTTTTTTCTAGGTCCACATCAGGAGAGTCGCTGATGAGATGCACTACTACATACAATATCTTGGCTCCATCCGAACTGGGTTCTGCCAAGATGCCGTACCAAATACCTATGTATTTTAAGAACTAACACTCATACTACTTATCAACGATTCTCTTTCGCTGCTGTTCCTGGCACACTCCGTCAGCAAGTGACATATGTCATCAATAGTTCTACGTACGCTGCAATTGAGAGATTCAGTTTTTTCACATTAAATATGCAAACTTCCTGAGACGTAGTGCCTCGAACGAAGCCTTATTAAGTGATGTTCTATATAATTTCAATGTGACGTCATAACCTTGCGGAAAAGGTATGACTTGCACTTTATTTTATAAAGTACAGTTTGTGGTTTAATCGTAAATTTGGCTCTAGAACTTTACACCTCTGCCATGTGGGTATATAATTCCTGGTCGGAAAATCGCGCGATAAATGTGACAAATAAGGTCAGGTACGTTGTCCAAAAAAAATATAAGCATCAAATCTATACTTTTTATACAAATATTATAAAACTGAAGAGTTTGTTTGCTTTAACGCGCTAATCTCAGGAACTACTCTGCTCCGATTAGCAAAAATTCTTTAAGTGTTAGATAACTATAGATATATCACCACGCTAAAACCAATAGAAGCGGAGCACCAATGGAGAATGTTTCAAAATCATTTTTTTTCCTTTTGAAAGCTTCCGCTTCGTGTTAGCATCGTCCCAAAGTAACTATTCTACGCGGACGAAGTCACGGGCAGAATCTAGTTATAGAATAAATCTATTTAGTACCTGCTGGAGATCGACATTATGAAAGACTTTTTGAAGTGAAACTTCTTTATCGACGTAGGGAGGAATTTTAGAGCATGTAAAAACGTATGTAACGTTTTTCGGTTACGCGCCATCTTAATTTCTGTACATTTTTCCATTACGCGCCATGTTTATTTCTAAAGGTGTGCTCACAATGATCAGATTCCGTTTTTTTTCTAAAGGTGTGCTCACAATGTACAGATTCAGTTTTTTTTTTCTGTAAAGTTGTAAATATAGTAGATCATTTTTCGAAAAATGATATGATAAAGAAGTTTCACTTCTTAAGTGTGTACACTGATATACGCACGTATTTTTTTTAATTAGAAGAGAGTACTGAAGATTAAGAATTTCGCAATAAGTGGATGTCTTCTTTCTGTGGTATTAAAAATTAAAGCATAAAACTGCTTAAGTCAAGATATATTATAGGTATATATTAAACGTCCATTTAAATTAATACTTATAGGGTTGAAAATTATGATTTTGGAATTTACATTACGTTTTCATACAGTTAAAATAAAATTTAGAAATTTAATTACAAGTGTATTTGGGTGTCACCATTTCTTTATTGACAACTACTCATGTATGTGTTTTTGCGCTCATTACATAATTTTTATCATATTATAGTAAATGGCATTTACTATTTCAAGTATAATAAAAAAATGGTCGAAAAATGTCCCATGTAGAGGTAAGGATGAGATTTTGATAGAGCTGTAAAATGTCTACATGAAAGATCGAAGTATTTAATAATATAGCTTTGAAAATGCGTATTTCAATACAATATTAGTGAAACAATTCTTGTTTTAAAATTCAACTTTAAAGGATTTAGTTAATAGGTGGTAGAGCCACGCTGAAGCTACTACTGGTTTCAGCATGAATGGGTCGGCTCGCCCGGGGTACTACCACCCGACTCACAGAAACACCGACGTGAAATAACAGTACTTGCATTGTTGCGTTTCGTTCGGTCAGTGAGACTCAGTGGTGTTGCAAGTGTCTATGGACGGTGGCGATCACTTAAAATCAGGTGACCCACCTGTTCGTTCGCCACCTATGATATAAAAAAAAAGTTTATATCATATGTGACAAATTTCGGATATAGCTTGTTGAACATTTTATGAATACCAAGTTCTAGAATGGGAATTCTAATGCTCTAACGGAGTGTAGGCTTATGATAGAAGTTATGAATTAAAGCAAGTATTTATTGTACAATATATCGAGGATAAGTCATTACGAACTAGCTGTGCCCGCGTTCACGTCCGCGTGGAACCTTATGTAAAAAAACAGTGATTAATAAAGTCATCTCAATGTATTAAGTCCATTTACTATTATCTACTTTTCTCTCGTACTTACGCCGCGTCGTCATAAAAATTACGAGAACTTTTGATAGAGTGGACCGAATTTAATGAAACAATGACTAAGTTATTCTCGAAAATATGCTTTATGATTTTCTTGATATGGTTTTATTGTTACCGAGTAGACAAACATACAGACATTTCTAAAAAATATTGAAATGTATTTTATTAGTTATTCCAAGACACCTGCGACAATTTTTTTTCACGAAGTTCGAGAAAGTACAGACACGTTAGATTTACATTCTTATTATATGTATAAATGTAAAAATTACAATTTAAAGAGCTCAATAAACCAATTGTCTTATAAAATACCAAACTTAAATGGTCACAAATTAACTCGAAAATAACCTGTAACCCACAATATCTACATAACATTATATTATTTGGTATCAACATGCAATTTCGAATCGTTATGATATCGTGTCACCACTCTTTTACCCTATTATTTTTTGGGTCAGTGGTCACTTGAAATAAATGACACTCATGTATTGATGCGGCTTGACAAGTCCGCCACCTACTCGAGGAGTCCCATAACCCTATAATTGCGTTAACATGTATTGGTGCTCAGAGCTAAATTGGTAGCGGCATTAGAATTTTTTCCCTTATCAGTTACTCTCTTTATTATTAAACCAAATTATTTTATTTATAAATTACTTTCTTAAATTAGCTGTCACCATTAAATATTATAAAACAAAGTCTTCTGCCCCGTCTGTCTGTCTATTCGTGATAAACTCAAAAACTGCTGAACGGATTTTCATGCGGTCTTCGCGAATAGATAGAGTCATTCATGGGGAAGGTTTAGTTTATATAATTTGTCAATGTTTTTTTATTATCTGGGTGGGATAATGTACGCCGGGCCCACTAGTTCCTATATTATTGACAAAATAGGTTTTCTTTAAATTGTTTTTAAGTCGTAAATATTTGTTTTTATATTTATACATTACTTGCTGAATTCCGCCCTCTTTGTTAGGATATATAAATGGCAAAGTATTTATGAAATCCAAGATATAAGTAGCCTAGAATCATCTACGAAAAATACCGCATTAAATGGTTATAGTTCGATATACCGATAAGTTCTGTAGTTTTGACGTGAATGAGTCTTATGTATTCATTTTAGACATATACATGTTACATACGTAATATTTCTGGTTTAACAGTAAATTAGTTAAACAATTCGATGATCTTCACACGTCCTTATATGTTTGTTACATCTTAAATCGTAATATTAATATTTTAAACAAACAACTTTCAATGTCGAGGCTATATGATAACGAAACATTTTTTTCCAATTCCAAGGTTTATTACATATGGATCATACTATTAATCTTACCTGGAAAGTTTAGGAGATTTGTTGATCTTAAAAATTGGTTGAACCGCTGCCAACTCCACTAAAACTTTCCACAGTTTCCACTTGTACTGCTATAAACATTTATATACAATTGTTCGATAATCATTAAATTGTTATGAATTGATAACTTCGTGTGTATCGAGTTGAAAAGTAGGAGCGAGGCACACGCGACCGCATCCTATGACCGCTTGAATTGCACTGTCAGTTGGCGCCGAGTCTTCAGTCTGCGTCGGGTATAAGGAAATTTCAGTTACACGCGCCCTCTACTAGGATAAAACCAAAGGGATATATTAAATTTGCGAGAGAAGCCGCAACTCACTTGTTATTCTACGAACGGTTAAACAAACAGAAACGCCGGTGATTTATACTAACTTCATTAATTTTTATACTATACAATCCGCTTATTACGTACTTTTACACAATTTAGTTGAAATCATATCGTGGTAACTATCAAAGGAATACTAACGGTTTATGAGAAAAATAACAATTAAAAAACAAAGTCCTCTGCCACGTCTGTCTGTCTGTTGGGGATAAACTCAAAAACTACTTAACGGATTTTCATGCGGTTTTCTGGTGAAAACCTAACCTTCCCTAACCTAAACTTTATCTACTGGTGTAGATAAAGTGAATCATGGGGAAGGTTTAGGTATATAATATGTCAAGGTTTCTTTTTTATTATAAGGGCAACGTCCACCGGACCCGCTAGTAAAAAATATGCCTGTATTTCTTATATTAGGTTCTCATAAAAAACAACAAAGTATTTCTAATTCCTTTCGAATGCTTGAAGTATACATACATTTTACATTGATAAAGGCATACACCTTAATAGATATTATCATTTCAACTGTGCTTTTTCACCTGTTTTTCCTTTTCCTTCGTGTTTCGTAAGAAAACGGAGAGCTTTTTAACAAGCTCCTGACGATTCAATTTAAGATAAGAGCCCTTTGTAGCTTCAACAGATAATTTTTGCTTATTTCTATACGTAAGCAAATGTATATAGTGATTAAATTCTCTGTGGTTCAGCCGTTTTGGCTCACGTGTGCTTTCCATTTAAAAGAAAATGAGTTTTCTCATGTTATCTCTGTTATTTATTTTCTATTCATATGTCGTTTAATAGCGTGGCTAGTCTAAATGGAGCATACTTATAACGGGTACGTGTCACGTAAACGTATGTGTATTTTTGGTTCTCGTTAGTGAAGTAGTGGCAAAACATTCTGTGTGGAGAAGAATCCATTCATAGTCGTAGTTATTCTGCTGGACTGTGAGTGAGAACGTAAGCTGGACTGGCTACTATTTTTTTTATATCATAGGAGGCAAACGAACAAGTGGGTCACCTGTTGTTACGTGATCACCACCATCTATAGACACTTGCAACACCAGAAGAGTCGCAAGTGCGTTGCCAGCCTGTGTTTGGGAGAAGGAGGAGTGGGGAAGTGTGGATGGGGAAGGGAGTTGGGTATCCGGCGCTCTCACTGACACGCAACAATGCAAGTACTGTTACTTCACGCCGGTTTTCTGTGAGAGGGTGATACTACCCCGGACGAGCCGACCCATTCATGCTGAAACCAGTAGTAGCTTCAGCGTGGCTCTACCACCTTCAACGTTAAAGTCATTTAACGTTAGGTAAGGTTGTGGTCAAACGCTAAAATCTATAGACGAGTACAAAAAGAGACAACGTTTCGAATTGCGTCAGGCTTGGTTTTCAACGTATGTATGGTGATCACGTCTCTGAAAAAATAATGTAACGGGATGTCAAAAGATACATACAAGATGGCTTAATTGATATTAAGATCGGTCCGGTGAAGGAAACTATCGTAACGAAACGATAGCACGGTGGTAGGGTTTTTCCTAAGTCCACCTAGCTATTTACCACGTTTAAGTTCAAGTCACGCGCGTATCGCTCAAAAACTGGAGGGATGTATTCTGATGAAATGTTTTTTGGTTTACTCGTTAGACATTTGGCCCTTATGTAAACAAATATCGTGATATTTGTTTACATAACGTTTTATTAAATATAAAGTTATTAAAGTTTTAGGGAACTATGATTTTTATTAGCATTACGCATTCGACAATGAGTGTTTTCCTGCCGTGAAGAAGTGGGACTGTCAGTGGTGTGATGATTATTAAATTTTATTTTTACGTATTGTCCATGTTCAGAGTATATGTGCGTGTATCAGAGTAGGTTAGGTGTCGTGACAGAGAAAAAGAGAGAGAGAGAGAGTGTGTATATAATATACATGCATACAAATTTTATTTTAATAGCAAACCAACTCGAAAGACAATACAATTTAACTCTATCAACTTGATATTTTATAATGTAAATTATACTGACTCTATAGTAAACGTCTACAAAAAAATTTCACTTTTTTTTTAGATCTTTATTCCAACCGGGGACCATAGACCTCTCAAGCTTTTTTTTCATTACCGCCAATATTTGTAGATTAGTTTTTATCTTAATTGAACCCGGTAAATGATGCTACGAACGTGTTCTAGTCTTATTTTAAAAGATTTCTCACATACCATCTGGGTATATGTTTGAGTGAGTCCCTTGAATGATTGGATTCACAATTGGAAATGGTAGGTGTGGCTGCAAACGGGTTTTAGGTTTATTACAATTTTTCGGGTTTAAGAATACAATTGAAACCGGTAATAACCGATTTGGTGCAGACGAAGTTGTAAGGGTCAGCTAGTCTTATATATAAATAAAAATCAATTTCCAAATGCATGTAAGCACACTTCTATAACGGCTATTTCTTTTTTTGGTTGTGTATGTAATAGTCAGTACAAGGTTTGTACGAAAGAAAATATTTGGAAAATCGTAAAAAATAATGAGCAAGTGGGGCAGAAGATAATAGATAGTTCTTCAAATATATTGACCGAATTGACAGATTGACGTCCAGTCAATCGATCAATCCGATCATAAAGCTTTTAAATCCAAAAGGAATTAATTACACGTATTTTATATCCATGACTATTTAAACAACATTCTGTAGATTATATTCCAATATTCTTGTTTATAATTGTCATCTTGTTTTCTTTTCCATAGGTTAATTTTAGTTTTTATAGATGAATTCATTTTCACTTTTTCATTTATTCTTTTGTTGTATATTTTTTTGAAGTGAAAACTTCTATAGGCGCTTTATCGGGATTTCGTTGGCAGGAGATAAATTATGATTTTGTGTCATGATATGCTAGTAAGCGTGACCGACCGTATTGCGCTTGATCGGCTGGTGTCAGACTAACGACGCATAGTATAGCATAGTGTACCTATATCTAATATATATATATATATATATATATATATATATATATATATATATATATATATATATTGTATAAAGATTGTGCACCCGATCATATGTTTGATTAATGCATCTATACTAATATATAAAGCTGAAGAGTTTGTTTGTTTGTTTGTATGGTTGAACGCGCTAATCTCAGAAACTACTGGTCCGATTTAAAAAGTTATTTCGGTATTAGATAGCTCATTTATCGAGAAAGGCTATAGGCTATATATCATCACGCTAAGACCAATAGGAGCGGAGCGCCAATGAAGAATGTTTCAAAATCGGTCTTATTTTTCCTTTTAACTGCCTCTTAGCGTTAATATTATATACGTTGCCATGGTACGGTGATAACTCCTTCGCAAACCTTTTTGAAGTTTATTTTGTGGGTTGTATTCAAAAAGTTTATTCTATGTTTGTTTTGTTTACAATTTTTATATTTGTAATATATTACGTATTACAAAAATATAGTGTGTGTACGTAAAATTAAATTAACAACATTTTTTTGTGAATGGATATGACTACAAATAAAAAAAAATGTTTTTTCAAATTTCATCGGTATTTTTATATTATTATATTTTGTATGTGTATTTGTTTGATTGTTCTGAGTAATCTCTCTTCTGGGTAAACCTATTTTAACGTGAATTTTACTTTCAGATATCCGAAATTATAACGGGTGACATATTATATTTTATTTGTTGAACTGTTATCCGTGCATTCGTCCGTGTAAAATTGATCAAATATATGTTTTTTACTGTAAGCAAGCGCGTGAGACCTCCACTGTAATGGATTCCAAGAATAAATGTACATAATTGAAAGTCATATGTTTGTATGTAATTTGAATTATATTATCTTCTTGGTCAATTTGGCGGTCATTTTGTTATACTTACCGCGCTTTCGTTTACATAACTCAGTGATTAATTATAGCAATGTATAAGAATAACTTAATTATATCGACAATATTAACATATTATATCTATATAATAAAAGATTTAACACATATTGTTCGATAATGTATAGCTTAAATTTTTTATTACTTCTTATATAGTCTAAGTGAGCACTAAGGGTGATATATAAAGTTAAAGTTAAGGGTTAAAGTTCCAAATATGTTGCTGATGGTAAATCACATCCCATTCGATACACTGTTAGTATTCACAAATGTAATGTACACGTTACATGTTACAGTAGATGGCGTGCGTGGCATACTTACGAATGTTTTCGAAAAAGCATTTCTAGAATGTATACACCTACTCACAATTTTACATTTCTTTAATACATTTTAAAAAAGCGCGTGCGGAGCCGCTGGTAGTAGCTAGTGTACTTATAATTCGGAGTGCAAATAGATGTGAAAAGCAAAGTAATGATAATAATTTCAATTTACAAATTATGAAATTTAAATAATTCATACTACAATTGATTTAAAAATCCAAAAGAGAACACAGTTATTTCATTGTTTTGAGTTTTCACTTCTGACGGTAGTCCTCATGGCTGCCTCTACTTTTTTTTTATCTTTTTCAAATGTTCGTCAATATTTAATGTTACATAATTTAATTTTTTCAATATTATTAATAATGTAAGTTGTATCGATGTGATACAGTGTTGTAGGTTTTTAGTCTAGTATCATCATCGTCAGCCTGTGAGAGACCCACTGCAGGGCCCATAGGCCTCTTCCCGATGGAAGGTATGGGCATAATCACCACGCCAGCCCACGACGTATCCGAAATCTACAGTTCTACGTTTTCCCAGATATAGTAGTACTACAAGAACATTTCTCAGGTTCAGGTTTCCTCACGATGTTTTCCTTCACCGTCAGTCGATATTGTTACCTATTTAAATTAGTAAATGTACGCGAATTCCGAAAAATTCGTTGGTACACGCCGGGGTTCGAACCTGCGTACATCGCAATGATATTCCACCGGTCAAAGCACTAGACCACTACGAGTTAAGTTCAGTCTAGTATGCTCCTTATTATCGTTATTATGTTATTCATCGGACTGTTGCATTATCACAATTAATATGTTTTATACAATTATTATAATAATGAACTAAATAAACATGATAACGCACTGAATGTAGAGAAATAATTCAATGAAATCTGTTATATTCTACTCGCAACTACACGTTCAAAAATAATAATATTTCTTTTGCGATTCTAATTTTGTTCAAAATATCTGCAAGTTTTATTTTCCTAAAAAAATCTGTATATTTCGTGGACAAATACTGTACAGTTGCGAAATTTCGGAGTGACTAAAGATTTTTGCGAGAGTATTATTGACGACGGGAGTGTCTCTCGAAACATCAAGGCGACGATAAGAGGCACTTGTAAAGCTCCAGGGTGAGAATGATACCACAAGGACACGTACAAATTAAAAGAGAGTATTCAGTTTTACATTTTTTAGAACGACAGAACAAAATTAGATCTTATGTCTCTTTCGAATAGAATATTGTTAATTTTCTATCTATACATATAATAAAAACAGTTACTTTGAGGGTCAATCACCTCAAAACACCTGAACGTATTAGTACTATGACCATTCGATGCGAAATATTTCGGAGATAGCTCTAGAGCTATAATAGCCTAGGCTATTTTTTGGATTCGATAGACTCTGCCATTTTTAATAGATAATACTAGATATAACTATGGCTTTTGACTGACTGTTTTATTGTTATTCAAATTTACGATTTCCAAAATATTATTGACAATTCCTGTAGCCATCAATTGCAGAATAATACAAGCTTCCTATATATTTCACAACAATCTGTCAAACCGTTTTCAAGTTAAATCTGGGCATACAAATAGACGGACTAAAGTTCATAGAGTCAAAGATCTAGTCTAAAGTCTAGAGTCTAAAGATCAGTTCATAGATTTTTTAACACCATATTCATGTTCAGTTCCCATTATATTGAATGTCTGTCTCAAAAAGTGGAAAACCAAAAATTAAATGCACAGATAGAACTACGACATCTGATAAATATATATCTTGCTTAATCTACGTAGAACCTTGTTAATTGATCGCTTACATAATTCAGTAAGTGAACTTACATCATCCGTACCCGAACAATTTGTTCAGTTTAGTAATTCCTTGCTGATTTCGTAGTCCGGTGAAGCTGTAAAGATCTTAACAGGTCAATAGTATAGTCAGTTCGAGAAAAAAAAACCTTGCTAATTTCTAATTCAGGATATCCCCATCTCGGACAAACCAACGACAAAAGCGATCCATCTATTTATACTAAACGAATAACACTTTCCCGGTACTTTGTCTGCGTATCTTTCGGTATATTCCAGATCAAAGTAATCTGTGTTTTTCTTCAGCTCCTAGACTATTTTCATGCCACATTTCATTAAGATCGGTTCATATGGTGGTGAAAAGGTAACGAACAGACAGAGATACTGTTGCGTTTATAATAGAACCGTTGAAATTAATGGAAATAATTTAATAGATCATAGAATAAATATATTATTTTTTATTTCCGTAAATCCTTTGAAGGCGTATAATATATATATGACTAGTTTTTTCCCACAGCGCGTTACGTGAAGTGACATTTATGCAGGCCCGCATGACAGCGGCGACTGGCGATGGATAATTTGTCTCTCGGTGATCGCCATTATTTTTGGATCATACTAAGCTTACCATCAGGCATAGTGCAGCCACTTTGCCGTGCTTTAATAAAAAAAATAGACTTGACATATTACATGGAAACATTACTTTTTCTAGACGAAAAGAAATTCTATGTCCTGACAACGTGTACGCAAAATTTCATGTTGATCGGTTTAATACTTAGGCGTAAAAGCGTAACAAACAAACAAACTCACAATCCCATTTATAATATAATTTAGAATGTATATACACTTGAAGGAAAGTGTTGTTAAATCAAAGGCTCTGTTAACTTTATTGTATAACTGTCATTCACAGTCGTCCTCTTTGTAATAACATGTGGCGTTAACAACTCGAGCCTTATGTGAAATGTTTTTGAAATACTCTGGGTTAGTAGGATAATTTATATACACATACACTAGCTAATTAGGTGTTCGAGTTTAAAAAAATACTTTTTAAAGGTTGTAACGTTTGATCACAATTCGTCTGATATTAAATGATTTTTTTTTAATGTCATAAGCAGGCAAACGTACAGGTGGGTCACCTGACATTAAGTGATCACCACCGTCCATAGACACTAGCAACACCAGGAGAGTTGCAAGTGGCGTTGCCAGCCTGTGTATGCGGGAGGGGTAGGGAAAGGAGAAAGGGGAAGGGAAAGGGGGGAAGGTGGTGGGCCTCCGGAGCTCTCACTTACCGAACGAAACGCAACAATGCAAGCACTGTTACTTCACGTCGGTGTTCTGTGAGAGGGTGGCACTACTCCGGGCGAACCGACCCATTCGTGCTGAAACTAGTAATAGCTACAGCGTGGCTCGTACGTGGCCTAAGATGGTAAATATGCTAAACCTACAAAGGACTGACTCTCAAATGCAGCTGCCGGAAAATACCAACTGGTGCTTGGCGATATATTTTCAAATAAGCTTGTATAAAATTCCCCCATCTTAGAAATTATGCCCTTTAAGAGCATTGTCATCCTCCGTGGTAGTCATCGTCATTATCTCAATTGTTTAGTACCAGATATTACTACCTTCTGCTTGCACGTCTTGGATAATTATCTGTAAAGGATATTCTCTTCTTCTTCTATTTTATGTTTGGCAACCAGTCTTCTAGTAGACTATTACTGCCATTGTCGAGTGAGTAACGATGTTACAAGTTTCTTGATATAATTTCAATGAACTAACAAGATGGCGGCCATCTTGTTGGAACTTTCCTGGGAGTTTTTGTGGCAAGTCAGAATCCATGCTCCGTGGTATTATTTCCGATCCACTTTACCTGTGCACAATAACCAAACTATATTACGTAAAGCACCACCAACATTACACCATATACAGTCAAATAACACAAGATTATGGACAAAATATAAACACCACTACATGGCACTCCAAGATCCCGCCAAAAACTCAAAGGACATTCTCTGTTCAACAAAATGTCTGTCCACGAAAGTCTGTGCCTATAAATCTCTTTCAATGTGGCTTATTCCAATTTCTGTACGTATTTGATGATCGCTATTAATGAAGCAAAATGGAAAAGCCAATTATAATTACTTTCACTATAAACGATTCTTATACTCAGCCAACCCCTCGTATATCTAGATAATTAATTTGATTTTGTAATCAATAGTTCTTGTACAGTTGGACGGAAGCGATTATCAAGTTGTCGGAAAAGGAACGTTATAATTTATTGAATGGGGTTGGTTACTCCTATTATCATTTATTTTATTACATAGTATAAAACAAAGTCCCCTACCGCGTCTGTCTGTTCGCGATAAACTCAAAAACGACTGAACGGATTTTCATGCGGTTTTCACCAGTGGATAAAGTGATTCACGGGGAAGGTTTTGGTATATAATTTGTCAAGGATTATTTTATATTCAGGGCGGAACAACGTCTGCCGGGCCCGCTAGTATGTTAATAAAAAGATGTACTTTGTGTCGGTATGCGAGAGACTAATAACAAAAGCGTTTTTTTTTAAATATTATTGTAACGATGGTTTGGCCAATAAAGTATATGAGACTAGTTTTTGTTCGCGGTTTCAAACGGGTTAACGTAAATGTGATGTTTCTCTCGGAAACAGTACTTTTCTTTGTGTGAAAGTAATGTCTTTGTCCTTCTCTATTACTTCTCATGGTTACGAGAAATTCAGATTTGCATGTATAAAACTAATTAGGATTACTAATGTTAATATAAGTTTTTATTATAATTTAGAACAAAAAGTGAGGCAGTCATACGGACTGCTGACATGAGTAAAAAACTCAGAACAACGGAATACCTGTTTTTTTTTTGTTTTTAAATCAATTATAATTTGGATTATTAAAATTTCATAATTTCTAAATTTAAATTATTAGTCTGGCCTTCACCCCTATTGGCACTGCAAGCAACAGCTATATACAGTTTATTAAATTAAAAAATATGAGGGCTCGCATAACCTTAATACAAAATATCAATATTACATATATACAGGTTGCTATATCACGTGACGTTAGTCTGACGCAAGCGCAATACGTCACGAGTATGTCACCGTCATCAGTGTCGGTTGGTGACGTGAAATCACAACAATTTATCCATCCAAAAATTCAAACACTCATATGATACAGTCGAGCATATACAATGTCTGGCACAACTTCAATACGTCACGAAAATATCGAGGTCATCGGTGACACGAATCCATGAGCTTTTCCCCTACCAAAAATCGCTTGACGCAGTTAAAGAATATTTTACCTCAAAAGTTTATTTGATTAGAAATTCTTTCCATTCACTTTACTCATATACTAAATCTTAGGTCAACTTGATAACATGCTTATTTACTGCACTCGACTGATAGACTGTTAAATTTATAGATTCTGTAGTAGTCCGGAAAGATATGCGCAATTTACCCGTCGCGAAGTTTTAGTATGAATTTTCATGTTATGAAAATTATTGCTAACTATAATGAATCTCAAATGGGATTATAGTCCCATCTGAAGCCTCTCACAATTATATAGATGTTACTGTAGAGACATGCTTCAAAGGCGTAGGTAAGGTTGTATTGTGTGCCGTCAATCATATTCTTAAAATTGGAAGAATACGAGATAAATGGATGTGAATGTAGAGTTCATTTAATTACAAACTATAATATGTGTAGTATCTCATTATTAAAGTAAGTAAAATTACCTATTAAAATATTTCATTATAGATTAGAACATTGACATAAATATTGTTTGAAGGTCTTATGAATACAGTCAATATTTTCAGGTTTTCAACAATGTTTCTTTACTTTTTATATTAAATTCAATATTACAATACTGAATGAAAAACAATTGTTATTATAATTTTTGTTTTGTTTATGCATAACCTTATAAGGTTTTGTCAATCGATGGATTAACAATGTAGATTTTAGTATAAGAATGTGTTTATATACAATTGTTTACTGGTATTTGTTGACTACGAGTTAAGGAAATAAAATATTTATTCAACAAGTAGGAGAGACAGAATCTGTGCGAGGTTCTACTAGAGTATCCGAAATATGTACGGAACAAAAGTAATATATATCTAATATATAAAAGTCTCGTGTCACGGTGTTTGTGTTTGAACTCCTGCGAAACGGCTGGACCGATTTTTATGAAATTTTAAATGTATATTTGGCAGGTATGAGAATAGGTCGTAAAGTATATTTTATGCCTTCAGGTGATTAGGGTGTCCCTATCCAGACTTTCCTTCTTCAAATTTTTGACAATTTTATTTTTTTGTACTTTTTTATTTGCCATCAAAAATACCGATAACCTCAAATTTTCACCTTACTAACCCCACCCTACCAGTTTTTATTCGCGATTTTAGTATATTTGTATGACCAATATCCAAATAAGTCAACGGTCGGATGTTGCTGAATGACAGATGGCGCTGTCCGCCTCATCGAAATTTCTTCCACATACGTCTAAATTATTTCCCTAAAACAACTAGGTATGTGTTTGAGTGAGTCCCTGAATTGTTTGGTCTCACAATTGGAAACGGTGGGAGTCACTATAATAGGGTTCTAGGTTTTTTTTAATATTTTTCGTATTTGCAAATACGGTTAGAACCGGTAGGTATCCGATTTCACGTAGACGAAGTTGCGCGGGTTAGCTAGTTATATTATATAATAGTATATTAATTCAATCCCATTGCAAGCTCAAGGTTGCAACACAAATGAATCCAAATTATGTAATTTTTGTTTTCTAAATGATTTAAAGTGGTAATTAATCCTCTAGTTAGTCGGAGTGAGATAAGAGGATTTAACCTAATCTGCAGAAGCGATAACGTATTGCACAAAGGCGTTTTACTATGGAAGAAAGATTTCAGACACTATAACTACATTTTTGCTCGAGTTAACTATATTTTTGAAAACTTTAGCATTTAGACAAACGAAACCTGCATACTCGGCCATTAAATATTACTCAATTTAATTACAAAGTTATATCACATTGTGCACTTTTTTATATATACAGAAATCTTATGGGTTCGCTTCACCGACGACCTCGACATGCAAGTTACGCGTTACCGAAATGCTCGTGACGTATTGTGCTTACGTCAGACTAGCGACACGTCATATAGCGGCCTGTGTACATGTAATATTGATATTTTGTTAATTACCTGTATGTATATAATTGTTGCTCGGAGTGACAATAGATATGAAGACCAGACTAACGTTAATAATAATTTCAGTGTACAAATTAGGAAATTTAAATAATTCACACTATAATTGATTTAAAAATTCAAAAAAGAACACAGTTATTATATTGCCTTAAGTTTTCACTTCTGTCGGCAATCCTTGAGGCTGCCTCGACTTTTTTATGCGATTAGGGGCATACAAACTAACGGATCACCCGATGGTACGTGAAAACAGCCGCCTATCTGCGAAACGAGGGGAATCACGTTGCACGTTTGCCGGGCTTTGAGAAAGAAATAGACTCGTTTCTTAAAGGTTTGTAAGTTATATCGGTCCGGAAACGTTGCCACTGGACGGTCATTCCAAAGTATCGATGTACGTGGAGAAAACGTGTGCGAAAGCCGTTGTATTATGTCGTCAATTTTTGAATTTATTTCTATAAATGTATCGTTAACGTATATCTACATTATGAATATCATATCTTTGTCATACTTCAAAACACTATCCTAACTAACAAAATCTATAAGCATGAGTCTATGTTTGCGATACAAGAGTGCCGTACTCAGACAGCCAATCTTTTGCAAGGCTGTTTTAAAACATTTGTAGTCAATAGTTTTGTTGTTAATTTATTGCACGAGTACCGTAATCAACAAAACTTATGTTTCATAAATTTTCGGTTTAATTTTTAAAGAAACTATTTCTCAAAATAATTAATTATTCCATAATTGATTATTTAAATTTTGTTTGATTATATTAATCTATTTGTAGTCATAAAATTGTACGAACACTAACTACCAAGTCATTAAAGAAAATAGAGAGTCATCTTAGGAATTATTTAATAGATATTGACATATCCGAGACTGATATATTTAAGTATCGTTTGATCAATAACTATGAAAATCAGGATACTTCGGTACTCTCCATTTTGCTATGACTTGTCACAAGTTTTTTTGTTGTCGTTAATTATGTTAGTCTAGTTAAAAATCGTTTTGCATGTGAGCAACTATTGTTTCTACTTAATTATTAGATATTTTACGTTACATTACTGCACGTGTCACGAGTCGCAAGTGCGTTGCCAGCTTATGTTTGGGGAGAAGCGGTGGGGGGAGTGAGGAGGGGACAGGAGAAGAGAGGGAAGGAGAGGTGGGCCTCCGACGCTCTCACTGACCGAACGAAACGCAACAATGAAATTACTGCTACTTCACGTCGGTTTTCTATTAGAGGGTGATACTACCCCGGACGAGCCGACCCATTCATGCTGTAGCTAGTAATAGCTTCAGCGTGGCTCTACCACCTTCAGAATCAGAATTGTAGTATATTACATATTTTTCGTAGAGATTATCTCCTTTATGTTGGCTTCATTTCCTTTTGCCACAAAAGTTAGCAAGTACATTCTTTGCAGAATCATCTTTTATATCATTGCGTTATATCACGTGCGAAGCCGCGGGCTTAGTCAGTAGTTTAAAAAAATTTAGTATATCAAAAATAATATTAACATTATGGCAGCGACAACAATATTCAGAATTAAATATGGTTATCTTAGTATGATTACGTCATGAAGGTCTATAAGTAAATAAAAAAGATTTTAGATGTATAAATGTTCAAATTAAAATTACATGATACCTGTAACTTGTTTAAATAAATATAACTTTGTATTGCCAAAGCTAACAAAATCGGTAACACTATTATTCCGGTGCGTGACTTCGCACCGACACTGAGGCGTTATTTAGAATTAGTAAGGATTGTCGACATAGTAAACGCCTTGTTAAGTTGTTTATTTACCTTAGATTTGGAAATATAATCGCTTAAGCCTGCCTCTGAAGGCTGTGAACGCAATAGTCAGCTCTAACTGAACGTTACGCAATAGATTTTCTGTATACTCTTCTTGTAATGTTTACTATTGCATTATTAGTTTTAATAATGTGATTTTTGTTATTAGTGATAATGTTAAATGTATTATACTTGCCATAATTAAGTTGTAGTACGAAAAATATAAGAACAATTGACTGACAGACTATATTAATGCACAGCTCAAACTTACTGGTGTTATGGCCATCAAAATTTGCATGCGGGTTCGTATTGTACTGGATGGAGGTGAACACTAAAATATATTTTTTTGACATTTAATCCCTAGGGTGCTGATAAACTGTTATATGTTGGCCATTCAGTTAGCCAGTTTCTCTTTTATATATAGATATAAAATATAGAAATAAAAATATGGTAAATTAGTGCAAAGACGCGGGAAATTGCTATTTTTTAGTATATACATTCGCTGGCGCGTCTCTTTGCGATCGTATAACTTCTGAACACCTTGACTGATCGGAAGCATGTTTTATCGAAACGATGGTTCTAATTATCCTAAAATGTATCAGCCAATTTCTCTTTTACATATAGATATAAAATATAGAAATAAAAATATGGTAAATTAGTGCAAAGACGCGGGAAATTCCTATTTTTTAGTATATACATTCGCTGGCGCGTCTCTTTGTGATCGTATAACTTCTGAACGCCCTGACTGATCGGAGGCATGTTTTATCGAAACGATGGTGGTAACGTATGTTGTTACTAATTTTGAACACATTCAATCTGAAATTACAGATTTCATCGGCTTATTTACACATTTTTATATCTTTTAATTATGTATCCGTCACATTTGATGACCTTGCCTTTTCGACTAAAATTTGTGTATAGATACAGCGATAATAATTTATACGTTTATGTAAATTTTGTATGTATGTTTCGTGTAATTAAGACTAACTAGAACTACACTTCTTTTTCATGGGGAAATCTTTAACTGTTACCCAATCCGCTAGGAAGCTGAGGGTCGGTTATGTTCGATTCGGACGGACTAAAACTCCATGGTGCCGTCGCACACCTTTTGACCGGGGAGCATGGACTGCCTACAGTACGTCTGCTCCTCCGATAGGTGTTGGTCCCTCATAAGGGACCCTGTCTACCTGGAACTAGCCTAGCTTAGACTGCGTGGTAATCCATAACAAAAAAACATTGATACCATTTAGTTTGTTAAGCTTTTGATTTTATATGAAAAGGTAATTTTTTTTTTATGGTAAAAGCAGGCAAACGAACAGGTGGGTCACCTGATGTTAAGTGATCACCGTCCATAGACACTAGCAACACCAGGGAAGTCGCAAGTGCGTTGTCAGCCTGTGTATAGGGGAGGGGTAGGGAAAGGAGAAAGGAGAAGGGAAAGGGGGGAAGGAGGTGGGCCTCCGGCGCTCTCACTGACCGAACGAAACGCAACAATGCAAGCACTGTTACATTACGTCGGTGTTCTGTGAGAGAATGGTACTACCCCGGACGAGCCGACCCATTCATGCTGAAACTAGTAATAGCTACAGCGTGGCTCTACCACCTTCAAAAACTTATTATGAATACTTTATTCTTATTTTTATTTGTTACTGTGCCCACGACTCCATCTGCGTGGCACCTAATGTAAAAATACAGTGACTAATAAAATGATTTGAATGTATTAAGTCCATTTAGTTATCTACTTTTCCGACGTACTTAAGTCGCGTCATCGTTAAATTTACAATAACTTTTGATAGAGTGAACCGATTTTAATGAAACCAAGACTAAATGTTACTCGAGGATATGCTTTATAATTTTCTTGGTGAGGTTTTATCGTGAACGCAGTACTTTAGCAGTGATGCGTGTTATTACAAACAGACAGCCATTTCTAAAAATGATTGAAATATATTTTATTATTTATTCCAAGACGCCAGCAACAATTTTGTTCACAAAATTCTAAAAAGTACAGACACGTTAACTTACATTCTTATTATATATATAAATGTATAGTTATTACAGGAATATTTAAATTATGTGGTTCTAACTTTATACCCATACGTGTCATTAAATTTCAAAACAAGCCAAATCCAATTTTTAGCAGTTTTTAATATTTTACGTTATATTTCAAGATCTTTAAATTTTAAATTAAAATGTAAACTATGAAGATCGAAAAAAAAAAAAAACTTATGAACGGCAAAATTTGAACTTCGTTCCCAGTGTATAAAAATCTTAAGAGATCTTTAAAAAATCAAACATGTGTTAGAAAATACGTATTATGTAGACACTGTGGCTATTTCTCCGGGCAGAGCTTCGCCTTACAATAACTGCGACATAGAAGTGCGTGCAGATCAACGACATCTTGCCTTTTATGTGACACACTGTGGAAGTCAAAACAATTGACTTCAGTCAAAACAACAACTCACAGAAAACCGATGTGAAGTAACAGTGCTTGCATTGTTGTGTTTCGTTCGGTCAGTGAGAGCGCCGGAGACCCACCTCCCCTCCCCTTCCACTTTCCCCTTCCCTTCCTCCCCCCCTCCCTACACAGGCTGGTAACGCACTTGCGACTCCCCTGGTGTTGCAAGTGTCTATGAACGGTGGTGATCACTTACATCAGGTGACCCACCTGTTCGTTGGCCTCCTATGATATAAAAAAAAAAAAAAATTACTATTTAATCAAATTTCCCCAAAATAATTTAGTGACACAAAAATAGTAATAACGATCAAATTATCATTATTTAAGTAATACATCCATTCTATATAATCGATTTTATTTATGTAAAGAATTGATGTATTTAATAATATGGCGGCGCTAGTGTCAATGTTCCGGTGTCGTTACAGTCTCGCCTCTCGGGTGTGTCGTAGCGGTACCGGATGTAGTCAATAACACATGTTCTATAAACGATTAAGATTGGATTTAGCTCACTTTCAAATGTAACGGCTCATATATAATCAATTCTGCAAAATATAATGCACCAAAATGAAACCGCCATAAAGGCAGTAACGTCTTTAAAAAAAAATCCGTCAAAAATAGTTAAATGAAATCATAAAAATAGAGAAATAAATATATAAAAAATAATAATAAAAAAAAATACCCAATAGTTGTTCACAGATACGATTTTTAACTTACACATTAAATAAAGCGATAGTAAAAAAAGGTGCGGATCGAGAGTCTGCAGAAAAGAAGAAAAAAAAATAAAATAAAATGCAAACATCTTTGCAGTTTCCAACTACAATAAGTAATTTTGTCGCTATATTTAAATTTTATAGCCTAAAAGCATAAAGGGTTTATTTGATCTAACTACTTACAAATTACGTTTTCTGAAATTAAGAATGCTATAAAAGTTTGAATATGGACCAGATAATACTATTCATGCTATCTTCTGATAATAGCGTGTTCCTTGTCTACCGAATATCGTCATAATATATATTACTTCGGTTGTCCTTATAAATATACCTACCGTGCTATAGAAAACCTGATTACATCATCCGAAATTACAGTTCTCGAAACGCCCAAATGGTCGCCAACTTAATGGGGCAGATTTTGTTGAAACTTTCCGTTGAATACTTTTGTTCATGTGACAAAGCGATTCAAGATTACGTTATAACGGCCATTTCTAGTCTGATATTCTAAACTGTCCTTTTTGCCTGGTTATGCTTGTCAATTATGTACCTACTAATAATAACTAAGCCGCAAATAATTTTGATAATTTGTTTTTTTATTGATTAATATCATCATCCACGCCCTTATTATCTTTATATATAAATTTCTTCTGTACGTGTGTATGTCACTGAACTCCTCCTAAACGGCTGGACAGATTTTGATGAAATTTTGTGTGCAGGTTCGAGTGGATTCGAGAGTGGTTTAGATTCACAATTGAACCCGGTAGGTGGTGCTGCGGTTGAGTTTAAAGATTTTTTTTTATTATCAAGGCAGGACAACGTCCGCCGGTTCCGCTAGTACATATATAAAGTTGGATAGATTTTTTGTTTGAGTGTGCTGATCTCCGGAAGTAGAAGTCACACTGAAATAATTATTTTGCATTTATCTATACTAATATTATAAAGAGGTAAAGTTTGTGAGTTTGTGGGTTTGTGAGTTTGTGACGTTGTGACGTTGTGGTGTTGTAAGGGGTAATCTCAGGAACTACTGGTCCGATTTGAATAATTCTTTCAGTGTTATATAGCTCATTCATCGAGAATGGTTATAGGCTATATATCATCGCACTAAGGCCAATAGAAGCGGAGCACAGATGAAAAATGTTTCAAAATCGAGATGTTTTTTTCTTTTTGAGAGCTTCTGCTGTGTGTCAGCGTTAGCCCAGAGTACTAACTATTACTACGCGGACGAAATCGCGGGCAGGGGCTATAATCTATATACCAATATAATATTATAAAGAGGTAAAGTTTGTGAGGTTGTAGGTATATTACCCATATCTGGGGAGTCGGAGAAAAATGGTCGAACGAAAACGTTTCTTACGAACGCTGCCTTAATTATGAGATATATATGATTGATTTCTAGAGAAAAGCTGTAGCTCGATAATGCCTATTACCGCCCAACGAAGTGGGCACGGATCAGCTAGTAAGCTATATATTGAAGAAAGTCATAAGTTATCTAACATCATGCTAACATCCTTAGGAGCAGACTAGTAACCATATAAATGTAAGACTGATAGTAGGGTAGGATAGAACGAAGTAATAGTTTAATCGGACCGTGTGGTGCGTTGCGGAGAATTGAAGGCTAATAGCGGGTTAGCCGCCTTACGAATTAAGCATTATGCAAAGGGCCGAACTGTGAATGCCTATTTCTGCAAGGTATTAAACACGAGTAAAACTGTGGGTTACAATTAAAAAAGTTTAGTTGAAATCATATAGATAAATGTAAGGTCGGAATTATCTGTCTTAAGAGAACGTTTTTATAATAGTTAATATTGCGAGTCACGAGGACATTAAATAATGTTTCGTGGGTCAATATATCGAAAATTTACTTAATAATTATTAGAAAAATCCTTATAAAATATTAATATACAAAAAAAATACACGTCAGTACCGAATTGCTATTTTATTAAAATGCATATTTCGAATAAAATGAGGCGTTTGTAAGAGAGCTTTATTAACAATATTAGATTTGTTCTATTGTAGAATAAGATACTATTTGTATAATACAATTTATCGTTTATTCGAACTAAATCTACTGAACACTAATCTATGAGTCCATCCGCACTCCTTATCAACCAGCGTTATAGCTGCTGTCCACCATTGTGTATCTCGCATTCCATATGTGAGCTGCATCGGCCGGACTGAGACCCCTCGAGCGGGATGACGCCGGGATTAAAACAAATTATAACCCACGTCGCGCGAACCTTAGTTTTTTTGTCGCGTCCATTCTTGCTGTTGCCAACATTTTTGTACACGAAAGTTTATACCTACGGCAGTATATACGCAGTACATAATTTTTTTCTTAATATAAGCTATTAACCTCTGCCCGAGACTTCATCCGCGTGAAATAGTTACTTTGGGCTAACGCTAACGCAGCGGAAGCTCTCAAGGAAAAAAAACCCGTTTTTAAAAGTTTCATTGATGCTCCGCTCCTACTGGTCGTAGCATGATGATATATATATCCTTCCTCGATAAATGAGCTATATAACTCTCAAAGAATTTTTGAAATCGGACCAGTAGTTCCTGAGATTACCCCCTACGACGTCACAACTTCATAAACTCACAATCTTTACCTCTTTAGAATATTAGTATAGATCAGTATAGATGTAATCACTAAACAAACTAAAGCTGACTGGTTGTCCGCAACGATGTATGTATATTTTCATTTTTCTACAACCTTCATCTTTATACCTTAATGTCACGTAGTGGATTATACGAGTAGTAGTTGTTTGTTAGCTTTCTACCCATTATTATATTCGTGAGTGTCAAAAGGATCCTTTGAGACGTCTTTACAAACGGCTCTTGTATACATTTAGTCCACAGTCCAAGTGTGTGCTTTTCGAGTCTCCAGACCTTTTACTTAGTGAAGGCGAACTGGATAATAAGGATTGTGTTACAAGTAAATATTTAACGAGACTACTGTATTATAAAATGTCTGCTTGTAATTTGTAGATAAAAGCTTTTTAAAATGGATATAAAAGTATGATATAGATTATATATATAAAAAGAAAACAATTTTTGTATGCCGGTCTGTTTGCTGCGGTTAATATTCGAAACAGCTGGACTAATTTTGACGGAACTTTCACTGGCCGATAACTGATGTTATATGGAGTATCTTGGGCTTAGTTTTATTTTAGAAAAAGAATTAGGTTTCCGCGCAAATGTTATTTAATTATCAAGATATTACCTAGATGGAGTCGCGGGCGTCTGCTAGCATATGAATAAGGTTATCTTTTTATATTTATAACTCTGTCTAGTACTTTTATGATTTCATCTATTTTCTATCTTTAATGATATGCAAACTCCTATATTGTAAATGGCTCGAACTGCCCGTTTTTGTAATACAAGTACAGTATATACCTCATCTGCTTTCTCCGTAGTAAAATACCATAGGACATTAAGGTTGGAAGTGAGCGAAGCAGATTAACATGGCTGTGGCAATATTTGTTAACTAAAGAATCTTGCGAACTGTCAGTGAAGCCGAACATAATCCTAATACACAATATCGAGCCGATAGTATGTTAGTGCATTTTTTAATGTGATACAATTAAATTACGGTACTATCTTGATGGTAAGGACAGTGTAATCAATTAAAAACTCCATTGCAAAACTTTTAAGAGACGAGCCTTTTATTTCGAGATCCAAATACTGAATACTTCCATTAGAAGAACGAACTTGTGTTTATAGAACGCATCACACAAATATTGCGGATAGAGGTGATTTACGACCACCTCAATATATTCGCAACAGAAAGTTTTTATATTTTGAACCACTTTGTTGTAACAAGAAGTACTATCGCCTCTATTCCTAGAATAATAATGGTATGTCTCGGGAGTTCACTGAGATAATGAATTTATCAACCATGATTGGAAATTTAATACTTCGCCTCGGGTATTAAATTCACTTTCCAGTATACGTCTATTGGCTTGGATCTCTGGGATTTTATAGAAGAGTGTAAACAAGATTTTTTTTTTAAATCCCTTACTTCCGAATACATTATTTAATGTGTATTTATTAAAATAATTTGAATACTAATTCCTAACAAAGTTCAGAGGTGGTAGAGCCACGCTGAAGCTATTACTGGTTTCAGCATGAATGGGTCGGCTCGCCCGGGGTAGTACCAAATTCTCATAGAAAACCGGCTTGAAGTAACAGTGATTTTGCCTTGTCGCGTTTCGTTCGGTCAGTGAGAGCGCCGGAGGATCACCTCCCATCTACAACTCCCTCCTCCTCCTCCCACCAAACACAGGGTGGCAACACACTTGCGACTCCCCTGGTATTGTTAGTGTCTATGGACAGCGGTGATCACTTAACATCAAGTGACACACCTGTTCGTTTACTTCTTATTCTACTTATTCTACTTATTCTGTGTAATGTTATAACGCGTTCAAATATCACAAAGAACTGTAAATATACATTTTGGATGAAATTCATGAATATACTAATACGTAGCGCAGTTTAACTAGATTATTTTCCTATATTTCACTCTTGATACTTCACGCTGCGCCAAATAGCTTCCTTGCACTATAATATCTTTTTCGTCTATTGTACTCGTATTTTCTGACCTACACTTTGTATCATAATTGCTCCACTCAGTACACCGGTCAACACGATTTTTGAGTCTAACTTCTACATGTTAAATTTTGTTTTCTCCTAGGACAAAAATAAGGAAAAAATTTTTTTTTCCGATTAAAGTTTGCTTTTGTAGAAACTAGAACAATTTTTTACTTCTAACTTTAATAAATTCACCGCAAATAAAACAAAATGAATCAACATCATTTTTACACTGTCCTGATGCCATTTTTCAACTGAATAATACACAAATATAGTTGTTACAGCTGTAATAAACAAGTTAACATTCATTACTGTGCCTCTTACAAATAATAATACAGTTTACTTTCGGGTTAATCAAAGTGCTGCCATATTTTGTTTATGAAATAAATTAAATCATACTTATCGTCGTAAATCAGACCAAAGTAAACTTTATGAACTAAATATGAATATTTAAGTGTTTTTCAATGTCTAGAATCAGAATTTAAGCAAGAGAACAGAAACCAAAAAAAAAAATTTTTTTTTGTTGACCTGATACTTATAGCTTTTCTCAATAAATCATTACATAGTATAAAACAAAGTCCCCTACCGCGTCTGCCTGTCTGTCTGTTCGCGATAAACTCAAAAACTACTGAACGGATTTTCAAGCGGTTTTCACCAGTGGATAAAGTAATTCATGAGGAAGGTTTTGGTGTATATTTTCTCAAGGATTTTTTTGTAACCAGGGCAGGACAACGTCTGCCGGGTCCGCTAGTCAGTAATAAAATATAATAATAGCTTTGTAGTTACACAGATTCATTCAAACAGCCTTATGGGATTCGTAATATTAGTTTGAAGCCGAACATCTCTTGGCCTAGAAAGGCCTTAACAGCTTCACCGGACTACAGATTTTGTATTGTGCACATAGAAAGAATTAGCATGCCATCTCAAGCTCAAAATTTGCTGCGAATCATCTATCACTTTTTATGTATCTATAGCAATGATATTATAACTAACAAGCTGTAGATACGTTACCTACATGATATTTTGGCAAAACAAATGGCACGATAACGCACACATACGTAAAGTAATATTGTAACGCCACACTATCCAAGATAAAACGTTGAAGTAAGATGGTATATTCTCAATATCGGTGGTGAAAAAGAAATAGTTATGTGTTACTTAGATGCGGGCGGATTGACGCAGCCGTCAAAAATAAGCTAGCTAGCCAAATTCTAACAAGGCGCTATCCAAGCGTATTTGACGTGTCTACAGCTATTTAGTTATAATATCATTGACCTATGGACTTTTATTTTTGCCCGTATCATCACCGACAATCTAAAAGGTTTAGTGAAATGTTTCACTTATAAAAGAAAAGAAAATGAAAAAGTCTTTATTTAACAGAAATAATGTTTCTAGGTATAAAAATAAACTGTACCCTCCCGTACTAGGAACCAAATGCTATATCGCGGGTGATCGACCAAAACCAAGGTACAAAATTTATATCGTGTTTGTACCATAAGTGAAAGAAAGAAAGAAATACTTTATTGTTGGAACAACCATACAATTAAATTAGATTACACACTAATTAGACAGAAAAAAGAAAAATACATTTTAAAAATGAAAAATAGATGTCCAACAATTGGCGAACCCATTCAGCAAAAAACTGCAATACTGTAAGTAGTACTGCAGCGCTGATTTTCAATGGGAGCCTATATATGATGATAAACAGACGTTAATGTCAATACAGAATTAGAAACGAACAAACAAATAACAAATAACAGTGAGCCAGCTGTATTGGAATAAAATAAAAAAACATTGCAAAAAAGACACGCTAATACTACAGTGACCTGTTGGTTCACAGTAATAGGCCCCATTCATTGTCATAATATTATTTAAACGTAATTTAATTAATTAAATGAGATTTCAAATTAATTTGTTAAAAGAGTTACGATAAAAGGTATTAATATTATTCGTTTTATGTCTGCGTCTGCGGGGTGTTATAACTCGTTGATATTGCGATCGTAAGATTAGTCCGAAATAAAAGGAACTAAACCATTAGGGTCAATTGTATTAGTCCATAGGCTGTGGTAATTTGGAGATAGCGAATACTCAGCTTAATTAACAATAGTCGTTTAGATTGTCGATATGTTGACTGTTTACTTTTCTACCATAATTTAACACGGACCCTCTTTAGATAATTGCTACCAATATTTTCGCAGGACATGAAGCTCTTTCACTCTCTCACTCCTTTCATTGAACCAATACGACGGCGGCATAGATAAGGACGTGAAGAGTAGAATAAATGCAGGGTGGATGAAATGGCGAAATGTGTTTGGGATAGCTTGTGATCCACGAATGCCTTTGAAACTCAAGAGGAAGGTTTATAAAACTATTATAAGACCGGTCATGCTGTATGTATCTGAGTGCTGGGCTACGAAAGGGACGGATGTGAGAAGATTCCCTGTGGCAGAGATGCGAATGTTAAGATGGATGTATTGTGTGACTAGAATGGATAAGATTAAGGATGAGTATATCAGAGGAAGGTAAATAGCCACTGGTGCTATAGAAGTTGAGGACTAATAGGTTAGCATGGTATGGACACGTCACGATGAACAATGAAAACCATGTAACTAGAAAAGCTTTGAGGATGACGGTGGCTGGATATACGAGTAGAGGAAGACCCAAATAGGTATGGATGGATTGTGTGATAAATGATATGTGTGTAAAATGTGTGAATACTGAAATGACATCTGACAGGAGAGAGTGGAAAAAGAAAACATGTTGTGCCGACCTTACTTAGGTGGGATAAGGGTAAGAGAATGAATGAATGAAGGTTTACATTCCGCTCAATTTAATTTGAAATTAATCAACATTATCATAGTAACAGTTTTTTGGGAAATAGTGTTAGATTTTACAACAAAGTCCCAAAGGATATTACCGATTTGCCGGATTGTGAATTTAAGCGCCATGTCAAGCGGGTTTTGGTGTCAAAAGGCTATTATAGAGTGGATCAATATGTGAACGATGGTGATGTCTGGAATTGACTCATCTCTGTGCATCCATTAAAAACGTTTGTGAAATTTACTATTATATAGAATATATTATTATTCTAAATATTATATATATTTGTTAAAAAGATAAACCAGATCGAGTTTCTTGCCGGTTCTTCTCGATGGCTGGGTTGTTTTCCGAACCGGTGGTAGTTTTGACGTTCATAATTGCCTTCTTAGGGCCTAAATTGAATAAAGTGTTTTGAATTTGAATTTGAATTTGAATTATCTACCAAATCACAACAGGAACGACAAGTACCATTTACCTGCATATTTCCACTACATTAAAATAACACATTTTTAGCGCTGTAACAGATCGCTGCACGTTGCACGCTTGCACGTTACTTATATAATCTGTAGAATTATTGTCGGTCCGGTGATATTCTACCTAATACTAGATATTATTGTCTATATTGTGTATTGTACAATATTGTGGATGAGTATGTGTATGGCACACAGACGTAAGCAGCTTAAAATATGCAGAATAGATAATAATAAATAAAGACTTTGATTCGACGATGGTATAGTAATAAATAGTAAAAAACGAACTATTTTCAGTTTTTTTTATTGGTAGCATTACTAAAATTCGTCAATACCTACTAAACACAAAAAAAGGTACTTAACTGTTTCGTTTTCGTCTATTTAGACATATAAAAAGAAATTAGTCAGGTGGATGGCATTTTAACAATAAATACATATAGATAAGATCCTTGGTTGGTATAAAATATAGGAAATAAAAACAATCGGAATCGACGGTATGAATAGTATGTATTCATGGGTTCGACGAACTTACAACAGCACATTGTCTAATTCAACCATACAGAACGACTACGTAGAATGCTATTGAATATTATCTGGAACATTAACAATAGACTGCCTTCAGTTCCGTTGACGTTTCTTTTTTGTAGTCTGAGACATTATCGTCGGTTACAAACGAAAAAATCTTCATATTTTTTAGTAATTTCAAAGAAAATAAAATATTCCATATAATTCTATGTGTGACATTTTTAATACAATATTATGTATTTTGTATGAAATACAATAATAATTATGAATAATATCAAAATACAATGGCAATAGTTTTTTCTTTACAGGCATTGTTTTTTGTTCAGTTTTATTATATTATCAAATGAACCTTCATGACCGTTTTTTATATAAAACGCAACTGATTCCCGCTACTTTGTTTGCGTCGTTTATTAGCTCCATTGTTTCGTTATATCTCAAAGGGATTAGGCAGCGGTTTCGAGGAAGCTCCTTGCCTTGTCTTTTCCGACACTTCCAACAATTATCGTTATATTTCCACCAATATACAAAAAGAATCTTGACAAATTATATACCTAAACCTTCCCCGTGAACTACTCTATCTATTAATGAAAACAGCAAGTATGCTCAGAAACTTTTGAGTTTATCGCGAAGAGACAGACAGACAGACGCGGCGTAGGTCTTTGTTTTATAATATGTAATGATATGACTAGGTAATTCGATATGATCACTCTTATATCATAGAAGTGACCATAGAAATAGTACTTGATAGTACTAACTAAATAAAATAAATGCATTTTAAAATTAATTATACATTTAAACTATAATCCATTAAAGTTCCACGACGTTATACTCGCGGGGTGGTAGGGTGTCTGTACCCGACTGGATCGCGACCACCGTACACCAGGTGGAACACCCGCCATAGTGGCACGTTTGGGCGTGTCGCGTTCCGGGATCAGCCGGTGTATATCTAGCAACCGGGGGGGGGCTATCCCTGACTGGGTCGCTTTCAGGCCGGCATGACAGCGGCGACCGGCGATGGATAGTATGCCTTTCGGTGGTCGCCATTGTTTTTGGATTGTACTGTGCTTACCATCAGGCACAGTACAGTCACTTTGCCGAGCTACAATAAAAAAAAAAACTGTTTTATTTATCTGAATAATAACCTAATACAACTTAATAGATTGCGTTTACCAACAAAAATCTTCAGAATAGCTACATTCTTTTAACGAGTATAAAAAATGAAAAGTTATTCAGCTGAAGTATGTATGACAATAAAAAAAACAACTTATCACCTACTGCTTAGAGTTGCGATTTCCAAAGCATGCGCCGTCTGTACAATGGATCGTCGTAAAGAATAAGAAAGGGCACAGAAATAATCTTTTAAACTAAGTGAATAAATTTATCAAAACTTATATCCCAATTATAGCTACTAGAAAAAAGAAAGAAAAAAATTCTACATTATTTTTTTTCATTACGAAAACAAGCGAAATCCTTAAAAAATATACACCCCTTATCATAGTTTTGAGTATCATTGCTATTATTTTACAAATACTTCTGTGTTTTTTTTTTATTGGCAACGTAAGTTTCACTGCTATCCATCACAACCATTAAAAATCCCAGAATGCCTGTAGTTTTTACACAAAAATCGACAAAAATTATATATTTTTATTATTTATATATATAGATATAATTATATCTTAAATTATGTAAGATTTGGATTTTCAGTTCATTTTCACTCATCGTGGTAAAAAAAATGTAGTGGCATTACTATGGCGAATATATATAAAAATTGGCGCAACTAACTACAACTCCAAAATGGTATAATATTCCAGACAAACTATATGAATAGGTACATATATACATAAAAATATGAATAGGTACATTCTCTCAACAACAACGAAATTTCTCAAATTGTTAGTGTTGTTAGTAATCACTTTATATAGTTTTCATTACGTCACTATATTTATTAGTAATTTTTAATGGAATATCGAATTAAAACAGATTTTTCTATTGATACAGATAGTTTGATCCATTTTTGCATTTGTCTGTAAGTGTAAAATTTATTAACAAATCTGATTAAGTTATCGATTTTGAATATAAAATTGCCAAACAAAAATAAAAACAAACACATATTGTCAGTAGATTTTGCAACTTACATAGATCCGAGATCAGGAAAACGTGTACAGAAGAGGGCTTCCGCTTGATAAAACCTGATTTGGCTGACAGCTTAAAATAGATTACGGGAAACGAAGCCGGGCTTTCAACGGTTTTTCTCGTGCCTGAGACGAGCGGGGTTAATATCGATATCTTGAGATTGTGCTTACATGTATAATACAAGATTCGTTCCAATATTCTTTATTTATTACAAAGTCACTGTACAGTAGAAATCGTTCTATCGTAAATCTATCGAGATTTGTCGAATATTTTACAGTCTTGCGTTTAGAACACTGAACAATTTAATATTATGAAGACTTTTGTAGGTGGTAGAGCCACGCTGTAGCTATTACTGGTTTCAGCATGACTGGGTCGGCTCGTCCGGGGTACTACCACCCGACCCACAGAAAACCGACGTCAAGTAACAGTGCTTGCATTGTCACGTTTCGTTCGGTCAGTGAGAGCGTCGGAAGCCAACCTCTCCTCCCCCTCCATCCCAGCACAGGCTGGCAACGCACTTGCGACTCCTCTGGTGTTGCTAGTGTCTTTGCACGGTGGTGATCACTTAACAGCAGGTGATCCCCTATTCGTTTGCCTCCTATGACATAAAAAACTCCAACACTGTGTGAGCGATGACAATAAAATTTAGTGCACCTAAGCGTCTCTTTGTGTAGAAGATTTTTCTACTATAATTTATTACTAGATGGCATTAACTTGTTTAACGTATTGTTATAAAAATTGGTATACATAGGATACATCAAAATGGAAAATATTTACAGAATATCCATCGTAACTAATATTAGAAATGCGAAAGCGAGTTTGTTTGTTTGTTATTTTCTCACATCTTAACAACTCATCCAATCATTATGAATATTTCCCACAAGTTGTCAGAAGTATGGAAAAGCATATAGAGTATTATTCAGCTAGAATAAATGTACTGTACTTGAGAAATCGATCAAACCTACATCAACGAGAGCAATGCTGAGGGCAGTAACTAGTTCTACTGTGAGTTAATTATTTATTAGAACAAATAGTAATAATCGCAAATAATTTAAAAAAAAATTGATACTAGAAGCACAGTTCGTTTTGCATACTATTTCAAACTAGCTTTTGCTCACGGATTCGCTCTCGTTTATGTAGCATTGTTCCATGGTGAATGGTAACCTATTTATATGTACTTTTTATTTCCCTGAAAACGGTCATGTAACACTTCCTGATGATCAATTACGTATTTAACATGTTAAAGTGTAATAAACAAACTCATATTCTCATTTATAATATTAATTAGGACTAGTTAGTATTACGATATCTTGTGCTTGTTGCGTAGAATCCCCTCGATACACGACCGGCGAAGGATAACAATGGAATAACTGTACTTATTTTGAAATTTTAAATCCATTATAGTTTGAGTCATTCAAATTTCGTGATTTGTGAGTTGAAATTATTCAGTTATTCTGATTTTCACATCTATTGGTACTCCGAGCAAATAATTGTATACAGTTCATCAATTAAGCAAACATATGATAACCTGCAAAAGTTTGATACAAAATGTCAATAATACATATAAATAGGCTGCTATACTACACGTCGCTAGTTTGGCGTAAGTGTAATACGTCGCGAGCATGTCGAGGTCATCGGTGACGTAAACCCATAAGTTTTCCACTACCAAAAGTTGCTGACAGATCGCTAAAGAAGTTTTCATTTAAAAAATAAAGCCCACGATTACGTCATATAAAATAATATATGTAATAAAACAATCATTTTACGAGAACGAAGTAGCGGCCACCTCATAATTACTAAATAGGCTTTAAACCTTGGAAATCCTCATCTTTACAATTTATATCTCGTATTTAGTTAATATTTAGGCCAGTTTACCTTTGTGACCATCATATGGAAGGAATAAAATAAGGGTAAGTTAGTAGCTTACCAAAATATTTGTTTTGTCAGCTACATAATGTTTCTATGTATATCATTTTTTTATTCAACATATTTGTCATGCTCTAAACAGGAAAGAGAACGTATGTAATGTACCGTTGTAATTTATCCTCGAGCTCTTGATTTAATAACAGGGTATTTTTGATTCCAACCGCATTGCCATTAGTTATATTGATCTCCTTGGGTGAGTACTAGACACATTTTTTAAAGCCGTTCTGTCGCCTACAATGGAAGCTTGTTAAGTCGTGAGGTAAATTTATGAACCGCTTTAAAAATACCACCTGATAATGGACGAGCCGTGATGAATATTAACGTTGTAGAGACGAAAATATTACGTTAATATTGTTTTCCCATAATTCATTACGTAGTTAGTAAAAATCATACTGTTCGCGCTCAAAGACAAATGTTTGACACACGCTATTAAATATTGATATTAAAATAACGTATTGATAAATATCGGTTTCCGGTTACTGGTGTTTCTATCTAAACCTTGAGTTTGTTTTTAGCACATCAATAATTATTGCAAAATATTTTGAGTTATACATGCATGACTGTATCATTTTTGTTTATATCATAGGAGGCAAACGTACAGGCGGGTCACTTAATGTTAAGTGCTCACCGCCGTCCATAGACACTAGCAACACCAGGGGACTCGCTAATGCGTTGCCAGCCTGTGTTCGGGGGCAGGGAGGGAAGGGAATGGGAGGGGTGCCTCCGGCGCTCTCACTGACCTAACGAAACGCAACAATGCAAGCACTGATACTTCACGTCGGTTTTCTGTGAGTCGTGTGGTACTTACTATTCCGAGTGAGCCGACCCATTCATGCTGAAACCTGTAATAGCTTCAGCGTGGCTCTACCGCCTCTATCATCACTATCTTGCGAATATATTGAGATTCGTTTATAGATAACTAACGGGCCCGGCGGACATGGTCTCGTCCTGATAATAAAAAAAAATCTTGACAAATTATACACTTAAACCTTCCTTATGAATCACTTAATTTACTGATGAAAACCGCATAAAAATCCGTTCAGTAGTTTTTGAGTTTATCGCGAATATACAGACAGACAGATGTGGCAGGGGACTTTGTTTTACAATATGTACTGGTTAATGAGACGAATATAATAAGCTAGTAGATACCTGCGACGTTGTCTGAATTTATATTTTTATAAATGACTAGCTTTTGTTCACGTCTTAAACAAATGAATAAATGAATATTTTTTTGCACTTTTTAGTTTATACACTGGCAAGCATAATAACCACATTATTGCTTTTCTCACATTAATTTATAGCTAACTTATCCCTTTACTATATTTTTTTCCTTTAAGGTACTCTATGTGCGTTTTAGTACCCCTCAAAACGTGTATGTAACATTTCATATAAACTAACTTTCGTATTTATAATATCAGTAAGGAGGAAGCCATACACTATCTCCTCGTAACTACACGCCAAAATAACACTCAGATGATAGAATTTTTAAGCTTACTTGACACATTATTATATTATTTTGGCAAGTTTAAACAATATCCTTGGAAATTATTGTGTATGTGTCATTCAAATGTATAAGATATATAGTTGTAAAATTTAATGAAAAACAATTAGTAGTTTTGCGTGAAGGAGTAACAAACATTCAAACATTCTCACAAATCTACTCCTTTATAATTTAGAATGGTGTAGATGCGATGCCTACATACCTATTAATCAAAATAAATATCAATTTCATGTAGTAATTTAAATTGGTAATACTATCTGTTGAGGATGAAGGAAAATTCATGAGAAAATTCGAACATAAGAAATGTTGAAGAAGCCGTATGTGGAAGAGTACAGAACTGTGGATTTCTTGAAGTTTGAAATCGCCGATACGTCGTGGACTAGTGTGGTGATTATGACCATACCTTCCTTTGGGAGAGGCCTATATGGCCCTGAAGTAAGTCTTATACAGGCTCGTGTGATCATAAATACTATTTATTTTCAGTGCTACTACAAATTCTATTAAATAAATAATATAACGACGCATTATTAAGGAATGCAAATGTGCAAAAGTTAGTCGCTGGTGGGCGACGAATGGTGGCACTTTTCGAATGACTCAGTTCCACGCTGTAATTGTTCAAAGAATTTAACTTTTATGTGAAAACGTAATGAAAGAGTCAACGGTTTTGAATTACGGGTATAATTAATGACTAGGAAGCCAATTGGACCATTCGTAACCGTTCTCGTGTAGAGCGATAGAAAGAAAAAACGGGTCGGTATGTATTGATAGAACAGTGTCAACTGGTAGGAACTTTTTATAAAGTGTTATTCCATTGTAATAGTATACATATTTATTTTATTATGTTGTGGAAAACTGTTACGTATATAAATTATGCGTGTATTTTCTTCTCGTGCCGTATGATAGAAAGAAATAGAGGACCATTATGTATTATTAGTATAGTGTCCAGTAGTAGGAACTTTTTATAAAGTACTAGCGGGCCCGACGGACGTTGTCCCGGCCTAATAATGAAAAATAACCTACTATCCGACCACAGCGCAACCTACCGGGTTCAATTATGAATCTAAACCACTGTCGAATCCAATGGAAATCCAAATCCAAAAATTCATCAAAATCTGTCCAACCGTCTAGGAGGAGTTCACGGTTCACACACGGACAGAAGAATTATGTACATAAAGATGAATGTGCATGAAATGCTTAATGTACTCGTAACTGACGTATTTAAGTTGATAATTATTAATACCGTATCCGTCTAAATAGCTTTCGAATTGCACGTCTCCTTTTTTTATATAACATATGATGAGTATAGTGGGCTATCCTTAAAAGATAGATATATGCCATCACAGACTTCTTTGTAGATCCATAAAAGGGAAATATCCCAACATACATTGTTTTGTTATATCTCAACAGGGTCAGGCAACCTTTTCAGCGGCTTGACTTTTTCCGGCATTTCCAACAATTATCTTTGTATTTCAAACAATTTACAGAAAACCTTGACTAATTATATACCAAAACCTTCCTTATTAATTATTTTATCGACTGGTAAAAATAGCATGAAAATCCGTTTAGTAGTTTTTGAGTTTATCGCGAACAGACAGACAGCCAGAGCGACAGACGCGGTAGGGGACTTTGTTTTATACTATGTAGTGAGTAGTGATAGTGATGACGATAATAAATGTTTATTTATGTCGTGTTGTAATGTTTGTTTAATTTCTCGTTCTAACTACTCAACTGATTATCATGAGATTTTGCATACATGTTGTCAGGAGTACAGAAAGGGACATACGGCACCTTCCACCTAGAAAAGTCCTGGTCCAAAGGTAAGTCAAATCTATATTAATACGAGCGAAGTAAAAGGTAAAAACTAGTATATGTTATAATAATAAAAAATATGTCCATACATTTGGTTCAATGTTTGTCCATTGCTCAAGCTACAAGTAGAAGACGGATTCTAATGTAATTTAACATAGAAGTAGGTTATGTTATGGAGTAGGACATAGATATTTTTTTTGGTGCGGTACGGAAGTATTACAGTTAATAATTAGTTTAAATTATATTAGGTTAAACCTATGTACCTATGAAATTGCCGTTTTGTATGAAAAAATTTAAACGAATTTTTTTCATATATTTTTTATTTGTATTAATCGAAGTAATCACCCATGCAATCAATGCATCTTTGTCAACGCAGTGGTAGTTTATTGATGCCCTTCTTAAAGAAATCAGCTGGACGGGAGGCAACAAATTCTTCAAAGGCATTTTGTACTGCCTCTCGGGTATTGAATTTTTTTTCCGCCAAGGAGTTATCCAAATTCTGGAAAAGTAGTAGTCTGTAGGCGCAAGGTCTGGTGAGTAGGGCGGATGACGGAGAACTTCCAACCCCAATTCTTGCAACTTGGAGACCGTCTGCTGTGCAGTATTAGGTCGCGCGTTGTCATGCAGGAGCAGCGGAGACGAGCGATTGACCAATGCTGGTTGGAGATGTGCCAGCTTCTCCATCATTGTGTTCAGTTCTTCACAATACACATCTGCAGTAATGCTCACCCCGTTTGGTAAGAAGCTGTGATGAATCACACCGGCGCTAGACCACCAAACAGTGACCATCACTTTTCTAGTGGTAAGTTTTCGTTTAGGGCATTATTTAGGTGCTGAACCAGGATCCAAGCAACTTGCTGAGCGCTTGCGGTTGTCAAACAGAATCCATTTTTCATCGCAGGTAACAATGCGGTTCAAAATTTCTTCATTTGTGTGTCTGTTCAGCAGTGCAAGGTACGTCTCGACGCGTACTTCGCGCTGGCGATCATTGAGTTTGTGGGGCACCCATTTGTCAAGCTTTTTTACCTTGCCAATTTGACGCAAATGGACCAATATTGTTTTGACGCTAACGTCGAAAGCTGCTGCTAATTCAGCCGTAGATTGTGTATCATCAGCTTCCACAATCGCCTTTAATTCGTCATTGTCTACCAAAGTCTTCGGACGACCGCGAGGTTCATTTTTCAGGTCGAAATTCCCAGAACGGAAGCTAGCAAACCAATAACAGGTGGTGCGTTGGTTTGTAGTGTTAGCTCCGTAAACGTCGTTGATGTTGCGTACCGCATGTGCCGCGTTGCTGCCACGACGGTACTCATATTCCATAATTACTCGATTTTTTAACGTATCCATGATGACAAAAAAGATTGAAATGCGATGAAAATGTAACACTAATCAATAAACAAATGACTACTTTTGGAAAAATAAATTCCATGTTTTTAAAATAAAATTAATTTGAAATTAGAATTCTTAGCCAAACAAAAATTATTTTGATTTGAAATGGCCAGTACTGCAGAACGGCAATTTCATAGGTAAAGACCTATTATTAAAGAGTTGACTCAGCGTCAACTAAATATAATTACTTAAATAAAGGGAGAATTGAAGCCAAAAATATAAATACACTTATTTTTTGTATTAAACAATATTTGTGTAAATAATGATATTAGAATACATTCCACTTTCGGATGGTAACTTCTACCTAAGCCGCTTATATAATTAAACGTATATTGCGACAAATTCAAATTAATGGAACTGTTTGTTGTTTCGTTGTCGGCTTAACGGCGACGACTGTTGTTAAAATCTCCTCTCTAAGTGTCCAATCTTTTATGAACTCTCGTACTAACCATAAAATTACAAAACATTAACCGAGCCCGTTTTATTGTTAGTGGTGGCGGGTTTCTAAATATATTTGTTAGTTTATATAGTGTACGGCGGCAAAATTTTCGGGAGCGTAATATTATTCCGCGATCAATAAAAATGGCATACTAATTTTGCCGATTTGTACGTAATTTTTTTATAAATATGGCATAGATGATGGAATTGGAAACGTGTTAGTGGACCTATAAATTGCATGTTTACATATACATTTGTGATCACCAGTTACGTCTTCATAGTACATCAAATTGAAAAAAAAATGATATTGAGAATATGAACTAATACATGATTAATTTAATAGCTAGTTATATGACAACTAGCTTTTGCTCGCGGTTTCGTTCGCCCTAATGTAGATTCGATTTATTTCTCAGGAACAGTACCTCTTTCTGGATGAAATATAGCCTATGACCTCTTATGTAAGTGACAAATTGTGTACAAAAATTCATGGTATTCGGTTGATTTATTAAGACGTGAAAGCGTGACAAACAAATAAATTCACATTCGCATTAATAATATTAGTAAGGAAGTAAGGGTAGTGATAATATGCTGATTTATTTGAGAAATATGTTCTGTACCTTTTTATTCTTTTATGTGTCATCTCTCTTCTGTTCAAGTGTGAATGGGTCGGCTCGCCCGGGGTAGTACCACCCTCTCACAGGACACCGACGTGAAGTAACAGTGCTTGCATTGTTGCCTTTCGTTCGGTCAGTGAGAGCGCCGGAGGCCTACCTCCCCATCCCTCTCCTCTCTCCCTTCCCTCCCTTTCCGCCAAACACAGGCTGGCAACGCACTTTCGACTCCCCTGGTGTTGTTAGTGTCTATGGATGGTGGTGATCACTTAACATCGGGGGACCCACCTGTTCGTTTGCCTGCTATGACACAAAAAAGTGTCCTGGAAGATATTATTACATCTCACCTTATCCATATTTATATTATAAAGCGGAAGGGTTTGTTTGCTTGAACGCACTAATAATAATAAATAATGACCTACTGGTCCGATTTGAAAAATTATTTCAGTGTTAGGTATTTCATAAATTATCAAGGAAGGCAATATATCATCTCGCTAAGACCAATAGGAGTGGAGCACCAATGAAGAATGTTTCAAAATCGTTTTTTTGTTTAAGATATCCTCTGCGTGTTAGCGTTAGCCCAAAGTAACTATTCCACGCGGACGAAGTCGCGGGCAGAAGCTAGTATGAAATATACACATATAAAATGCGTAATATATAAGGTTGATCAACTAAGACATAGCAAATATTCTAATACAATTGTTTCTATCGGCCATGTCGAAATGAATGGTATAATGAAAACATAATATTTATTAACTAAGAACCGACTTCAAAAATTGCACCAAATCGTCTTTGATAGTCTTGAATTGTCACAAACCTACCAATGTTTAAATCAACATACATTTCCTATATGATTTTAAGAAGTTAACTGGTGTATCTTCAGAAATCTTGTTTCAATGAAAATGTTCCCTTTCTGATAAAAAATATTTTTTCCAACTCGATTTATTAATAACAAAGTTCTGAGGTACCAACAAAAAATAAATATATAACCGTATCGATAACCTTTTTTTGAGGTCGATTAAAAAGTTTATAGAAAAGATCGACGCGGAACAAGTTGATAAAACTTGAATGAATGTAGGCGTGGATCTAACCAGCGTGGCGACCAGATCTTCGTAGCTATTTTCAGTGTATAACAGTGTATAAGTATCCTTATGAAAACTTATATAAGTAATAAGAACGTATTAACAAGAAAGAAATAAATCTATTCTAAAGTAATGCACGAGTATGACTGATCATAGTTAGTTACCTACTTAGTCTTAGATTGTAATACCATACAATACCTCAATTATCTCTCTCTTCCTGGCTGTTAGCCCCATATGGTGGTGGGGTCAGCCTTCCTTACTTTTCTTCTCCACTTCGCTCTGTCCCTGACATCACATTCGGAAACTTCGCACTCCTTCATATCTTTCAATACTACACCCTTCCAATTTGTTTTGGGCCTGCTTCTGGGTCTCTGACCCTGAAGGGACAGTTGTAATGCCAAATTTCCCACGTAGTCTGGTGGCTTTCTCTTAACGTGGCCATACCATCGCAGCCTACTTTCTTGTATCTTGTCGGCAATGTCGCGCACTCCTAGGTCGCCGACAATACCTCAATTATTACACATTTTCAAGTTTTGAAGCGGTTCCGCGGTCAATGAAAATAGTATGTTAATTCTAACCTATTTATTGGAAGTTTATAAAGCCGTTATGATCATCAGCCACTTCTTCATAATCTATCAAATTAAAGATACATGACAAAGTGATAATAGATTAATTGATAGCGAGTCGGCACTGTGTCGATCGACGTAGGTTCAAATCCTCACAGCTAAGTCAGAGCTTTCGGTTTTTTTTTTTTATATATATCATAGAAGGCAAACGAACTGTTGAGTCAACTAATGTTAAGTGATCACCACCGTCCATGGACACTTGCAAAACCAGGGGAGTCACAAGTGTGTTGCCAACCTGTGTTTGGAGGGAAGGGAGGAAGGGAAGGGGGAAGGAGAGGAGAGGTGGGCCTCCGACGCTCTCACTGATCGAACGAAACGCAACAATGCAAGCGCTGTTACTTCACGTCACCAGTAGTAGCTTCAGCATGGCTCTACCACCTACAGAGGTAATATAAGAAGGAAAACATAGTTATGAAACCATAGCATTGTAAGGGCTCTTTCTAAGTTCGACTTGCTAATCACCACCACTACTGTCCTTAAGATGAAAATCTGTCACAAGCGCTTGTTGGTGTGTTCCAGTAGCTGCATTCGAGAGCCAGTCCCCTCTAGGCTTAGCGTGTTGTAGTATACCGTCTTAGACTCCATCGTAATTTAAAATCTGGTCAGATTGTTCTCAAACACTAAAACCTATAAAGAATTTTAAAAACAATTGGTTGTCTGTACAGTCAGTTTATGGGCGATAAGTTAACGTGGTCATATGAAAACATTGATGTAAAATTGCATACTTTTATGAATTGAATTCGAATTATTCTGTATATGGATAGATGCATCACAAGCCGAACGCTTAGGCCGATCGCGACTCTCTATTGCTTGTTCCGTGCTCACGCTTGCACGCTCGGCTCAAGCGGACCGTGACAATGAGTCATGGTTTTTCGTCCGTGCAGCCGATGTTCATCAATTTATAAGACGTTATTACTTGAAAAGAGATTTTGAGGAGTTCTCTCATGTATATTCGAACTTCCTAATGCAACTAAATTATTATGAGAAATAACCGAAAACATTCCTTTTACAATAAAAAATAAGAATTTTGTAAATGCTTTCAAATCATAAGATTCCGAGGTTCCACAAAAAAAAAATTACAACTACATTGATAATCTCCTTTTGCAAGTTGATTAAAAAAAAGAATAATTTCAAATTACCACCAGTTTATTTAAACTTTTGTATATATACAGGCCTTCTTTCGCTGCATTAAGCTCTAGACCCCTTACAATATAAATATCTCCCATGCCCTAATTAAATTAAGTGAAAAAGTTGATCAGTCAATCGAAAGTACTTCGCATTTGTGCTCAAGGAATCGATCGACAAACCTTTCAAATGTTACTCAAGTGAATTTAAGAAATCTCTCAGTTCAGTTTATCTACTTTATTAAGAGTTTTCGCCCAGCGATATCAAATATATGGTAGGATTCGAGTGATGTTGCTGTCACGTTCAGTTCGTTCCTGTCTCGAGAATGATGTGGGTATTTAAAGGACTCAAACAACGATATAATTAATCCTTCAAAAGTGTTCGAGATTTCATAATTATACATAGAAAATATTAAACCATTAGAGCCTGTTTACATATCGTTGGCTAGACATAAGCATAGATCCCAAGGAGAGTTGACACTAGATAGACGGTCGCTCCGAGAACAGTAAGCCGAATAAAGGAAAAAGATATGTTGTGCCAACCCTATCTAGATCGAACTAGAGCAAGAATAATTAAAGTTAGGTTAATCGTAACCTGATAACACACAGTTGTTAGGTTTGTTTGATGTGTTTTGGTAAGACGGGTGTGGTTCACAGCAGATATCGGCGCACAACACATTCCAACTTATTAGTTACTAGTTGACATCTGTGGCTTTGTCTGCGTTGTTTTTATCTTAACAACATAGTTTATGTTCAGATTTGGTATATCACCCGGTAAAGCAACAATATCGAATCAATCCGCCGCTCGCATCGGAAGAGTCAACATCGATTTGAAGATGCACCGTGAAGGAGCGCAAAACGTTTAGACGTGTTCAATCAATTCCAGGCGGAAGTGCAAAGTAGCGTCCACTATAATATTGAATAGACTCATAAATGCTAGGCGATAGAATTTCCATTTGAATGTGGTAGCTATCCAGTTAAACTTTGGTAAAAACTCAAACACAGTGCTATAACTTTCATCAGGATGTTTCCTTCACGAAAAGCTCCTGGTCATTGTAGAATTCGGACCTACATCAATCGTGCAGTGTCCAACTACCCTAACACTGAGTCATAGTCAGTTTGTCGCATCGTTGATTAGAATGGCGACATTGATTGATTTAGCGTTCAGTGTTCTTATAATTGTGATACAGCAAATTAGTTATTTTGCTTAGTAATAAAAACAAACCTATGTGTGAAACGGTGTACATTTTCTTTTACTTTTTTAACTGACTTCATAAAGGTGGAGGCTCTCAATACGGTTGTATTTTTTGTAATGTTTGTCACATCAAAACTTTTTCATCTATAAGCCGATTTGTAATTGAAGTGAAAATTTCTTTAGGCGCGTCGAGCGGTATTTCTGGCAAGAGATAAATTTGTAAATTCGCGTCATGACGGGCCGTATTGCGCTTGCGCAGCGTGCGTCACACTAACGACGCGTCGTATAGTGGCCTGTGTACATGTAATATTGATATTATGCAGCTGATCACACGTTGGATTGATTAATAGACTTTATAAAAATGTATAAAAAAACGCTCCGAGTGCAAATAGATATGAAAATCACACTAATGTTAATAATTTCAAGAAACAAATTTTGAAATTTAAACATTTATTGCCTCGACTTTTTTTATTGAAAAGGAAATATTTTTGATTTTCAAGGAGGTCCCACTTTACTTTCATTAGCATTAAAAGTTAAACAGGCAATATATGGACCGTTTATTTTGAAAGTGGTGTAAGTCCATTTTCTTTTGTTTCGAGAAAATTAAAGGTTACTATATTTGTTGATTTAAAAATACAGGCAAATCATATGAGGTCTGGCATTGTTTCTATTGTTTTATCAACATTTAATTTGTTTATATAAATTTGTTTTTGGCTAATTAGACTACGATAACACATATTTATGTGCTGTAAATGGACTTACACCACTTTCAAAATTAGACAATTGTAAAAATCGTTTAATTTCAATTTTGAAAAATCAAATATCGCTTAAAATATACTTCATTTTAATATAATTTTGTTTACAAATACGCATAACAACACATAAAATTTTATTTTAGACGGCAATTACATTGTCATTACAAGATACTGATTACAAGAATTTACTTATTCTCTGCATGTGGTAGTGTTTCAAAATATGCATGATGCACCGGAGGTATATAGGGTAGTAGCTGCTTCATGTCTTTATATTTTTCGTACGTAATAGGTCTGGCATTTTGGTACAAAGGCTCCAGGGCGATTTTTTCAAATTTTAACGGTCTTCCAGGACGTAGAGGTAATAAATTGATAATTATACTACTGTTGTTTTTGTTGTTTTTTTAATTCGCCAAAATACGGGCAAAGATACGGAGTCATACAGCCTTGTCGTATTTATTTTCTTCTCACAGGTTATGCGCTGTACATTTTCTAATACATTTCTCTAATTTTTTAATATCTATATTTTAACTTACGAGTAGTGGAAACACGGATGGGAAACAATGCAAATCGTCCGCGGGACACAGCTAGTATAAAATAAATGAAAAATAACAAAACCTGATCGGTATCCATCTGCTATACCACCTACCTCTGTTAATTGGACTTACACCACTTTCATAATCGATGATTATGCAATTTCATTTACCGACCGATTTTAAGTTGTACAAAACATGGGATTTTTTTGAGAAATTAAACATGGACTAGTTATATATAAAAAAATTACATTAAATTAAGCATGAATTACGTGATAGCTCATTTTTCTCAAAAATGGACTTACACCACTTTCAAAATAAACGGTCCATATAGTGACTGAAATATTCGTAGGTTTATGACAGTTCACGTTCTAGGTACCTGTGTTCAAAGATGTTTTGGGGATATTTTGTACTAAATTTTTGAAGTCAGTTTTATTTATGGCATAATAAAATAATTGTAAGTCCACAAAATCCTTTGAAAACTTTCTAAATAATGCACAAATCAAACGAGATTGGATATTCGGTTTCTACGTATAAGAGAATTTATTGCAAATTCCAGATCGACTCAGCAACCATGTTGGTTGTAGGATATTGCATCTATCGCTCGGCTGAGGTCAGACGGAAGTTATACGAGTTGATAAAAAATCGATAATTCTCATTAGAAAAGATATATTACTTTTCTTCGTAAAAAATGCCTTCGGATGTCACAAAAATAATTACATAATAACTCAGGATAAAATGGATATTTCCAGCTCTTTGATTTATGTATTTGGTATCGTATTCTAAAAGTAAATAAACATAACACGTTACTAAATGTTGTGTTAACAAATCTCCTATTAAATAGAAATACGGTTGCCATAGTGACGGAGTTGTTCGTTCTTATTTAATAACCATAACACATTATTCTAGAGATTTTGTTGGCGGGCCTTAGTATGTCATGTAGTGGTTTTTATATTTTACTAGCGACCCGCCCCAGCTTAGCATGCGTGCAATGTAGATATCCATTTTAATGAAATACTGTTATGTGCAATTTTGATTTAATTGGATAAGGAATAATACTGTATTGTATAAATTGCTTGGTAAATAACACATAATTATTTTGGTAAAAAGATAAAAATGGTTACTGTGGGTTATCCTTTAGAGATAAATATATACCATCGCGGACTTTTTTATCGATCTTTTTAAGATATATAATTCCGTAATACATTCATTTGATCTATCTCGTAAGGTTTAGCCAGCGTTTGCGATTTAAGTGCACAAAAATATGTTTGTTACGACATCACATTACAAATCTTTGAATTTTTCAGCTCTTCTGTACTATAATATGTATGTATTATACATATAAACCTCCCTCATGAATTACTCTATCTATTGCTGAAAACCGTATTAAAATACATTGAATAGTTTAAAAGATCTAAGGGAACAGACAGCGGAAGCGACTTCATTTTATACTATGTAAAGATTCATAATCTTTACTAATATTATACAGGTAAATGTGAGTTCACTTGTTTCACGCCTTAACTTCTGAACCGATCATCATAAAATCTTTCATCATCATCAGGGTTACAGAAAAGGACATAGGCTGACTTTAATCTATAAAAAAGTATCGATACTTAGGAATAAGTAAAATCTACATGAATGCAAGCGAAGCTGCGAGCAAAAATTAATTTGTAATAAATAAATATAACATTTATTACTAGCAATTTTGTAAAGTGCAAACGAACCTCATTCTTACATGGTATCTTTTGAAGGATTACACTCTTACTACTTACTTTCTTCAATAATTTGGCATAATTGTCTCGTTTGTTAAAACACCTCATAGGAAGCTTAATTTTTAATATTCACCGGCCACAGTCATAAGACTTAATTGCTTTACTGTACGCCTATAAACCTTGCCTCAGAATTGGTCAACGACTAAATTATTTGAAATCAATTTTAATAATGAAGTAGGTGGCGATAGGTGTAGCTATATATCCCATCAAAAACATAAATGGGAAATGAGAGCCAAGTTCAATATTATGACATATGCTTTGGTTGTTGAGTTCAACGACAAAAGAAGTGATATCTAAATGGGTGCCAAGTCCAATGGTCAGTTCTGAAATTTATTTATAACAACATAAAATATATTATAACAACTTAAAATATTACCCAGTCTGCCTCTCTATAGGTAGGAGCCCGGCGGTCACCTTCTGTTGGGCGGACCGTTGGGGCGGCTCTACAATGTTGATTAGCATTGTACGATCCCTTGCCGCCCCAACAATTACGGTATGTCGGTACGCCGTGGGGTTTTAGTCCGTGCTGGTCGGACATAACTCACCCTTTCCCCCGGGAGGGTGGCGTATTCATAAGGGATTTCCCCACGTTAATAATAGAAAAAAAACTTAAAATATTACTTCTGCTAAATAATGATAAAAATTTACTAGTTTCTGATTTTTTTTCCTCTGTATTCACACAACTACCTATTTGGATGCCAAATTTGAACTTTCTAGGTCATCTGAAACGGGATAAAATTTTTGTACGTTAATATTTACATAACTGTTTGAGGTGTGTTTATAAAATTTGGAAGACACATGTATCTCGCAAATCTCAATATATTAGTTAAATTTGATATGTTTATGTGAAATATTTTTTGAGATATGGAGGTGTCAAAAGTGGCTCTAAATGGTTCGTGTAATATTACACACAGGACCGCGTGCTCGTCATTCTGTTAGCTTGAACTTGACTTGACATGCTACCGCACGCTAGCTTAAACACATAGGTTATTATGGCAAATATCCTTTAACAGATAAAATATCCTTTAACGATCCATCAAATCTCTTTGTACAGTTTTAGAACACTGTTATTAAATGTATTACAACTGCATTTACTATACAGTTATGAGAAAAACCCGATCTGAAATAAAGAAGTTACAACTAATTCAACGAATAAACATTCATTGGAAACATATAACTATACCAAATGTATTTAAAATCAACTCCAAGCCTCGAGGGAATTTCGCGAAGATATAATATAACATGAATGTTTCAATAGCATGAATTTGAGGCGAATTATGTACATATTTATTCGGGTGTGTAACGTTATAACACAACTGAATAGGTCGAAACGAAGTTTGTTATAAGTTTATACACAGTTTAAATGAATGAGAATACTCCCCTTTCAGTATGAAATTCTACGCAGCTTGTATATACATCTAACTAAAACAATTTATAACGAACCAAATCTATTTAGATTTATGTACAACTAGCCGTGCCCGCCACTTCGTCCGCGTGGAACCTTGTGTAAGAGACAGTGATTAATAAAGTCATTTGAATGTATTAAGCCCATTTACTTATCTACTTTTCTCTCGTACGTACTCCGAGCCGTCATTCAAATTACGAAAACTTTTGATAGAGTGGCCCGATTTTAATTAAACAAAGACTAAGTTACTCTCGAGGTTATGCTTATGATTCTATTGGTGAGTTTTATTGTGAACCCAATACTTTAGCAGTGATGCGTGTTCATACAAACAGCAAACAAACAGATATTTCTAAAAACGATTGAAATGTATTCTATTACTTATTCCTAGCAACAATTTTTTTCACGTAAATCGAAAAAGCGCAGACCCGTTACATTCTTATTATCTATGTACAATGAGTTATTGTTATGCTAAAGCAAACTGTATATCAAATAATTAATCATAGTATGATATGATTGAGATAATTGTTCAACACGTTTTAGTTCGTTGTTAAGAGATGGCGCCACAGTTAGTTCGCGCTTTCATATGGTCGCTGTCTTGTAATGAGATGCGGTTGTCGATCCGACACAATTCAATTGACCAGGTGGACCCAAATAAATCAATTGTCCTCTTGTGTGTTCGTTGTCTGAATCGTTCTCATGGTCGTGTTGGTCCAAAACAAGTGCCGAATCGACAACACTTCCGTAATCACATATAATTTTGCATGATTTTGTACATATACAATTTTGTGTATAAAGTTTCGGTGAGTCTGGATGCAATTTTTTGTACTTATGTAGGCCACCTGAATGATTTTTAGCCAAACTTGAACGCAGTAGATGACGCTGTTTTCGAGACCCAGAAAGCAGGACGTCTATTTATTGAGTGCGCTAGTTCTCACAGAGTATTGTCTAATCGAATTTACGGAACAAGACTGCAAGTCACTACATTTCTTTTATATAGAGTTTCACAAGTAAACCTTCGACATGTACGAGTATATACGACAAATGACTTATATTAGATAATTTAAACGATGTTAGTTCAGAGGTTCGCTTTGATCGATTATATCCGAAGCTTAGAATGTGTTCAGCTTCAGTTAAGAAAAACATCGCTATTAAATCATAGCATAGTGGACATTTCTTAAATGTTTAATATCCTAAGCAGCCAATGGGAGGAGCTAGCCGTGGACCATGCTAAACGTTGTCGCCTAATTCACGAAGGTCAATCAAAGCACGACACGACCTGGTTTCGGCAACTAGAAGAAAAACGCATGAAGCGTCATGAGCCTCTAACCCCCGTTTTTTTTCTCGAACTGACTACGCTATTGGCCTAGGAAGGCCTTAACAGCTTCACCGAACTAAACTCCAACCCCCGTCTACCTGGGGGTACACATATACATACTTGTCGAATATGCGGCCGAGCGATCCGTTACCGAAACGGTCTTGTCAACCACCTACGAAAGTGCCGCCAGAATACTACTTGAATCTTCTGTTAGAGAGGAAAAGGCCTATAAGTAAGTGGACATTTGCTAAGAGTAGTTACCGTTTGAAAATCTAGTGCTAGGGTATATTGCCATAAATTAAAGGAGGGCATCTAACTAACGCACAAATTGGAGTAGGAGAGTACTTCTTACTCGTTTTTCGATTGAGGTATTTAATCGTAAGGCTAAATAGAGTGTCCATCTTTTACTACATCTTTTACATTAAGGACAATACAAATGGCTATCGCAATTTGTCCGTAATTCATTATTGTTTTAACTTTGAACGTCATTGAGATTCTCTTTAAATGTATACCTTTATTATCATTTTTCTTTCTTTTATTTCTTTTTAAATTTTGTTCTATAACGTTAGCTGCGAGCTTGGACAAATGCGTCATTATGTATTAATTTTCGATTTGTTTAAATATATATATACTAGCGGTCCCGCCCTGATATTAAAAAAAAAACCTTGACATATTATATATCTAAATCTTCCTCATGAATCACTTTATCTACTAATGAAAACCGCACGAAAATCCGTTCAATAGTGTTTGAGTTTATCGTGAACAGACAGACAGACGTGGCTGATGACTTTGTTTTATAATATGTTGGAATACATATATATCTATACTAATATTATAAAGAGGTAAAGTTTGTGAGTTTGTGGGTTTGTGGGTTTGTGAGTTTGTGAGTTTGTGACGTTGTGACGTTGTGGCGTTGTAAGGGGTAATCTCAGGAACTACTGGTCCGATTTGAATACTTCTTTCAGTGTTATATAGCGCATTCATCGAGAATGGTTATAGGCTATATATCATCACGCTAAGGCCAATAGGAGCGGAGCACAGATGAAAAATGTTTCAAAATCGAGATGTTTTTTTCTTTTTGAGAGCTTTGCTGTGTGTCAGCGTTAGCCCAGAGTAGTAACTATTACTACGCGGACGAAGTCGCGGGCAGGGGCTATAATCTATATACTAATATTATAAAGAAGTAAAGTTTGTGAGTTTGTGACGTTGTAGGGGGTAATCTCAGGAACTACTCAACCGATTTTGAAAATTCTTTTACCAATAGAAAGCCACGTTATTTGTGAGTGTCATAAGCTATATGTCATTACGCTAAGAGCAATAGGAGCAGAGCAACAATGAAAAATATTTAAAAATCGGGGCTTTTTTCCTTTTGAGAGCTTCCGCTGCGTCTTAGCCCAAAATAACTATTCCACGCGTACGAATTCGCGGGCAGAAGCTATTAACTAATTATATTATCTATACTAATATTATAAAGAGGTAAAGTTTGTGAGGTTGTAGGGGGTAATATCTGGGGAGTCGAAGAAAAATGGTCGAACGAAAACGTTTCTTACGAACGCTGCCTTAATTATGAGATATATGATTGAGTTCTAAAGAAAAGTTGTAGCTTGATAATGCCTATTACCGCCCAACGAAGTGGGCACGGGTCGGCTAGTATATATATATATAATGAAAATATAGTCTATTTAATCGATTATGTCAAAACTATTGTACAATTTCTTTTTATACCCAATGAAGCTGACGGAAATCATCTAGTACTAAAGATTTTCTAATGATAATTTCTACTCAGAGCAAACGGTTCGACCGCGTGCTAATATATATTTTTTACTTTGTTCAAACAATTACATAATTTACAAATATGAACACTAGTCACTAATATAATTAGAAACTGCGTTGCAATTGCTATCGCCTTGGCAATCAGTATGAACGTAAGCAGTAATGTTTTATTTTATTTAATCAATATAATATATTTATAGCATATATTATACATACATTTTATTTTCCTACACTCTATATGAATTTTAACTCTGCTCAATCTCATTCTCACAGTTTTTCGTGTGCATAATCTGTTTAAAAGGGAGTACAAATTTTATCTTCACCTATATACAATCTTACCTATATTAATCTTAAAAGTATCCTCCCTTGACCTTAGCTGTATCTTTAATCTTAGAAATTCCTGCGAGATGTTTTATTATGTCTTTAAGTAGGGTGAAACACGTTCCGCTGTCGATCGAGCGGAAATTTAGAAATAACTTTATTTCCGCATGTTTTTATCTAACGAAACGGTTTTAGTTGCGTTTTAAGTAAATAACGTAAGGGTGACAGAGTCAAAAGCTGTTATTTTCATGTAATTTCCTATCGTATGTAGTTCGGATAGTGGTTGTATAGCATTTATCGATCATCACATAAATACTGTATCTAATTACACCGTGGTTAGAAAATTTATAACAATAACGGACAAATAAATTTGGATTTTATTTATTAACGCATAAAGTGTAAATAAATAAAATCCAAATTTATTTGTCCGTGTTGTAAATCGAAATGCACACACAGAAGATATTTTTTATTTATCGAGCAACGACAAATTAAATAATTTGGTATATATATAAATGAATACAACCTTCTTTGAGTTCAACAGTGATTTATAACTTTCTATTCTCTTAAGGGTAACTTTTTATTAAAGAAGTATATAATTGTGTCGTTACATTTGAAAATAAGCTAAATGTAATTTTAGCCGTTCCGAATATTTTACGTTATTTTTCAAGATCTTCATATTTTGTACATATTCAAATATGAAGATAAGAGAACTCCGTTCTCGGTGTATTGGGTAGTCCGGTGAAGCTGTTAAGACCTTGCTTGGTCAATAGCGTAGTCAGTGCGAAAAAAAAAACGTTGTATTGGAAATCTAAAAGAAATATGTAATGAACGATGAAAATTGGATTTAGCTCATTTTGAACACAGTTATACATTTTGAATGTTTTGTTGTTAAATCTATAACACATTCTATCAAAATAATCAATAAAGCCGAGAGAACATTTTTAATCTACACATCGTCATCCAAGCTTGGAAAATGTAAATACCACAACAAAAATCACCCGGACGTGCCCTATTCATAAAACCGTGGCTTCCTTTTTTTGCTTGTGCTCTTATTTTATCATATTTCTCGTCTTGATAATAATTGTGACCTTATAAGTCGTAAACTATATTTATACTAGCGGGCCGGGCGGACATTGTCCTGCCTTGATAATAAAAAATATAAATCCCAAAAGTCAACCGCAGCGCCACCTACCGGGTCCAATTGTGAATCTAAACCATTCTCGGATCCACTCGAACACGCACAAAAAATTTCATCAAAATCGATCCAGTCGTTTAGGAGGAGTTCAGTCACATACACACGCACACAAGAAATATATATATTAAGATTGTTATTCATCAATACACGTAGATTCTAATTCAATTATAAGTTAAAATAGCATTAATTTCGGAAATTTATTTTTCGTCTTACTGATTTTTTTTATGGTTAAATTATGTAAGTATCATTGGGCTATAGTAATTCTGAAGATAATATAAGTTACATTACCTTTTTGTAAACACTAACTGACATATGATATACACACAGGGTAGCGTTACGGTATAGGTTATTACTAGCGGGCACGGTGGACGTTATCCCGCCCTGATAATTAAAAAAATCTTGACAAATATTCCTAATGAATCACTTTATCTACTGATGAAAGTTGCATGAAAATCCGTTCAGTAGTTTTAGAGTTTATCTCGAACAGACAGACAGCCAGACGTGGGAGAGGACTTAGTTTTATAATATGTAATGTAATGATTTATAAAATAAAATATTGGAAGAAATATATACATAATACATAAAATTATTATAAAGACTATTTCATTAATTTTACTTCAAATATTTATTAAGTTAAAAAAACATGAATCACTCAATCATGCACGGAAATGGATTATAGCATTTCCCAGGAGTTACCCTCTAGGATATTGCGCCCTAATAGCCGTAATAAGGAAATTTATTTTTCATTCTGCTTGCAAAGATAACTTTATAGATGTTCTAACTGGAAAATAAAATATTAAACATTAATACGCTTATAAGGTACAGGGTATAATACAATTTGTAATAAAATAAAAAAGATGTTACATATTTTAACTTACTTATTAAACTATAAGTTAAGCTTAGATGTTTTAAAGGGTAAATTTACTTTTATTAAATACCTATAATGATATTCTTTATTATTATTATTAGATATTATTATTTCAATGGTAATGGGTTTATGGCGATATTTTTTCAAATGTATTTACCATTGCACTTAGAAATTTAGCATAGAATACTCATCTAACGCGTAGCGATGAATGGGTACATGCCGCACTCTAACCGGCTAAAACCTAACTGTTTCTCCATAATCCTTTGACTGGGGACCACGGATTGCTTTCACATTTCATCCGCTCAACTCGGAAAAGTACGAGCCTCTTATAAATGGCTTGATTTTGCGGTTTGAGGCTGAATTGATGAGATGACGCGTCTGGAAAACGTACACGCCCCGTCTCGGGCCTGTGCATTTACTGCAAAGTTGACGGACTTACGCGCGTTCACCTCCCGCTGGTTTATTCTGCATCTGTTTGATTGATGAAGGCGTTACCTTGCGGAAATCTATCATTAGATGTTAAAGTGGCTCTTGCTTCGTATTTCTACCTAAAAGTGATTGGCCGCTGCTACGTCTCACTGTTAAAAACGTTTGATTTTTGCGCGGCATGCACTTGAAAAATTGAAATCTGTAATTAGTAATCACAAAGCGAAATATGTACTGAAACTACAGAATGTAACGATGTTTACTATCCCGCTCGCATCGGATAAGATATCATCGACCTGAACATGCACCGTGATAGAGTGAAATACGTGTAATTATAGTCAAATTTAACATATTTTAATTATTTTTAAGTTTTCAATTTTATAGCTACGTACCAAGAATGTCAACTTATGACAAGTGCAACACTCCGCCAATTCCGGGTTCAACTGTCAGTTAAGGATGCGTTTAATTACTATTTGCTATTACAGTTACTAATATTTCTCTCTTTCTGTTACTAATTTCAGAATTAACCTTTTCAGGTGCATGTCGCGTAATTTTATTTAAATATTTTTCATAAGTTGTTCTTATTCAAAGTAACGTTCACTCCAATATTCTATTCTACGGCTGTTACAGGTCATTCCTTAGCGTAATTTGCTCGTGGCGCGAGATGTCGGAGTTCTACTCATTCTTATTATGAACCATCGATTTCATGACGTCATGATGTCGTCTCGATAAGGTCACGGCGTGGCGAAGTTTGTGCAGTATAAAAGATAAGAGTGACCTGCGTGTTATCTGTCGGGTAATCCGGTGCAATCTGCTCGCCTGTAAGACATGGAAAACTAGTCTAAAACGAAATTTGTTCTTCGATTTCACAAGGTGTATATCGCAGTCTTTGATCTAGCATTTTCCCATATCACTTGCATAATGATACTAGGTCTCTCGTCTCCAGATCCCAAGGCAGAGATCCAACCAATAGGGAGGTTGTCTTAAAAAAGACTTTGCGATACCGCTAGAGAACATGTCTATAAATTTTAAAGAGCAGAAGAATATAAATTATTTACATTTATTCTGAAGGTGTAGAAAAGTGTATTTTAAATATTTGCTACTTAGGCACATACGTACCTAAATTTACCATATGTAAATTTTTGCTAGACATGCATTTATCTTACTTATCTTTTTACATTGTGATAAAAGCCAGACTATGTACCTCATCATAAGGGTTCATTATATATGAGCTATAATAGCGCTGCTCTCTAGTTATCTGTCTTATAATTATTTTCTCGATAAATTTGTACAAGTAAACAATTATTTCATTAAATGTATTCTATTGTAAGATAAAAAGTAATCTCACAGCTAATAATATTACAAATATAGAGGAAATAACATCACTGAAGCCATTTCAAGGTTCACACATACATACAATAATATAATTTATAATACATGAACTCAGTTTAAAAAAATACTGGTGACAACTTGAGTTTGAGAGACCCCGTGTGAAAGAGGTCTATATCGAAGATTTTCGAGATGCTGTTAATTTGGTTGCTAGCTCAAATTAAAAATGAGTTTTTTCGATATGATGGTTCCACCGCTAGTAATATTTAAGAGATACGATATGTCGGCGACTCGTCTACGTTTATGAAGAGGAAGAATATGATTGTAATTTAATAGAACTACTTCGGTATTCTTTAGAAGTAGATTATGGCACCAGCGGTTGTGTAAATGTCTTAAACATGTGGTTATATAAAAGTCTACAAAATCCTATTTGATTGTTGCTGAAAATAATTCCATATATCCAAGAGATAGTTTGTTCTTAGTACGCACATTTTATTGGCATCTAGAAAATCTATCGTAATTCTTTGGGTAACTGTTACATGGGTTGCTGAGAAAAAGAATATAAAAAACAATTTCTAAGCGTTTTTTTTTAAGCACATTACGTGTGAATTTAAACACATTGTTCAATTGTTCATTCGAGTTAAGTGCAATAGGAACAATAGCTTTTTAGATCTAAGGGTTAATGTATCGTATTGTATTAGTGATAAAAATGTGAGGATCGTTTAAGTAGTTTCGGGGGCTAATAAATTTCTTCACATATAAAAACTTAAAATCCCTTCTAAGAATAATAATACAACAACAATGAATATTTATTTGTTTGTTCCATATGCTTTCTTTTACTATTTTTCCAATAACGATGGGACTTTGGTGAGTTGTTCTGTAAGTGTAACGTACACTTGCATCTGACCTTGTGTTTAGTTTTTCATTGTTTATGTGTTTTTAATGATTGACCATAATCTAATTTGAGGTTAAGTGATTATACGTCCCAATAAGCCTTAGATACTTACAAGAACGGCTGCCGAAATATACTTACCTACCTGCCTGATGCCGACTTTTCTACTTGAGGGTGCCAGATTGTTTATAAAAAAACCTACTAGCATGCTAAGGGTTTCATCCTAATGCTTTACTCAAAGCGCAGGCTCACTGTAGGGACTCGAACATACGTCGACCGATGCATTGCCCAAATATGCTTCCACTGAGCTATATGATGTCGACAGTAAGCCTTGACTTGACTAATCGTTTGATATGTTTTTTTTAATATTTGAAAGAATTTAGTGTTTGAGCAGAATTTCATCTGAAGTTAGCTCTAGGTGGTAGAGCCACGCTGAAGCTATTACTGGTTTCCGCATGAATGGTTCGGCTCGCCCGGAGTAGTACCACCCTTTCACAGTAAACCGACGTGAAGTAACAGTGCTTGCATTATTGCGTTTCGTTCGGGCAGTGAGAGCGCCGGATAGCCAACTCCCCTCTCCCTTCCCACTTCCCCACTCCCCCTTCTCCCAAACACAGGCTGGCAACGCACTTGCGACTCCCCTGGTGGTGCAAGTGCATAGGGATTTCTTTTGTTATATCCTAGGTGACTAGCGAACAGGTGGGTCACCTGATGTTAAGAGATCACCACCGTCCATAAACACTTGCAACACCAGGGCAGTCCCAAGTGCGTTGCTAGCCTGTCTTTGGGGAGTGGGGAGGGGAGCGGAAGGAGACGGGGTTGGTCTTCCGGCTGTCTCACTGACCGAACGAATCGCAACAATGCAAGCATTTACTTCACGTCGATTTTCTGTGAGAGGGTGGTACTACCCCGGGCGAGCTGACCCATTCATGCTAAAACCAGTAATAGCTTCAGCATGGCACTACCACCTACATTGTGGTGATAACTTAACATCAGGTGACCCACTTGTTCGTTTGCCTCCTATGATATAAAAAAAGTTAAATAATGATTTGGTTCAAGATAGTAAGCACGCTAAGACTCGAAGGACTAATTCTCAAGCGCAGCTGCCTGTACACATTCATAGTTGCTTGGCCATATATTATCAACCTGAGGGTAGTAGCTAGCGAGTCAGGCGAGCTAAAAGAAAGCCCTACCGCAATGCTATAGTTTCATAACATTTTTCCTACTATTTCCACTATATTTCTACATCGAGAGCTCCAACTCAGTGATACGTTAACTATATATATAACAAACTAGCGGGCCCGGCAGACGTTGTCCCGCCCTGGTTATAAAAAAATCCTGGACAAATTATATACCAAAATGTTCCCCGTGAATCACTTTATCCACTGGTGAAAATCGCATAAAGATCCGTTCAGTAGTTTTTGAGTTTATCGCGAACAGACAGACAGACAGACGCGGTAGGGGACTTTGTTTTATACTATGTAATGATAGATGTTCAATTTCTTATTGTCACTGAGTTTTGAAAAGGAAAATTTAATAATAGAATTATGTTATCAATCAGAAATTCAGTTCTCTCACGGTTATGAAATTATATCAGCATTGTAAAACACAATAGTATGAGGCCAGATTTGTAAAGTCGTCGCGTCGCAACGGGGTCCTCGAGGACTGTTCGAAACATAATTATATTTCGAGCTTTATGTTGTTCGTGTGACAGGTGATGAATTATATTAAAAAGAATTATAAAACATTCACCTTTGTAATTTCGTAAAATAAAATAGTTATTAGCAAAATGTAACGTGCATCGACATTGCTATTATAAATTTTGGAGTAATGAATGCCTTTTACTTTTATAAAGTAAAAATTATAAAATAAAATGTAAACATCAAATTGGTTTAGATTTTCCGAATCACTTTTAGATAATCATAGTATACTGATATTACTCGCATATGCAGAAAGTGTAACTCTCACTGTTATGTGTTACTGTGGTGCTTTTGAGTATGAAATTTTTGGCCGCTGTGCTGAACTATAAACTGAACCTCGCAGCGACAAATAGAGTAATCAATCAATGGACAATAACAAAAGATGAACACTCTGTCCAGCCATACGATTAAATAAACAAATCGTGTTCTTTAGTATGTACTTCGTATTGTTGTATACGCTTAACTTTGATTTTTTTTTATATCATAGGAGGCAAACGAACATGTGTGTCATCTAATGTTAAGTGATCACCATCGTCCATAGACACTTGCAACACCAGGGAAGTCACAAGTGCGTTGCCAGCCTGTGTTTGGGGAGGGGGATGGGAGGTGGGCCTCCGGCGCTCTCACTGACCGAACGAATCGCAACAATGCAAGCATTTACTTCACGTCGATTTTCTGTGAGAGGGTGGTACTACCCCGGGCGAGCTGACCCATTCATGCTAAAACCAGTAATAGCTTCAGCATGGCACTACCACCTACATTGTGGTGATAACTTAACATCAGGTGACCCACTTGTTCGTTTGCCTCCTATGATATAAAAAAAGTTAAATAATGATTTGGTTCAAGATAGTAAGCACGCTAAGACTCGAAGGACTAATTCTCAAGCGCAGCTGCCTGTACACATTCATAGTTGCTTGGCCATATATTATCAACCTGAGGGTAGTAGCTAGCGAGTCAGGCGAGCTAAAAGAAAGCCCTACCGCAATGCTATAGTTTCATAACATTTTTCCTACTATTTCCACTATATTTCTACATCGAGAGCTCCAACTCAGTGATACGTTAACTATATATATAACAAACTAGCGGGCCCGGCAGACGTTGTCCCGCCCTGGTTATAAAAAAATCCTGGACAAATTATATACCAAAATGTTCCCCGTGAATCACTTTATCCACTGGTGAAAATCGCATAAAGATCCGTTCAGTAGTTTTTGAGTTTATCGCGAACAGACAGACAGACAGACGCGGTAGGGGACTTTGTTTTATACTATGTAATGATAGATGTTCAATTTCTTATTGTCACTGAGTTTTGAAAAGGAAAATTTAATAATAGAATTATGTTATCAATCAGAAATTCAGTTCTCTCACGGTTATGAAATTATATCAGCATTGTAAAACACAATAGTATGAGGCCAGATTTGTAAAGTCGTCGCGTCGCAACGGGGTCCTCGAGGACTGTTCGAAACATAATTATATTTCGAGCTTTATGTTGTTCGTGTGACAGGTGATGAATTATATTAAAAAGAATTATAAAACATTCACCTTTGTAATTTCGTAAAATAAAATAGTTATTAGCAAAATGTAACGTGCATCGACATTGCTATTATAAATTTTGGAGTAATGAATGCCTTTTACTTTTATAAAGTAAAAATTATAAAATAAAATGTAAACATCAAATTGGTTTAGATTTTCCGAATCACTTTTAGATAATCATAGTATACTGATATTACTCGCATATGCAGAAAGTGTAACTCTCACTGTTATGTGTTACTGTGGTGCTTTTGAGTATGAAATTTTTGGCCGCTGTGCTGAACTATAAACTGAACCTCGCAGCGACAAATAGAGTAATCAATCAATGGACAATAACAAAAGATGAACACTCTGTCCAGCCATACGATTAAATAAACAAATCGTGTTCTTTAGTATGTACTTCGTATTGTTGTATACGCTTAACTTTGATTTTTTTTTATATCATAGGAGGCAAACGAACATGTGTGTCATCTAATGTTAAGTGATCACCATCGTCCATAGACACTTGCAACACCAGGGAAGTCACAAGTGCGTTGCCAGCCTGTGTTTGGGGAGGGGGATGGGAGGTGGGCCTCCGGCGCTCTCACTGACCGAACGAAACGCAACAATGCAAGCACTGTTACTTCACGTCGGTGTTTCTGCGAGAGGGTGGTAGTACCCCGAGCGAGCCGACCCATTCATGCTGAAACCAGTAATAGCTTCAGCGTGGCTCTACTATCTACAGAAAATTAAAGATTTCGTAGTAAGAATTACAAAACGTAGAAATAATGTGTTTATAACTGATATTAACAGGTTTACCTAGACTATCTTATTTCTATATCAATCATATTGATTTCTGAGAAGTATAATTCCCACAAAGCATCTGATACCATGTTTTCGTGTTTATAAACAAAAAACATAAAAAAATGATATGGCTCTACTTATTTATTCACGGTATAGTTTGAAGGAAATAGCTACGGAGTAACTTGTCACTCCTAAACCTACAATTAATCAAAGCTTCTGCTAAAGAAAACCATCTTGATGAAGCCGTGCCATAATACTAGGTTTCTATTGCCATCCCTGCCTAAGTGTTTCAGCAACATATTTTAGAACTAATTCTTCTGTTTCCCTTTCAATTTAGAGTACCATAGGCACTATATATCAGGTGAGTTCTAGTGAAATTCTAAATTTTGAAACATATGAAGAACTGTAATATCGTAAATCAAATAAAAATACATTTTAAGATATATACAATACTAGCGGGCCCGGCAGACGTTGTCCCGCCCTGATTATAAAAAAATCCGTGACAAATTATATACCAAAACGTTCCTCATGAATCACTTTATCCACTGGCGAAAACCGCTTGAAAATCCTTTCAGTAGTTTTTGAGTTTATCGCGAACAGACAGACAGACAGACGCGGTAGGGTACTTTGTTTTATACTATGTAATGTAAACACATTTGAAATAAAAAAGAGAAAAACTTTGATGGGACTGAACTTACCAGAGTTAATTCAATATAATATAGAAAAAGCTACGAAGAGACTTGAGCTTCTACAATAGTTTTGTTTGAATAGAAGTATATAAATCTGGAAATATTGTAAGTCTAATAAAAACAGAGAAAGTTATTCGATAGAACTATAGACATATAAGACAATGAACGAGTAGGTATTAAATACAATTACTTTGGCGTTTGACTCTTCGTGTTTGACAGATAACAAAACGTTGAACTTAATTCGTCATCTAAGCAAACAATTCTAGATAAGTTGATAACTGGAGTAATTTTAAAATCATAAAATTTTATAACAAACAAATAGAATATAATTACTAAAGAGATAAGAATAAGGGGTATTGATGTCAGGTGATTAACTTGGAATCATATAGCCTTAGAATAATAGATTAATTACTTTTTAATTGTTTCGAAATCGAATCATCTCTCATACATATTTAGAATTCCAGTGATATAATTATCATCACCTTCGTATTGGCAATTTCAAAGTCTAAAAAATAACAGTTCCATGTAGTCTCACATACAGTAGGTTCAGGTATTCAGGTTTCCTCACGATTTTTTTCTTCGACGTCAGCTGGACCGTAATAGCTGGACGCACGAATTTAAATTGGGAAATGTACGCGAATTCTGCAAAATTCGTTGATACATGCCAGGGTACGAACCCGCGGACATCGGGTTGATATTCCACCTGTCAAACCCTTATGGACACTTTATTTTAGGATTTCACCAGTCAAACCCAGTGATATGGTCACTTTATTTTAGGTTAAGTTGTTTAGATGTAGTCATTGTTAATATAGGTGTTGCTGTCGTAACGGTTTGTTGAATCATCAAGTGTTTCCAGGACATTGTTTGAAACATCTTTCGTAGATAGTCAAAGACCAATGGTGATAATGATATAAAGGATAATCAGGACGTGGACATTTAAAGTCACACGTATTTTTTTATGATACGAAGGTAACGAGTTTGGAATGAAGCTGATAATGAAGGCAATCAACACATATTTGCATGACAATCTTAACTTTATCTATAGCTTTTATTTCATAGATAGCTGATAGCTCGCGACTTTGTCTGCGTTATTTGTTACTTTAATATATTTTATGTACATTAGAAGAAATATCACAAAGAATTAGAAACAAAAATATATTTTATTTAGAATTTTGTAGTGCTTATTTTTTAGATGCTTGACAAATGTCTAATATGAAATTTCAAAAAATAATTGATCGAATTATATCCACCAGTTTTTGCGTGATGTGCCCACCAACGACAGACCCCTATCATTGTATTTATATACCTCAGCATAAAGTTAAATAGTTTCTGGAACGGACGATTCTTCGATTGTATCTTATCTATTTACAGTTTGGTAAGTGCTGTCAAAAAAAACATACATTTATACGGTAATTATTAGCTTATTGGTAATCAAAAATAGATTAGGAAGTAATGATCGCCGGGTAGACTGTGTAAATAAAGAGAACGTAATAAAAAATAATAACATTTTTTTATATAAAAATAAATTTCTGTAGCTTCAATCATATTTCAAAGTTTCCTTGTAATAAAAACCGATAAAAAAAATAGACTTGTATAATTTAAAACCTAGACACCTCGTTCGTCTTAGAGATTTCTTCTTTCTTATCTGGATATGTAACAATAGTTTGATTTCTTTTTCTGTTTATGACGTAGATAAGTCTGTAAAGAAGGAATATTTATGATAATTTTATAAAAAAATTTTACCGATATATTTAAATACATGATTTAATTTTTTGTTTGTATATTCTCTTCTTTGTATAGCTGATATCCGCGACTTTGTCAGCATTTGTTTATTATCTTAACAATGTATTTTATGTACAAAGGAAAACATAAAAAATTGAAAACAGAAGTATATACTTTGCTTACAGAGTTTTTTTGTAAACAAAATTAACAGTTTACTTGCACTCTCCTACGCATGCGGGTCACACCGCTTTCTCCACTTCTCCGCGACAAAAAAACTTGTGCAACACTTTATGCTTATTAATATCGTAACTTATATAAACTTAAATAACTTTATATTAAATAAAAATATATGAAAATAGATAGAGAACACAGAAATAAAGATTTAAAAAAATATCGAAATTTATCCAGCAGTTTTTGCGTGATCGAGGCAGAATCTTAGACCCCGATCATTTTATAGATAATAAAGTTATATTTTAATTATTCTTTAATTCGTTACATATAACAATGCATCAACCGGCTTATAAACATATTCAATTTTTTGCTGTTTTTTGTACAAGAAGAATTAAGGGATACATTCCTGTAGTCCGGTGAAGCTGTTAAGGTCTTGCAAGGTCAATAGCGTAGTCAGTTCGAGAAAAGAAAGGATATATTGTTACCAGGGTTTCCTCACATAAATTTGGGCTTTTTGTTTACATAAAATAATACATATACAAAAGTATTGTAGAAGTTTGATTTATTGATATTGTATACAAAAATATGGAAATTATTTACTTCCGCATGTCATCACTTTTAATAATTGGTTAAGATTTGACCTAGTTGAAATCAATTTAAGAATTGCAAATAGGTTTATAGAAAAAAAAATGGGATGAGTAGAAAAAATCTGGTTGTTTTTAATGTATTTTAATTTTAATATATTCGAATTTTTGTCGTAATAAAAATAAGTATTGAAGTAAAATATAGAACTAAGCTATTACCTCTAACTATTAACATTATTTGATAGATAAATTGAAAATTAATTAAACAAGTTAACTTACCCGAACAAACCCAAAGCATACACAGTAAGCGCCGCGTCGAACATATAGAAGGCACCGGGAAACGTTTCGATGGTTTTTATGTAGATGTAACTAGAAGCAGGCATATATATAGAGGGCGCTAGAGCTTCTGATACACCCATTAATGCGCTCAGTTTAGCTGGAAAACGAGTTTCGTGAGTTGATCTTCTATTGATAATAAATGTCATATAATATTTACGTCATGATGTTTGTCCACGATTAACTCCGAAACTACTCAAGCGATTTTTATGAAAGTTGGCATTTATGTATAATTTGTAATGTAATTTGTAAATTTATATTTCGATTAATGGCCTTAATATTTAATTACAAATTAATTGGTTGTCAATGTTGATTATTGTTATAATTGTAAGTTTCATCAGACTCGAACAGATGGCCCTTTAAAATAGTTTAAAATAGGACCAGTGTGTTTTGTAGGTAGCAGAGCCACTACTGCTTTCAGCATCAATGGGTCGGCTCGCCCGGGGTAGTACCACCCTCTCACAGAAAAGCGACGTGAAGTAATAGTGCTTGCATTATTGCGTTTCGTTCGGTAAGTGAGAGTGTTGGAGTCCCACATCCCCTTCCCCCTTCCTCCACCTCCGCCAAACACAGGCTACCAACGCACTTGCAACTCCTCTGGTGTATCTAGTGTCTATGGACGGCGGTGATCACTTAACATCAGGTGACCCGCCTGTTCGTTTGCCTCCTATGATATAAAATAATTACCAACTGTTATACACATCTCATAGATGACACCACAGCAACGAGTGACCGGGTCAACTGGTAATATAATAAATAATGCTACTTACTTACGCGAACTGTACCGCGTCAAATTTTTGATCGCTCTAAGTATATATACAGAAACGAAATTTATACTATGTGCTAAGCTGAATTAAGCTGAAATATTTTAATATATCAATGTCAGATACGTTGAAATGAGTGCGATCGGCAACTATGCGGATATTAAAGTGTATGGAACTGGTTTTTGAAAATCCAATTACACTTCGAGTAAGTGGAAGTTGTGAGCAATTTTGGTTACTTTGATTTTGTAAAAGTTGCAAGTTCACACACAGCGAAACTTTATACTGGCTGTGCCCGCGACTTCATCCGCGTGGTACCTAATGTAAAAAACAGTGACTAATAAAAACGTTTAAATGTATTAAGTCCATTTACTTATCTACTTTTCTCTCGTACATAAGTCGTGTCTTCATTAAAATTACAATAACTTTTGACGAGTTAACCGATTTTCATGAAACCAAAACTAAATGTTACTGACAGTTATGTTTTGTGGTTTTTTTCATTGTTATTATAAACGAAGTACTTTAGCAGAGACGTTTCTAAAAAAGGTTGACATGTATTTTATTACTTATTTCAAGAAACTTGCAACAATATTTTTAACAAAAATCTAGAAAGTACAAACACGTTAGATTTACATTCTTATTATATGTATAGAAGAAAATAACACAGGTGTTGAATATTATTTGACTATATCAGTTATTTATACTATGAATAAAGCGTATGATGTACTCGCAGTTTTAAATATATTATGATATTAGAAACTAACCAACTTCTTCCGTAGGCACACTTTTAGTAGCGATTGATCTTACAGCGGTGAGACCTGTATGACTGAAGATATTGAAAATTGGAGCTGAATAGTACCAAGTTCGTGTTGGTGCAAAAGCGAACATGAAACATCCGGCTATCCTGCTCACACCCGCTAAACTTCCTATGATGCTGTCGTGCAGGTTCAGCTTCTTACTGAGAACTGATATGCAGAACACAGTTCCTGTAAATAAAAATATATTGTTAAACTACATTGCCCTATAATTTTATTGACAATCTAGCTGAGCCGACGACTCTGTCCGCGTGGAACCTTATGTAAAAAAACAGTGACTAATAAAATCATCTGAATGTATTAAGTTCATTTACTTATCTACCCTTCTCTTGTACTTAAGTCGCGTCGTCATTCAAATTACAATAACTTGTGATAAAGTGAACCGATTTTAATGAAACCAAGACTAAAGATTACTCGAGGATATGCTTTATGATTTTGTTTTTTGAGGTTTTATCGTTAATGCAGTATTTTAGCAGTGATCCGTGATCAAACAAACAGACAGACAGATAGGCAGACAGACATTTCAAAAATTTATTACTTATTACTTATTCCAGGACACCTGAAACTATTTTTATTAGAAAATTCTAAAAAAATACAGACACGCTACATTTACATTCTTGTTATATGTATAGTTTCCGATTTAATAAAATAGTTTATTGTAAAATATATTTATTGAAAGCGGCCAAAAAATCTATTGAGTGTAGAGAAATCGTAAGTAATATTTATAAATGCAAAAAATGTGTTTGTTTGTTTTATACTTTTATGCCTTAATTACTCAGTCGATCATCGTGGAATTTTGCACATAAGTTTTCAGGGGTAGATAAATGGACATTATGGTACCTTTCATCCAGAAAAAAATGTTCTGTTACCGAGCGACAGATTCAAATCAAATTAAATCAAAAATACTTTATTCAGTTTAGGCCCTAACTACCACCTGTTCGGAAAACAACCCAGTCATCGAGAAGAATCAGCAAGAGACTCAATCGGGTACATATTTTTAACACATATTGATCCACTCTATTAGCTCTTTGACACCAAAACCCGTTTGACGTGACGCTTAAATTTACAGTCCGGCAAATCGGTAATATGCCCTAGGACTTTATTGTAAAATATAACGCTATTACCTAAAAAAAAACTATCAATGGGTTTACTAAGTATGAAACATGAGACGACCATTATGTTACAGTGTCTAAGTATTTAGAATTTGAATTTAAAAGAATTTTAAAGAATTATTTCTTCATTAATTTTACATTAAAGCGAACGAAGCAACGAGCAAAAGCTATTAACAACGACTATTTACTATTTCTTTATAAAACGTTACAAGTAAACAATAAATTATAGGTATCCTATATACATCAATAAAATTAAAGTGTTTTTTATTTATTTGTTGGTGCTATAATAGCGGCACGCTGTGATGGTCGTTTTGACGTTTGCCCGCTTATGAAATTTCGTTTAAATGTTAACTACGTTTGAAGGAACATATTGTTGTCCATAGTGACGTGCAGTTAGTCCTAAAATGTATAGAATTTTAGAACACAAAATAAATTGAATACGCTGATTTCTAAGTTGTACATATCTATAATATGGTCCCGCAAACAAACTTTTATACTAACAAAAAAAATTGCGCTTTTTGACAGAACACGTGATGGATTATAATTATTAGTGTACTTTTTTACAACACAACTCAGCAATTATATATTTCAAAATTTAAATTATTTATTTATTTTCTATATATAAATAGGGTTGCTGGCCAGCACTACTTGCTTAATGCAAAACAAAGCAGCATCTGATAATATTTTTATCGAAAATAAATCGACGTTTCACGTTTCTATTGTATTGTATCAAAACGGCCAAGATAGCGTGCCGCTATTATAATCTCCTATATCCCTAAACCGATCTGGACACAATTTGTACTGACAAATATAGATTTTTTCAGAATAATTACAAGGTTATCAATAACATATCATAATGCTATTTTGTTAAGGCTCAAAGAGGCATCACAAAATCTGTAAAACGAATATTGAAGTCAAATAGTAACGAAAAAATTATAAGATTTTCACTACAACAAACTTGCAGATATCGATTACTTAATAATAAAATTGTAATACATTCGAAATGAAAGTCGACTCTCTCGTCGAATTTGTACCAAAAAGATTTCAAGTCGGTACACGACGTACTTACATTCATATAAAATATGTATTATAACATTATATCTCTGTAGATTACTAATGATTAATTTTCTATATATAAATTGATAAAAAATCTATCAGTAATAAAAAGAAAAAGAAATCGGCAGGTCAGATAAAAACCAGATAGCTTGACCTTAAGCAAAAAGGGGGCAAGTAGCGAGTAGATCTTGCGCTTTAAGGATTCCGTAGGTACTATTATATTTTTCACATATTTATTATTTGTACATACCACTGCCTAATAAAGAAAATGAGACCACACTTCCCTTTACAGTATGACCACGTAATTAAATAAAATTGTAACTGATCAAATGAACATCAATCTGTCAATATTTTTTAAAATATCCCTATTATCTTCTGTGTCACTCACTCGCTCACTCTTTGATGTGTAACATCTTTCCTCTCGTTTGCTGGATATTACTTGGGAGTGATTTTGGAAAAGGGACGGAAATGTCTTACAGGAAACCGGGGAAGCGCGCGCTATTTGATTTGACCAATGAACGCGCGCGGTGGTGGAGAGAATCAGCCGTGCACTCGTCTACAGTTATATAGTGTTGTGTATAAAATCTGAGATTATATTTATATGTGTAAGCTATATCAATAATTATCTTTACTATTAAGCGTCTGACAAAGTTCATCATTCTTAAAATAAAAAAAACGAGAGTAAGTAATATGGAATTATTCGAATAAATATTTCAATGCGGATCTTTCATACTTTTAGGTCAATTCCTGTCGTAGTCAATATAATATTTTTCATTACGATTAAAAAAGTTTCCTCGATTTGATAGATATAACTATGGAATAAAAAAATATTTCCAATCATACCCGATTCATTAATATTGCGTATTTACCATGACTATAATTGAACTTGCGCGAGCAAGCGCGAGTTTTAATATAGAACTACACATGTTTTCATGCTTAGAATATATTCGACCAATAATATGTAGATAGGTGGTACAGCCACGCTGAAGCTATAACTGGTTTCAGAAAGAATGGGTCGGTTCGTCCGGAGTACTAGCCACCCGAACAACAGAAACACCGACGTGAAGTAACAGTGCTTGCATTGTTGCGATTCGTTACGTCCGTGAGAGCGCCGTAGGCCCACCTCCTCTCCCTTCCCTCTCTCTCGTCCCACTCCCCCCACCCCAAACACAGGCTGGCAACGTACTTGCGACTCCCCTGGTATTGCAAGTGTCTAAGGACGGTGGTAATCACTTAACATCAGGTTGACCCACTTGTTCCTTTGCCTCCTATGATATAAAAAAAAACGAATAAATTGACTTCAGACGTAATTCATCTCAATTTTATAGTACACATCATATGTTACACATCTTATGCGATTACTGTAAGGCTAGCTCGTTTTTTTTTCATACAAACCATATCCTGGCAATTTCATACACAACAAAAAACCAAATAGGTGCAGCCACTCTGAAAAGATGCTCTTACATACATTCCACAATTGATTGTTATTTATATATATTTGTCCTTATACACTCCAATATCACCGAAACACAACGGCCTGCATATGTTTCAGCGTCAAATAATTATTTTGCAGAGGCTGACATGATAAACGGTATAAAATTAACAGCAAATATAACTGTCATTTGGTGATTCCGTAATGTATTGGCACTTATTTATTTTAAGATTTTATCCTTAAGTTATACTAAAATCAAGCCCTACGTGCCGAAATATCAAAACTATATATTTTTATTGTGCTTACAGAAACTTAATTTTTACAGAAATATGAGGTCATTAACCTTAGTGTTCGATGTTAATTTATATTATTTAAGCTGCTTTTAAAAAAAAGGTGTTAACATTACGGATGGACTAAACGATCCTACAAGATGTAATTTTTTATTATGCAATACTGAACCCCAAGGAATTTGTTTTTGTGAACGTAAATACCCGAACATTGTTTTAGGATTTTACCAACTATCTAGAAATGGAATTAAAGCAAAAATTACATTATTATACATTACATTATTCTTACATATCTTACAGCTAATCAAAATACGAAAATCGGATTTTGATATTTAATTAATTATCAATTAAAAATTTAATTCGAACGTGTTGTGAAATATACTTTATCATGATTAAAATTAAATTTAGTTTCCAATTGGAAAGCGAAGTATGTCGTATTGCGTTATGAATGCAGTTCTTTTATCTGTGTACCGAAACCTTGACATGAGCTGATAAAACGTGCAATGAGTATAATAATTAAGATGCAACAGAGTAATTCTATTTAATTCGTTTTAAACAGATAAAAAATGATTAAATAGTTTGCGTCATTTAAAAAGGTCATATTGAGAGATACAAGCAAGATCATTGATTACATAACTTATAAAAAATAAGCGATAATAAGTTTTATTATATGGAGAAACCACGTATTATGAACTCATAAAATTTTTGAAGTTATACTTCTTTTGGCGCGTTAGGGAAAAATGATGAGAGTACATTTTTACGATGCGCGCGCACACCGTCACGAAAAACCGACACCCTGAACTTAGCTATAGTCAACATTTTGTTTTTTTTTGTATTTGTTGTTTGTATTTCTTTGTATTAAAACTTTCAATGTATTAAATACCTTTTTTATATTGTTAGTGTCGTTTTTTCTACAAACGTAGAATAAGGCGAAAAAATATTTTAATTTTTTTTATCTTGTTACGTGTAAGAAGTATAACTTCTAACGCGTGTACATAAGTACACACACACTTTTTTTTGTACATTGTAGGTTTTAGCTTTTGACCACAATCTACCTAATGTTAAATGACAAAGTAGTCCAACATGGTAAACACGCTAAACTTGTAGGGACTGACTCTCAAGTGCAGCTGTTGGAACACGCCCATAGGTGCTTGGCGGTAGATTTTCAAATTGAGGATGGTAGCTGACCAGACGGGTTTAGAAAAAGCCTAACCATCATACTGTGGCTTCGTCACGATGTTTTCCATTAACGAAAGTTCATTGGCAAAGTTTCGAACCCATGTCGATCGATGCCTTATCCGAACACGATAATCACTGCAACCATCATCGCTTCAGTTAGTAGAAGTTTCAATAAAAATATCAGTTGATAAAATACGCGAATCGTTTTCTCGTATATTTTTAGCTTTACATTTTATATTACAAGTATTTTATTTATATTCTGAAGGAATCATATAATAACGTATATGAGTCCATTCTACCGTGGGTTCTAAAGTATGATCAGTAGATAATATTCCTATCGAATAATCGTTTAACAATTTCAGATGTTTGAATATATATATATATATACGTTTAATGCGGTGTGACAAATTTATATCTGAGATTTATATGTTAAAATGTAACGGACTTAAATATATATTGGTATATATATGTTGTATTGTATAGTATATATATATATACATATAAGTTCGTTACATTTTAACATAATATTATATTAATAAACATAATATTAATGAAATTATATCGTTATGTTAGTCGTTCCTCTAAAAATAATACAATACATAAATTGTAGTATTGATGTTGACCAGAAAACGCTCTTTGATATCGCTGTAAAAACCCCAAAAAAAATGGTTCTGTAATGTATATATGAACCGATGATGCCTAAATTACTTATTAGAGTCACTTTCTTTATATGGCCAAATAGTTTAATGCATGAAATTATATTAAAATTATTGTAATTTAATATACAGATTTTGTAATTTTGGTTACTAATAATAAAGTAATATATCAAATATTTAATCGAAAAAGTGAACGTACATATGACGGTCATGATTTTATCAACTACTTACATTTGTTAAAATATGTACATGACGAATAAAGATAATTTCAAATGTTTCCAAATATATACTAATGTAAAATATATTTCCTTGTAAGAGGTAATTTCTCGGTCTACTGATTTAAGAAATTCTTTTGTTAATAAAAAGCCACATTATCCTTGAATGACATAGTCTATAGTCTCTTGTTAAATATTTTTTATTTCGAAGTTAACGCGCGTGAAGTCGCGTATGGATGCCAGTTAATATTATAAATAAACATAATATTTGCAACTTAATATCAAGTCTTACTTTATTCGCAACTGGTTATATTTTTAGTTATGTTCTTTTGAAATGTAGTTTACAAGTGCCTGGAATTAGAAAGTTCAATGAATGATAAGGACAAAGATGACCTTAATGTAGGTCTACAATAGGACTAACTAAAAGATAACAGCATATATGTACCTAAGAATAATGAAATGATTAGTCTATTTTGATTTCAATTTTAAAAATCAATCACTTCTTTACTAATTGACGCTCAAACAAATTTACAGACTTTGCTGACAAATTATACTCTCATATTTTTTAAATATATCGAAATATCTATTTATAAATTAACTGAGTTATTAGCAGCTGATTCAATTAAGGCATTACTTGACTGCTATTTAGAAAATTATAAGCTTGAAAACATTTCAGATTGCGTCAATCGACGCGCGACTTGTACTGGCGATGCATAACTTAGAACGTGTGGCAACGCGGCGGTCGAGATAAAAAGTATATCTAGGTAATTCAAATCTCGTTAAGTTTTCTCACAAGGTTTCTAACCAACACGCCATTATGAGCGTTAGTATAAAAATCATTTGTAAAATTAATTAAACTCAGTATTTTTTTAATATGGTCTCAACTTCGATTCAGTAAGCACCTACAGGATTTGGCTTTCTATGAATGTTATCTATACTAATATTATAAAGACGTAAAGTTTGTGAGTTTGTGACGTTGTGGCATTGTAGGGGGTAATCTCAGGAACTACTGGTCCGATTTGAATAATTCTTTCAGTGTTATATAGCCCATTCATCGAGAATGATTATAGGTTATATATATCATAGCCTAAGGCCAATAGGAGCGGAGCACAGATGAAAAATGTTTCAAAATCGAGATGTTATTTTCTTTTTGAGAGCTTCTGCTGCGTGTCAGCGTTAGCCCAGAGTAGTAACTATTACTATGCGGACGAAGTCGCGGGCAGGGGCTAGATATTCTATAAATTAATATATTCATTTTATTTTGTCCATTAATAGGCTAAGTTGAAGTGTGTACTTACTAATAACTATCATTACCAGCCAGGTGGCTAGCTAATATTCTTAGGTTTAAGTCACAGCCAGTCCGTAAGTTCATATTTCACACTTAAGTGTGTTTCGACCTATTAGTTAATTAATATGTTATACTTGTTGATAATTGCTGTATTCGGAACAAATGACGATCGACGTGGGATAGAACCATTGCGAATAGGTCGAAGTTTTTGGTGAAGGGAAACCTCGTGATGGAAACAGAATTTGGTTATACCATACGATCATATAGGGCTTTCTCTAAACTTGCATGTTTAACTATCGCCTCCAAACTACAAACCTGTTGCCAAGCCCTCGCAGGTGTTTTTCTACAGTTGCACTTGAGAGACACCCCCGTCTAGGCTTAGCGTGTTTACCCTCTTAAACTCCATTGTAATTTAAGGTAAGATCATGGTCAAACGTAGGAAATTAAATATATATATATATATATTAGGGTGTCCAAAAAAGTCGAATCTTTTTTTTCTTGTTCTCACCCAAAAATATCATAAGATATATCCAAACAAAAGTTATGCCCAGAGGACAGCTCTTAATTTCAATTTTAAGAGGTCCTCCAACGAATTTTAATTTTTCCCATATAAATAATATAGGGAAAAGTTTTTTGAACATTTTTGTCCCTTGCAAACTGTGAAGAAATTTTATTTTGTAAAAATGAATGGATAGGTCTCATTAAGCGATAAATTATCGACAAAAAATTCATTGAGTCAAATTTCAAATTTCTTTAATATTTTTATTTACATTGCTACGGATCCTTCAAATTTGAATTTTTAATATTTTTGCGTTTTTTACCTTTTGCGGCTAAACTATTAAGATCTTTGTTGTTATTAATGATAAAGAAAATTCGTTAAGAACTTTTATATAGAGCGTCAAAAGAACTACAAAATTGCCATTTACGTTTTTATTCTATCTTCATAGTTTAGTTTATATATATATATATATATATATATATATATATATATATATATATATATACATTTAATATAAATTTAATATCAATTGATTTTTCGATCGATTCGATTAGACAGGACAATAAAAAGAGTATCTCAATGCTATTTTGAATATAGCCATTAACTGCTGCGGATAATGCATATAAACTTCGTAATTTATGTTACATTTTAAAAAGGGTTCGGTGATTGTTCGACGTAATAAAATAAATTAATTTACCAAAAAGTCCGAGGACGATGTTGATAGTACCATAAACACTGTATTCGATTTCGGTAAAGCTGAATCTTCGTATCGAGTACAAATACGACACTTGCGAGTCACCTGCAAAACGAGTTTGTTATATTTAATTACGTATGTATATAATACAACGAATTTATACCTATATAAAATGTTTTACATGCATTTCGACATTGTCTGTTACTTTATAATTTATTTCTTAAAGAAACTGGCTTTCAAATGCATCTGCTGGAACATCTATAGATGCTTGAAGACTGATTTTCAACTCGAGAGTAGTAGGTAGTAGCTAGACAGACGGAATTAGAAAAAAGCCTCTCACCATCCACGGGTTTTTGTTTTAAATCTCGTAACTTGCTTGTTTTTATTTCAATTTTCAGTTGAAAATTCAGTTCAAATAACATTTAAAAAAATCGGATTCTTTTTATAACATTTTTGGGATTATTTATGGGCGGATGTTCTAAAGGTAACCTTTATCAATGCTAATGCGGTTTTTATGATTGTACCAGCTAATGCCCGCGACTTGGTACTCTTAAAAATGATCTTGAACTTTCATGGGAACCAGGATTCACTGTGAAATATATTTTATTGTTTAAATTGTCGTATGTGCAACTTGCATATATTGTTGGTCTAGTGGTAGGTCATCCCACGAATTTAATACTGTATCCCAGTGGGTCGTCTTTTTGTTTTACAAACGCGCGAATTTGTCACAGAATCAAGTATATCAAACAATTGAAGATGTATCAATTTACTTTATAATGCACGTTGAAGGGTTCCTTATGAATAAAAGACTACACTCAAAATAACAAACAAACAAGCCACTAGAGTGACTACACGCAGATAAGGAATAAAGACAATATGAATGAGCCTTGGCGTATAATGTCGAAACAAATATATATAAGTAAGTCAAAATAAATATAAGTTATCAATTGTATCTTTCAAAATGGGTTATTGTTTATTTATTTGTCTTGAACCTTTCTACAATACACACGTCTCAATATTTTTCATTGCGATTTATTCAACTATACTTAATGAAATATATTCAACTAGAGGGCCGGGCTGACGTTGGCCTGCTTTGGTAATTTAAAAAAATTCAACCGCAGCGTCACCTACCGAGTCCAATTGTGTATATAAACCATTCTCAGATCCCCTGGAATACGCACACAAAATTTCATCAAAATCATTCCAGCCGTTTAGGAGGAGTTCAGTGACATACATACGTACAGTAGAAATTTATATACCTATAAAGATATGAACAGTGTTTTTTTTATATTATAGGGGGCAAAAGATCAGTCGAGTCACCTGATGGTAAGTGATCACCGCTGTCCATAGACACTAGTAGCACCAAGGGAGTCGCAAGTGCCTTGCCGGCCTGTGTTTGTAGGAGAGGGAGGGGAGAGAGGTTGGAGAAGTTATCCCGCGCTCTCACTGGCTGAACGAAACATAACAGTGCAAGCACTGGTACTTCACGTGGGTGTTTATGTGAGAGGGTGGTAGTACCCCGGGCGAGCCGACCCATTCATATTGAAACCTATAATGACTTCATAGTGGCTCTACCACCTATGTTGTGAATAAAGTAGATTTTTATGATTTTTATAGGAGCTGTGATGATTTTATAATATCATAGTAATAACAGAACTCTTCCTATGTAATTTCCATTTAAAATATTGACTGTCTTGGAGCGCTGGTTAATTTTAAAATTAAGATCTGTAATTGGGCACTATTTTTTTTATGGACTTCAAACCTATTCAGGACTATTCTGAAGAAAAATTCGAACATACCCTAAGTAAGGACCACACTAATATACATTTATATTAATCATAGAGTGATCGCATGAGTGTCATATGCGTAATATTATCAGGAAAAGGTAAACCTGTGGTAATATAATAAACACAGCGAATACATAAAATTAAGGTTAAAATAAATTTATGTTTAGCATTGTGTATTATTCTGCCAACAGGATACATAAAAGTCAAGACATCGGGTTTGAATCATTTAATTTTTATTACCTGTGTAATATATACGGTTAGTATATACAGTGTTCTAATATCTATACATATAATAAGAATGTAAATCTAACGTGTCTGTACTTTTTCGATTTTCGTGAAAAAATTGCTGCAGGTGTCTACGAATAAGTAATCAAATACATTTCAATCATTTTTAGAAATGTTTGTCTATACGTCTGTTTGTATGAACACGCATCACTGCTATAACACTGGGTTCACAATAAACCATTTGCAAGAAAATCGTAAAGCATATCCTCGGGAGTAATTTAATGTTTGTTTCATTAAAATCGGTCCACTCTATCAAAAGTTACAGTAGTTTTAATGTCGACGCGGCGTAAGTACGAGAGAAATGTAGGTAAATGGACTTAATACATTCAGATGACTTTATTAGTCACTGTTTTTTACATTAGTATCCACGCGGACGGAGTCGCGGGTACAGTTAGTACATAATATAAATACAAGTTTCGATTTTGCACAGTAAAAAATCAGACGTAGAAAAACTTTGAAGATCAATCTAACTCATGCGTCAGAGCGTCAGCTGTGTAGCTATATTAATACTAGTATAAACCCATCCTTACTTAGTAAATGCGTATGTGAGTTTGTTTGTTTGTTGCCTTAATTACTTAACTGAGCATCATGAAATTATACATATGCGTTGTCAGGGGTACAGAGACGGACATAGTATGTACATTTCGTTCAGCAAAAAAGTATTGCACCCAAGGGATAGGTCAACCCTATATGGACGCGAACGAAGCCGCAGGCAATAGCTATTTCTATAATATGTAATTATAAATTATAAAATAAACGCTCATTTATTATACAATTACTGTAAAAAACTGAGGTCATTTTCTTTTGTGTCAATGGCGGTACGTGATCTCTCTTAACGGTCACGGTCGTAGCTTGAGAAATTTTTAAATAACTGTTAGGTAATGTTCCAATGTCGGTTGTTGGCTGTTACAGTTACAGAATACATAAACGAATAATTATGTCACAGCAAACCATTGCTTACTTTCTACTTATTGGTATATATATTACGTTACTAACTTTTGTCCGCCACTTCGCTCGTGTATAGATTTGACCTATACCTCGGCAAGGGCACTTTTTTGTATGGAAATGACCTTATATCGTGTTCTATACTCCTGGCAATATGCAACAAAATTTCATCATGATCGATTTACTAGTAAAGACGTGGAAGCGTAATAAACATACAAACACGCATTCGCAATACAATATTAGTTAAAATTAAGATTGTAGAACTGTAATTAATAATAACTTTACAACGGGTATTCTACGTTCATTTTCTCTCATATGTAGGTAATTCTTAACTGCAAGTGTAATTAATTTTGCTATGGTAATTTTCGATATGGTATTTAATACGTCATATATTTTTGACACCACAACGTTTTATAAATTCTTGAACGCCGGCAGCACGCACGAAAAAGAATGACTCATTGTCACGTTCCGCCTGAGCCGAGCGTGCAAGCGAGAGCGCGGAACAAGCTATAAAAATGCGTGATCGGCCTCAGCGTTCGATTTGTAACGCTTGTAATAAATCAGAATAATATAAGTAAAAAAAAATTAATTTTCAAATAACTACTCCTTTGTATTATACAAAAAAAAGAAAAAAAAAAAAGGAAAAAGGGAAAAAAAAAAAAAAAAAAAAAAAAGGGGGGGGGGAGGGGAAATGAAGGGGGAAAGAACCCCAAAAAAACAAAAAAAAAAAAAGGGGGAGGAGGAACAAACAACAAAACAACAAAAAAAAAAAAAAAAAAAAAAAAAAAAAAAAAAAAAAAAAAAAAAAAAAAAAAAAAAAAAAAAAAAAAAAAAATAATGATAATTCAGTGACAACAATTCAATTCAATTCATAAAAGTGTACAATTTTTCATCAATGTTTTCTTATGACGTTATCACCTACAATTATCGTCCGTAAACCGACAAAATAAAATAAATAAATAAACAAACAACCGAATTTTTTACAGTATTAATATAAAACTCAACCTAACTAACACGTGTTCGCTCTAAACACAAATAGCGAAGATTGAAAATAAGAATAGACATTATAGTTACTTTTACCCAATCGTATAGTGTAATATTTTACTAAACTTACTTAAGTTGCTATTTCAGAGTTTGTAAATAAAAACGCGTTATATTAACAGGAAAAATAATTACACAAGGAGTTCTTATCTACTTCGTTGCCGCTGTTGACGGAAGCAAGTGAGAACAAACACAGGATCTTCAAAGGGCGATGATATTTTTATATACTCGAGAATTGGCACACATCTGTTCATTTTATACGAAAGACCGAATGATTATAATCAAATAAAAAGTGTTCAAAGTACCTCAAAAATAGAAGTGAAATTATATAATTATATAATTGATTATATTTCGTCTCATACGAAAAATACAGTGATTTATTTAGCTGTCTCTGCGACTTCGTCCGTATGGAACCTGATGTACAAAACAGTGACTAATAAAGCCATCTGAATGTATTAAGTGTAATTACCATGCACTTTTCTCTTTTATATTACAATTACTTTTGAAAGACCGAACCGATTTTAATGAAACAAAGACTAAATGTTACTCGAAGGTATGCTTCATGATTCTTGAAAACGTTGTGGTATGGACGCAGTACAAACGTTGAAACAGACAGATAGACAGACATTATTAAAAATGATTGAAATGTATTTTATTACTTATTCCAAGACACCAGCAATAATATTCCTTACAAAACTTTAAAAAGTACAGACACGTTAGACTTACATTCTTATGAAATGCATAGATATGTTTCATGTGTAGTTATAACCGTATCGAGTGATTCAAGTTTTTTATAACTTGCCTCATGTACACACGTAGCATCAGGGAAAATAAACTGATAAAATTACCTAGTCCATAGGTATGAAATGCAACCACGCAATACAATATACTACTGTTACCATATTTTATGTAAATCCTATTTAATAATATTATAAACTAAACGAGCACTAACCACCTCTTCTGTTGCCAGTTTTAAATCTAAAAATGGATAAAATTATTACACATAACACAAATTTACATTTTGATCTATGCCGATTTCCATATATTTAGCATGTTCCTAATCAAATATCTCGCAACAACAACTATTATACTAAATATTGATGTCAGGATTAGAAATTCGTATTATATTCCAAAAAATATGGCAATATTGCCAATACGGCTATTATGTAAAATAAAAAGTATACTCTTTTATACATACATGACTAGCTGATACCCGCGATTTCGCCTGCATTGTATATTTTCTTAACAATATGTTTTAAGTACAAAGAAAAAACATAAGCAACACACCGCTTTCCCCACTTCTCTACGGCAAAAAAAACATACATCGCTGAACGTGTAACTACTTTAATAATTTTAAAATTGTATTGTACAATACAACGAATTACAAACATTGCGGATTAAGCTGTCTTATAACCACCTTATTTTTATTCACAACAGTTGTAGTGATATTTTATTTAGATACCAAGTGTTTAAAAAGTAAAACAAAAAGAAATTGAATGAAATCTATCCAGTACTTTTTCAGTGATGCGCGCACGACAGATCTTTATAATTTAATTTATACTAGCGGGCCCGCGGACGTTGTCCCGCCCTGATAATAAATAAAAACCTTGTCAAATTATATACCTAACATTCTTCATGAATCACTGTATCTACTGGTGAAACCCGAAAATCTGTTCAGTAGTTTTTGAGTTTATCGCGAACAGACAGACAGGCAGACAAACAAAGTCCTCTACTTTGTTTTATAATACGTAATGATATAAAAGATTTTAGATATGTATAGACTTCGTAAGTAGGTAGGTAGACTTTTATATTACGTATAAAAAAGGCATCATTATTGTTTCTTTGCCAAAACTTTGTGATGTAAATGTCCAAAAGATTCTATTTCAGGGAGCTCAATAAAACTTAACTATACATCAAGCAGCCTGTTACCGAAAAGACTCAAGGATGACAACTTAAAACTACTTAGGCTAAAGTATTACTTTATATAGATCTGCCTACATATGTGTACACTGTTTGCGATATTTATCCATTTCGTTATTCATCCTGTCATCGCTTTGTTCTTGCGAAATACGTAATAAGGCGACGTACTTGTTTATTACTTTTATTTAGTTCATATGACAAAATACACAATACTATTTCCTATAGGCATATACTATAACGTGAAAGGGAAAACAAAAAAATATACTCCATAAAAAATCATGGTGATCTATAAAACCGTGTCGAAATTAATCTATTTCAGACACAGACCGACATTCATTCTTTATATATAGATAGGGATAGATATATATTATAGTAATTACGAATAGACTACATAAGGTAGTAAGTTGGTCAGCTCTAACAGTAAAATATGTATGAAAATACTGACGAGTAGTCTGCAAATGGTTACCGAATCGAATAAAACGTATGCAGATGAATAAGTTAATACTTTCTATATTTGAGAGATTGTAGAGGAGTTATTGACGGCAGACCTAAGTTTTTTTGTACTAAGAGAAAGCTTTCATAGATACGAAAATTAAATTATGAGCGTTATTTGTTTTATTTGTTATATTCCGCTTGGTTATGTTACATGGTTACTTAACGCTCTGCTTCTATGTACGTACTGGTGAGAAATATAAAAAAATAATTGTTATACAAAACGTAAATTTGAAGGAAAGAAGTTTGCAATGAATAATGATGGTACAAGCTTTGTGTTTTACGTTGAGCGATTTTTGGTAGGAGGAAAACTTATGTGTTCGCGTCACCGACATGCTCGTGACGTTGCGTTTGCGTCAGACGTATGACGTGTAGTATAAGGTATATGTAATATTGATATTTTGTATTAAATTTGTGCAGCCTGATAGTCGTTCGATCATTGGTCGATTAATTAACTGTATAAAAATGTAAGTGCAAATAAATTTCAAAACCAGAGTAATGTTAGTAATTTTTATATGAAATTTAAAATATTTCAGACTATAATTGATTTCAATTTTTAAAAAAATAACATAGTTAATGCATTCATTGTCTTGAGTTTTCGCTTCTATTATTTGATTTTATTATTTACTAGCGGGCCCGGCAGACGTTGTCACGCCCTGATTATGAAAAAAACCTTAACAAATTATATACTAAAATGTTCCTCGTGAATCACTCTATCCACTGGTGAAAACCGCATGAAAATACATTCGGTCGTTTTTGAGTTTATCGCGAACAGACAGACAGACAGACGTGGCAGAGGACTTTGTTTTATACTATGTAATGATTTACAAGGCACACATTACAGATAATTAGTAACTATATTTACAATTACAGCTTACAGTCTATTTTTTGACTGCCATATTATCCAAAATTATATACATGAACATCTGTGCTTAATAAATATAATCATACAATCTTATACGAGTACGCTAACTTAAATATATGATATTAAGGGGAAAACCTGTGTTTGTGGACTATGTGATGAAATTTACTCAGACTAAGATGAAATATGTCTATGCAGATATCGGCACAGCAGGAGATACAGTTAGTGATAGTATTATATGAGCGACAAATTATTAGCAATACTTATGGCTGGCCCGACGGTTTTTTTATTTTTGGTGCGTTTGACCACACTCTCACCTAATGTTAAAGGACGGTGTGGTCGACGGGAAATATGCTAAATCTAGAGGGACTGGCTCTAATGTACAAATGTCGGAACACACGTATAGGTGCTCGGCGTCAGATTCCAGATCGAGTTTCTTCTGCCGGTTCTTCTCGATGACTGGGTTGTTTTCTGAACCGGTGGTAGTTTTAACGTTCATAAGTGCCTTCTCAGGGTCAAAATTGAATGACGAGTATTTTGATTCTCAACTTGAGAATGGTAGCTAGTCAGAAAACCTAACTAGAAAATGCCAGGCTATGATTACATCACGGTGTTTTCCTTCTTAGTCGCAAGATTCCCAACGTACATCGATCGACGATCAATCGATATTATGTCCATCATTACATAGTATAAAACAAAGTCCCCTACCGCGTCTGTCTGTCTGTCTGTTCGCGATAAACTCAAAAACTACTGAACGGATTTTCATGCGAGTTTCACCAGTGGATAGAGAGATTCACGGGGAACGTTTTAGTATATAATTTGTCAAGGATTTTTTTTATAATCAGGGCGGGACAGCGTCTGCCGGGCCGGCTAGTATATATATATTTTATAGTAACTTTAGTAACTTTATCAAAGATAGAGCTTCGTTTGTCTAATAGAACGTTGTGTAGTGTTATTTTATAGCTATTACTGCTACTAGAGTAGAGTTACTGTCTGAATGACACATTGTCTTCGCTTGACACTTCTGTAGGTTTTAGTATCGTGGTAAGTAATGCTAATCGCATCGTAAACTCCTCGTATTTTATCTAAATGGCAATATAACGTTTCAACAAACATATATTGTATAAATATGAACAAAATGTAACTTATTTTAGATGGTCTTTTACTAATGCAATACAATCTATACTTCATAATGATAGTTACGGGATCTAACTTTTTTATTTGAAACATCTATAGGCGAGGGTAAACTTGATTGTTGGCGTGGCAAGACGTGGCGACGCGATTTCATGCGCAAGCGACAGTTCGCGATATCTCATTCCGCCTATATATACCTATAGTGTATACAGTGCACGCACGTGTTTCACATCTGCTAGGCGTTCCATGATTGCTCAATTTTTTTTAAGAGTTTTTTTAAATATTGTTTTTGATAACCAATTTCCTAGATTTTTACTGCCATTGTCGAGTAGGTTACTATTACAACAAGTGTTTTGTGATAATTTAAATGTACTGGTAAAATGGTGGCCTCCATGTTAGAACTTTCGATAGAGTTTTTGTGGCATCTCAGAATTCATACTCCGTGGCGTTATTTTCCATCGATTTCACTTGCGCACAAATAATCCCACTGAAAACTCTTTCCAAAGAGTTTTCAACATCGCTCATTTATTTTCTATATTTTTCTATTGCTCGTATGGAACAAAACTTTTGTAACACTTTTCTTTTACTGGTCTTCTTAACAGTTTCAAAGTTGGTTTACGATTGATAATATGGGTGTTTGGAATTTTTCGCGGGATCTTGGAATGTCATGGTTTTATTGGTTTTTATATTATTATAATCCTATGTTGTTTGGCTCTATATTATGTCATAATAGTGGTGCTTAACGTAACATAGTTTGGTTATTGTGCGCAAGAGAAGTGGATGGGGAATAATAGTAAGGAGTGCGGATTCAAACTTACTATAAAAACTCGATGGGAAGTTTTAATATGACGGCCACCATCTTATTAGTTGATTGAAACGACACACCTACTCGACAATAATAGTAATAACCTACTAGATTGGTTGTCAAAAATAAAATAAAAAAATGGGAGTTTGGTAATCAAGACCAAAATAATGACGTCTAAATCTTGAACGTTTTTATTCGTTATAGTGAATGACTATTGCGTTATAAGGAGTTTATCAATCTCTTGGACTTTCAACCAAATTTGACAAACTTGTACGTTATAAGAAATTTTCCGTCTATTTCGAACCACGTTACAAAAAGTTTAAGCTGTATATTATTTATTTATTGTTACTCTAACGACACGATCAGAGAATATTACCTTGAACCCGTAATCTACAAGGTTAGAACAGTGTGAAGTATTATTACAGGTGTGTGCTCATTATATTTTATATTCTATACCTACATAGAGCAATCACGTCAGTATAAATAATACTAAATTACGTTATTGTAAAATAATTGTTGTTATAAATTATAGTCAGTTATTCTGCTGTTGGCAAATTTGCTATTTTGGTATTGTAATGTAACTTGTAATAATGACATAATAACTGAATAAATATTCTTTACTCGTATCGTGACTTTAAATGCAAATAACATGAAGTGCTAATTTGAACCTATTTCTTAATGCATAATGTTTGCTTATTCACACGTTGCTACAACACTGGAGGACCATTGTCATTGTCAATAATAATCATAACGGAATATGGACAACAGCATAATAATAAAGTATCCAATAGTATGTTAAATCTTGACCGACTAGAACGACCGACCGAACCGACGGTGTCTATCGCAGTCAGTACGCTTTGCGATTGAGAGGACGCTATATAAAATCCAAACCGAACATCCTACTCTTCTCCCCGACCTGCAAAATCAAATTTCCGATACTGTACATTAATAATTTTTGTAATATTTCTATCGGTATCTATATCGTAGCATAAATACGATAAAATATAAAAATTACATTAAATTAAAGAGAAAATTATTTAGACATACTTAAACAAATATTTTGTAGAGAACAAAGAAACGGTATTAATTTCGTTATATGAGTGTTCAAGAAGATTAAAGAGGGGAACAAATGTTTGTTCTCAGCTATACTAATGAAAAATATTTAAATCTGAAATCTTGTAGCATCTCTACAGATATTTAATTTAAAAAAATGAAGATCAGGGTGAATAAATGTAAATCTGTTAACGAGTTTGTACAAAAGAATGAGATCAAAGATATGAATTTACACTGCTATAAACATCATCAGCCTGTAAGACACCCACTCCAGGACTATAGGCCGCTTCCCAAAGGAAGGTATGGGCATAATCACCACGCCAGCCCACGACGTATTGTCGATTTCAAACTCTTAGAAATCCATAGTTCAATGTTTTCCCACATACAGTAGTACTACAAGAACATTTCTCAGTTTTAGGTTTCCTCGCGATGTTTTGCTTCACCGTCAGCCGATAGTGTCACTAATAAATTAGTAAACGTATGCGAATTCCGAAAAAATTTTTGGTATATGCCGGGGTTCGAACCTACGGACATCGGAATAATATTCCACCGGTTAAACCACTAGACCACCACGACTTGCTGCTAATGAATATTGCGTTGTAGGTGGTAGAGCCACGCTGAAGTTTTTAGTGGTGGTTAGCCAGCATGAATGGGTCAGCTCACTCGGGGTAGTAACACCCTCTCACAGAAAACCGACGTGAAGTAACAGTGCTTGCATTGTTGCGTTTCGTTCGGTCAGTGAGAGCGCCAGAGGCCCACTTCTCTTCCCCCTTCCCCATCCCCTCTCCCCTCAAACACAGGCTGGCAACGCACTTGCGACTTCTCTGGTGTTGCAAGTGTCTATGGACGGTGGTGATCACTTAATATCAGGTGACCCACCTGTTCGTTCGCCTCCTATGATATAAAAAAAAGGAGAGGTCATTTGAAATTTTAACGAATGAGGAACTTGTATAGAATTACGCTGGATACACTCTTAAATATAAATCTTATAAATAATTTGAACCCCAATATATTATGGTCTTTCATTGCGATTCTGGCATTACTGCTTAACTGCTTTGCCGATTTTAAGAACTGTTAATTTTTATCATTATTATTTACACTGAGGAAAAGAGAAGTATGTATAATATTTTACTGACTGTACTTTGTACTATATCTGTATGGAATGTGGTTGTAGCGCTAGTTTTTACTATGGAATAATTTATGTATATATAACTGCTGAATTAATTAACGTATGCCTTGTTGTGCATTAAAAAATCTTCCATGATACGTTTTGCTGGCAACGGGACTAGACTATGGACGGGAGCAATAGGTATACGTAGGTTATATTTTGAAAAATCTTATGATAACATTGCCCTTTCTATCATATGTTTTTAATATTTTTGTTTCAAATTTGATATATTGTTTTGTGTCTCTTTGGCCTCAACTAAAAATATGTATGTAAATGTTTAATGAAGTTGAATTTTTCTTTGTCTTTTAATGATGATATAAAAGGAATAAATTACAGCATAATTATGGATGAACTTTATGTGTGAACATAGCGCGTATTAATAGAAAATTTAAGTAATAAAATAAAACAAAGTTTTTTCGTTTTATATATTTTAGGTTTTTTGATCACAATTTTACCCGAATAGAATAGAATAGAATTGCTTTTCAACAGCAGGTATAGGAACACACCCTTAGATGCTTAGTTACTAGTAGTAGTTAGCAAATTTTAAACTTGTTAGTAGTAGCTAGTAAGGTAGGCATTAGAGCAGTGGTACTCAACCTTTTTATTTAAACCGACCACAAACTTATTTCACTCTTGGTGTCGCGGCCCGCAAACTACAAATACTTAAGTATTAAATAAAAAAACGTAATTTCAAATTATCAACGTATTAATATTGTGAAAAATGGTTGTCCAATAAAACAACCTTATATCATAAGAAAAGCATTGCGGTCGGGTTATCTGGGATCTATTTAATTTACTCAGCGTGCTCATAGTTTTTCTGATGGACACGAAATTTAAAGTAAACGAAAATAAAGTATAATCGGGTGGGCCAACTACAAAGACCCGGTGGGTCGCAGGTTCACTATAGCTGCGTTAGAGACAACCCTAACATATTTCGTCACGATGTTTTTATTTCGCTGAAAACACAGGCTCGATGTAGGAATTTGAATTACCAATGCTTCACTCGTTATTGCATATATAGTCATAAAACTTAATCAGTGTTAATTCAATGACGTAATGAATGAAACCATTAAAATAAACCAGTTATCAACGCTTTTCGACCGCCCAGTTATTTATTAGTCAGTTCCAACTGACTCTACATCTTTTCTACAGTTTTTTTTATGCCTGTCGTTGGTTCAAGAGAAATTACAAGGTAGATGATATGGTCAGTGTGGGAAAAAACGTACGCTAATTATCACAATACGTTAAAATTGATATGCGATTAAATAAATTAATATTTAATTCTCGTCAAAGGTTAGAATTACTCACAGAATGTCTAATCTAATGTTTTTTTAATAAAACTAATTCAGCACTCGTTACATATTTCCTAGTATCGAAATAAAGTGTGCTGCCCATACTATACCTGAATGGAATGGATTTATTGTTCGAAATGCCCTTATTTAGTACGTTGTCTTCTACATTACGTCAAACATTCTATTTTGAAATCGATGCCTATTTGTAGATTAAAAATATAATGTCAGTAATTTTTATTATAATATAATTGAGTGATATATTATACTAGCTTCTGCTTGCGACTTCATCCGCGTGGAAAACTACTTTGGGCTAAGGCTAACACACAGCGGAAGCTCTCAAAAGGAAAAAAACTCGAAATTGAAACATTCTTAATTGGTGCTCCACTCCTATTCGGTTTTAGCTTGATGATATATAGCATATATCTTTCCTCGACAAATCACCTATAAAACACTTAAATAATTTTTGAAATCGGATCAGTAGTTCCTGAGATTAGCGCGTTCAAACCCTCCAACTTTGCAATATTGATATAAATTAGCTTTTGTTCGAGGCTTCGCCCGCGTTAATGTAGATCTGTTTTATCGCTCAGGAACAGTATTTTTTTTAGGTGGAAGGTACCCTATGTCCTTTTCAGTACCCTTGACAATGTGTATGCAAAGTTTCATTATGATCGGTTGAGTAGTGAAGGTGTGAAAGCATAACAAAAAAACAAACTCATATTTACTTTTTTAATATTAGGTAGGAGTTCGGATATTACTTGGGATTAATTATAATTATTCATTTCAATAGAGATCAATGTAAAATCCAAAAATAATAACGTTTTTTATTTATTTTTAAACAATTATTTCGCTGTAAAAACGAAATAATCATGACTATGAACGTGAACTGATTTTTGATTCTCAATAACTTTCAAATCAGTAGGTAAATTTATCATAAAAATATAATAAATGTTTTATGTAGATTGTCAATTATTCTATGAGAATTTGTTTTAGTCATTTTAAGACGATGATCCATCAACGAGTTATACGGAGATATTTCAAGGCTTAACAAAAAATTTCTCATATAATTTATATGGAAATTTGTTGTTATTAATAGGTTTTTTGTCATCGTCGAATACAAGATTCCTTAATTATTATTTAATAAACACGAAATGTAAATTTTGAATGTTGTACGAATAAATTTTAAGTGTAAATTCTTTAAAATAAACATATTTCGATTTTATTGTATGGAATTCGTTACGTCTTTATACACTCAAACTGTCCAAGACTATTGTGTTCAAAATCTTATACGTTGACGAAATTTAAACATAATTAATATTTTACACGTTACGCGTGACGGCTTATTTAAATATTAGAATATTATTACCGAAAGTTTTTCTTAAATTCGAATAAAATAAAAGAACAAAGTAAAAAAAAAGTATTTTAGTGTAAATTCGGGAACGATACTTAATCAATGCCATCTCGGTATATCGCGGATTGTAATACGTACTCATTTGTAGAGTATTGATAGACAACTTTAAAATTAACCTTTGTACTGTCCTTACTTATAATGAAGAACTTATAATGAACCGGTTAACAGAAAAAATTTAAAAAAAGTTTAAAAAAATACGTATTAATTACGTAAAATTAAAAAACTTGAACAGTAACAAATTACGTAATATAAAATTATATTTAAAAAAATATAATTATTTAATGACATGACAGTGAAACAATACGCTACGGCTCTACATTTTGCGCCTAGCTATGCATTCTTCCCGATGAGCTTTGCCAAGCGGAAAATCCGCGGTGAGCATCACAGGGTTTCGCAGGCTAGGTTTGAAAACGCTCCTCAGGGTAGATACACTATTACACGTCTACCCAATTTGGAGGATATTACACAATTACGTACATGTATTGGACTTTCATTCCATATGACACAAATATTAACTGGACACGGGTATTATAAGCAATACCTTAATCGCTTTAAGATTATTGACTATAACACCTGGCCCTGCGATAACACATCTGTGCAAAACTTTGAACACTTGCTTCAAGATTGTCCCAGGTTTAGCACAAAGAGACTAGAGCACATATTGCTTTGTGATAATCTTCATATATGTCCATTAGATTTTTTGGGATTGATGGAAAAGCAGTCTGCTATCAGATCGTTCGATAATTTTGTCAAGTATGTGATTACTAATTAAGACATTTAACAGACTTTGAACTTACCACGACTCTCTGACTTGCATCTAAATCATGACTGACATATTATCTTGGTGACTTTTGTATTATGCTAATGCAACGCGTCAAGGAAGTGAGTAGTGAATCGTATGACATTGCGCTACTCTCTCCCTTTATATTGCCAATTCCAAACCAACAAAATTTAAAAAAAAAATACATGATCCGTTTTAAGATCTGAGTCTTAAAAAATCAGCCAAGGAGTAAGTAACTCTTTATAAAGTGGCCTGTTATGGTAATTGAGTATAACTGAAAAGCTATAAGTAGGTATACTTGAACGGCAGTGACGGGCCTTCTCCCTCATTGTAAAGTCAGCACAATCACGATAAACAATGGTGTATTTTTCATGATAAACAAAAGTCGATATGAAAAAATGGGAATATTAAAAAACGTTCATTTACCACAATATAAGTAAGTATGGTAGTTATATATATATATATATATACAAAAATTAGTTAGTACCTAATTCGTACTAACATTATAATTGCTAATGCGGGTTTTTTGTTTCTTATGGTTTTACACCTAAACTACGAAACCATTCACCATGATATTTTGCATACATATTGTCAATAATACAGACAAGGACAAAGGGAACAATTTATCTACAAAAAATTTAGTGCTTCCGAGGGATACTTCAAATCCACATCAATTATCAATCTGCATCAATTAAATTTACTGTTAAGCTCTCATGTCCAGATAGTATCCCATTGATAATTTGGTTTTGGGTAAAGTCTGTGATGAAATGAGATGACAGTCAAACAGTTCAATGAAATACGCTACCGAATGAGACCATCAGTTCAATTTACTTGCCTTGACAATTTGATAACAAACAGCTCATTTATTAGTTTAAATTCGTAGTTACGAGGAGCGACATATTGATCGTATAAAAATAAGCACGTATCTTAGGCACGGGTAACTGCTGTTTTGAGCCACACCGTTTCCCAAAAGTCAGATATATATTTAGATGATTTTATTAATAACTGATTTTTGCATTAAATTCCACGCGAACGCAGTTGCAGGCACTGTTAGTTACATGATAAGAATTTAATTTTTTTTTTTGTTTAAGAAGTGTTATCAAGTAACCGGTTATATACTCTATACTAATATTATAAAGAGGTAAAGCTTGTGAGGTTGTAGAGGGTAATCTCAGGAACGACTGAACTGATTTTAAAAATTATTTTACCAATAGAAAGCCACATTATTTGTGAGTGTCATAGGCTATATATTAACCGGGAAAATGAAAATACTTATTTGTGGTAGTCGGATTTGCAACGTAAGACGGAGAAAAAACGGACGAACGAAAACGTTTCTTACGAACGCTGCCTTAACTATGAGAGATATATGATTAAGTTTTAGAGAAAAGTTGTAGAGCTTGATAATTCCTACAAAAAAGTCAACGACGGCATATGTTTAACTTTTATATTTAAGTCACAAAAAGTTGTTTTTTATATAAAAAAAAATATTAAGTTATATTATTATCAACAACAATTATGAATTCTTATCAATAAGTAATGATATAAAAACTAAACCACAGCAACGCGTGGCCGGGTCAGCTAGTACATAAATTAAGCATCACATATTAAAGAAGTTTTAAAATTAATTGCAATATTTATATTCGACAAGCCAATCATCGAGTACAACGTAATTCAAACGTAAAATGAGTAAAATTTTAATGTTTTTGTAAGTAACGATAACTTATTAGGCTCAAGGCTTTCAACATCGAGACTGCATTACCTCGATCACCAAGTGAAACGCCACATGAATAACTTAAATTGCTTTACTTAATTTACAAATAGCTCTTATTATTAATTAACATTATTTACGTAACGGTCTTCTTATTATTATTTTATCTTTAAGCTATTTTTTATATCCACTAAATGTGGTCAAGTCTGGTTTATTTTATTTCTAGAGCGAAATAATAATCGGCGGGTTTTACTCAAATTCAATACGATCTTGTCTCATTCTGTGAAATTGATATATTTCTGCTTACCCTAAAAGAGATGCATGTCTACAATTTTGTATTTGGAATTGAACATCTCATATAAAAAATTGAATGAACTTAATAAATTGAAAACTATCTTTAGACAATATAATGCGTTTTGCAGTGACCCGATTCATTTTATCTATTGCTAACACACGACCCAACACTTCAAAATCGTTAATCAAAATATAGTATGAAAATTAATCAAAATAAAAAATAACTTATGTTATTCAGGAATAATATAACTTCTGATTAGTTAATTATTTTTGAAATCGCATTGGTAGTCCGGACATTCAGAAAATTCCTTCTTAGAAAAATAAACAAACTTCATCTGCTTTTTTTATACTGCAAATAAAGTTAATAAAGGAATCAGTTGTCATTATATGTAATATTTATTAAGATGGATTTATTTAAATGTTGCTGTCACTATCTCTCTCAAATTGAGAAAATTGATTTTGGTTTTCCATAAGAAACTACTTCTTAACTGGAAATTATGTACACGTAAATATGTATTTAATTCCAGAAGAAAACCTTCAGATTCAATTATAATTATTATTGAATTCGATTATTAATTAAATGTGAATAATATCAATAGGTGATTAGGTAACTTACGTTTTATCCATTCATATTAATTTGACTATAGCTCGATATAGACAAAAAATAAAATATGCACCAAGTGTGAGTTGCTATAATGAATTAATATATATATGTTTAAAGGATTACATAAATATAATGGAATTAATATTTATATAATACTGATTATATTGATCTGAAAGTCGTTCTACAATTCTTTATATATTTATAGTAAACTCTTGACTATATAAAATATAACTATTTTTAACCCAAAGACTTATAACATTCCAGAAAATAATAATTGAATTGTGGACTTGTGTTTACAGTGATAAAGTTATTTATACCTATATGCCTATATGATTCAAACTATGCTATATTAATGGTAAAGAACTTGACACGTTTATACCTATGCAAGTTCGATAAACTGGTAAATGGCATATTTTCAAGGTTATTTTTTCTATTGTATTTTATTCCATTCTTTTATTGTAAATATAGAATAATAATATAATAAACTTACCGTACAAGGGTCCAACCATAAGTAAATATAATATTAGTACTAAAAATATTTGTATTCTTCCATCATATACACGAGGTCTCACCGCAACCATAACTGTAGTACCAACGAGTTGTAATACATCACGCAAGGTTTTCCACTTTCTATTTTCTGTCACGTCACTATTACTCTTGCTTTCTTCAGTTGATAACACATCTTCGAGTCTAAACAGGCCGTACAAAAATGATGACGTGTGCACTACGAGAAGTAAACTAAATACTCCATAATATCCTGTAGCTCGTAACAGCACACCACTGAGAGCGGTGCCAGTCGGTGTTCCAAGGGTTACGCAAATCGTAACGAGTCCCAAACGAAACGTTCTGTTCTCTACACTCGTCCTGTCGGCCATAAAACTATACATTCCTACAAATATAATGATGTAACTACCACTAAACGCGGCTGGTAACGCTTCTATCAGCACTGTCCCTGTTAATGATAATTCTTTAAAATAATACGTTGCTAGTAATAATCCTATATTACATATTATCTCTCCGGTGAATGGGAATAGAATACATATTTTACGTTTTTTATATTTATCACTCCAGGCTCCGACAAAAATCACTAAAACAGCCGGAATTGCAGTCTGTAGGGGAAATTTCCAGGCGATAACTTTAGCGACTAGGGACTGAACGTTATTGCTTTCAGTCTCTAACCCCTCCGTATCGCGATCTCTTATACGATCGCAAATCTCATCGCCGTAGTCAAAATTCACTCTGCATGCTTTCTCAAGGTGCATGTTCTGTACTGCTAGTGAGGAGATCGCAGTGCACATCATGTACGCAAAAAGGCATGGCTCGACCGTAGTCTCCCGGAGAATATATTTAAATTTTTTAATAGCATTTTTTGATTTCTCCCTCCACGATTCTTGAGAAGTGCCGGTGAGACGTATGTTCGAGTTGGTGAGGTCGTTCACATTACAAATATTTTCAGTGCTTGCAATCATGCTTATGATAGTAAAAGTAAGAGTTCGATGTTTTGCTTAAACATTTAATTCACACACCGTACTGTACGTCGCTAGCTCTGAATGGTGACTATACGATTAATCCGTGGCTTTTCGATAGTCGTTTCCAAAAACCTGAGCAGTAAATGTAAGGTTGTAAAATGAAGCGCGATATCAGAGTTGCTCGGTGCATATGAGCGGCTCGCATCTCGTCTGCTACGATAACACACAGGTCTCTCACTGTCGACGACACCACTTTTAATAAATATATACCTCATTTATCTTTTACCTTGAGTTACGCATCAACCGACATTGTTCTTCGATATATTATATACTCGTACGTATAGTCGCTTATTGACGCCTAACAACTGTACAAAGTAGGGGCGTTTTAAATGAAATAGTCATTTTTAAAATGTGTTTGAGTCGTTTGTTATCGGGGATCGTTACATACGTCAATGGAGTTCAATAACATCTATATTTGATATTATTCTATTTTTAATTTATTTTTTAAATTAGGTAGCGCGCTTTTGCATATTATTATCTAGAATAGAAAGATGTTATTCATGAGAAAAGATAAGGTTGTTGACCTTTTTAATAACTCCAGAAACACGTTATGGCCAGGTCCGACATTTTACTTTCTAAACGATTTATGCTTACATAGAATTCTTCCCGACTACGATACAACACGAGACCGGATGCCAAAATAAATTTTGACCATTTCTGGATACATATCTACATTGCGAGACTTTCTCTTCTCTGTTTAATTTTTTTGTACAACCGGTTTGTTTGGTATTCATTCAACTCATATTATTTAACGCCCCCGCAACAAAATAAAGTCTGCGTTTTGCTGGTATCAGTGTAGTCGTTCAAAATTACACTATATTAAAGATGAAATTTATAGTTGCAATTTGTTGTAGTTTTAGCAAATTTGATACTGACCCATAGTATTCCCTCGGCTACTTTACATACCTATAGTTATTAGAGGTCGGGCAAGTATTAGATTTTTTTGTAATTTCTGACCCCCCCCCCTCCCCTTTCACCAAAAGTAAGCAAAGCTTTTACCCCCCTATCAAGCTCTACTCCACCCCCCGTTATTCCCTCTCTCTCAACGTCTAAGCTTTACAGAAAATTCGAAAAAGTGAATAATAAATATTCCTGACGTCATCACCACCCAAACCTCCCATCCCCTATGTCATCAAAAATAAGCAAATCAAAAACCACCCGTCCGCTTTAGTACTTACATAATACTTGAAAGACCCCATTTCTGTGGTTATTATTATTTATTACATTTAATATTATATATGTGCTTAATTATCACAAATTAGTATTTTTTTATTTATTTGTTTGTGACGAATATAGTTATAGATATTTACAAAATATAATACCTTAAGGGCGCTTTCAGTTTAAGCGGTTGGTATCGGACTGCTACCGTGCGAGAGCAGGGTGGTTAGCGCACTGCACTCGGCCGGTTAAGTTTTTCATACAAAGTGTGTCGAACCGTGAACGGACGAGTGCAGTCCGGCGCACGTCCGTTGGCAGGACGTCAACAACGCGAACGCCATGTGCCTCTTTCTTGATTTACTAGTGAGGAGGGCACATCGCGTTTTGCATTTTGTAAAATAAATAACTTTGCCTACTTTCTTATAATGGACTAGTTGACCCGTGCAACTTCGTCTGCACCAAATCGGTTATTATCGGTTTCAATTGTATTTTTAAAAGCAAATAATCTTAAAAAACCTAAAACACGATTGCAGCGACATCTAGCACTCCCAATTGTGAATCCAAACTATCCAGGGACTCATTCAAACATGTACCCAGTTGGTATGTGAGAGATTTTTTAAAATAAGCCTAGAACCTGTTCGCAGCATTACCTAAAGTGTCCAATAAAGGTCAAAACTAACTTACATATATTGCCGATAAATGTCTTACCAGTACCCCTTGTAACTTCATCAGTTAACATACTGTAAAAATTAAACTTTATCTACATTAAATTTCTATTTTGTTTTAGTTGTATGTTGTATAACAATTTGTAAAGTATACGTGAAATCTGCATTCAATCTTAATTTTGTCAAATTTATTTTACTTTTGATATATAAACCACCTTTTTCCCTGAGATACTGAACTTGGGATAATATACGAATTTTTAAATCGATCAGTAGTACCAAGGATTCCCCGAAAACAAAACTTTACCTCTCTTTATAATATTATTATAAATACAACATAGTATGGTAACTGCAAAAACCTCAACTGATTATTTTAATCGTAGATTCACAAACCTGAACTCAACTACTTCAAGGCTCAACAATATTTAGAAAACTAATTTTATCAAATATCGCAACAACACGTACTGATAGAACTCTGACTGAGATTTACCTTCTACAATGCAATGTAACTATTATCCAGGTTTATGTTTCACAAAAAATCTTGTCACCTTTGTTTAGTAAACATTTTTTTATCCAATAAAATAAAAAATAAATATAACAACATATAATTTTCGTTTACACATATTTTTCACATGTGGTTGATAATTACGCATAAAAAAGTCATGTAGCCGTAGCTCAGTTATAACGTACTGGACATTGTATGGTCCGACGGAGTCGACGGTTCGGAACGTAGCGATAATTTTTTTTTGGTATTTTTTTAAGTAGCATATGGAAATATACCTTAATTTTTTAGCTAATCTGTCTGCTATATATAGCACAAAAAAAATTACCAAAATCCGTCAAGAATTTCATTACCTATAAATTTTTGACTTTCGTCCGTTATCCTGGAGAATCGTTTTATGGGTCAAAAAGTATCCTAGATGTAACCTTGTAATATTAGTTATCACTGTGCCAAATTTCATCAAAATCGGTTCAGTACTCTCTGAGTTATGCGTGATTATTTTTGGCTTCTATATCGAAAACAAAGTCTACCCCGATTATCATTTTCAAAAAATATTTAATGTATAGATTTGGCCTTGTTACAGTTTTATTATATGCATATATATTATAATAATCTTGTTATTTAAAAGGCTTAAAATTACTATTTGAATAATTTAACCTATTTTGCTAATCACCTAATTTTGTATCTCATAAAGTTGATGCTAACATCTGCTCAATCTTATCTTATACAAATAAAATGAGAGGTCCGGCTGGCGTTGTACTCGAAAAGTACTGGATAGATTTATATCAAATTCTTTTAGTTGTGCTTCTAAGATACTCTGTCGTTATCTACAAAAAATATCACCATAGCTTTATCTATACATATAATAGGAATGTAAATCTAACTTGTCTCTGCTTTTTAGATTTTTGAGAAAAAATTGTTACATGTATCTTGAAATAAGTAATAAAATACATTTCAATCATTTTTAGAAATGTCTGTCTGTCTGTTTGTTTGAACACGCATAAAGCATATCCTCGAGTAACATTTAGTCTTAGTTTAATTAAAATCGGTTTACTTTATCAAAAGTTATTGTAATTTTAATTACGACGCGACTTAAGTACGAAAGATAAGGTAAATGGGTTTAATACATTCAGATGATTTTATTAGTCACTGTTTTTTACATTAGGCTCCACGTGGACGGAGTAGCGGGCACAGCTAGTGTAATATAAAATTTATTACATTTTTAAGAAACTAGGCTTTTCATAAGTCCTTCGCGTTCGACGATGTTCTTCGCAAGGAGAAGTAGAGCAAACGGTGTGGAGCTTATTTTTTCCTCTGTACATAAAATATATTGTATACGATAATAAGTGACTCACGCTAAGTCATCGGTATCAATCTAGTGATAAATATTAAAAGATAAAGCAAGCTTCATGTTCACAGTGAAAAATATGAAACATGGTGAAAAAAAATAATACCGATAAACATTTATTATTTAGTCATTAATTTTTTTTTTGCATCAGCACATACATTTGTGGGGTCAATATCATGGCAGAATGTTTTTGCAAACGGTATAACCACACATGTAAATAAATAACATTTCAACAATATTGTAAGTATGCGGCTGCCTTTTACTTGTTGGCGCCATTAACGATGCCGAAAAATACGCAATGCGTTGTAAAAAACAGGTTCGGGAACAAAGAAGCGAAGCAATTTGTGTGGAGTTACACCTTATAAATATTCAAAGTGCTGATGCGAAACCTAACGGTTGATTGTGTGAACGAAAATAAAGAAAATGATTGAAAAAGCTGTGTAAATATTTACAGAATGAAATTATTTTTGTAAACAATCTATTCATTACTAGGCACCTTCCTTCAAGTTTACCACACAAATACATTCTTCATTTATAACAACGCTGGCATAACTCAAAAATGGTCAGTTTTGCAAACTTTTTTCAAATTTACAACTGTATTTCGCCATTCTAAATCGCGGACTTGCAACAATTGTTCACTCTTCCAGTTTTGAAATAAATATTCTGTCGTTTTTATTTTAAAAAAAATCCGATTCTTCTGCGCTATTCGACGCAAAAATAGTTATCCTAGTAAGCGATACGATAAAATATTCATAAAGAAAAGAAGCACAGTAATATCGTCTTTATGCGGAAATATAACTGACTAATTGGATTCGCTTAGTCCACTTTTTTATTCAATAACAATCATTCGTGGAACGCAAAATGAGGTTTATGAAGTAGTCTGAATATATTAACTTTAAAAAAAAAGACATTTTACGTAGTTTTCTTTGTTTTATATTAGATATTAGCTAATACCTGCTCGTCTACAATGTTTAAAATATACTTTATGTACGTATAAAAAACTATAAAGAATAGATGACAAAAATTTATTTTGCTTATAAATTTTCTTTGTAAACAATGTTATCGTTCATTTCCCCTCACCTGCGTATGCGTACGACACCGTTTGCTCCAATTCTCGACGGCAAAAAAACACACCTTTGAAAACATAGCGTATTAAAAATCATAGTTTCTGAAAATTTTAATATTAAATGAAGATATCGAAACATTTTTTCGATAAGGGCCAAGTAGGAGTATTACCTATATGTATAAGAAGTAAAACTAAAAACATCATCAAAATATATCCAGTAATTTTTGCGTGATGCGTGCACAATGGCTGACTTCCATCATGTTATTTATATATAGAAGCAATGATATTATAACTCTTTTTACTTATAATATCATTGTATAGAAGATATTAAAATACGTTCCGAGCATGAAACCTATATAAAGTGGAACCTTGGTAAAGCGAACCCCGATAAATCATAAATCTTCTTTACGACTTGAAAGAAGCATTGGTTCCTTGCCCTTCAAGTTACAATACATCCATTACTCAAAATCTGTGTCCTCGACAAGTCATAATAATTAGTATTTTTCCACATCGATTCAATACATCAATTCTACATACAAGAAAGTATATTTAATCTTATTATCTCGAATACATCATTGTTTTATACGAATACCTCTAAAACTCAATTTTTAAGCTTTCAGGTTTAAGAATATTGCGGCCAAAACACTTTCTTTGAAGTAATTTCTACTTATCTCTATAACAAGATTTTTTACGTAAGCATTGTAACCTAAAATTACATAGAATAGAATCTAAACCACTGCAAGTCAATAATTTAATAATAAAAATTTCGTAATCTCTATAACTCCTTGAAGTTCTGGTTACCAAGGCTTTACTTTACTTGCTGTATAATTGGATGATGTTATCTTGTAAGCTAGCAATACTTTTTTTAACGTGGCGAGATTCTTGGACACCTGGTCTCTTGGGGGAGAGGTGGGTGATGTCAGACTCTTACTAATTAACACCCCACAGTGAACTGTTTGCCGCGCTAATGGGAGCCATGAGATTCCGCAAGCATGCACAGCGATATTCTGGTGGCAAGACCTAGGGCGAATCCCCACCAACCATTTGGGAAAGCCTGGTCAAACTGTTTCTCTATCTACAGAATCAGTGCAATAGAAGAAGACGCCTACAGTATAGTAACTTTTTACCTCTCTCCACCATAAGGACCTTCGTCTGTGGATTTTTAGACGAGGTTGAATCCCCAACTCCCTGTAACCATACTGACAACCAAAAAAAAAATGAATAAGCGCAGATGGATCGATTAAAGATAAAACACATTCGTCGTGGCCATTAAGAAGAAAGTTTTGATATTAAATATAGTATCGCCATGCCCTTGCTTTGTTATTTTGTTTATACAGCTCGTTAAATTTATTTGATTTCTTTTTTAAAATGCTAAATATATATAAATGATTTGTTTTCGATAGGAAATTGAAAGAACTTTTTTTTATAAATAACTGTTACGCACTTACTTCTCTAGGCTTAAATTAAACTTTGCGTAATTCTTAAAAATTTCTTAGGTATTTCTACCTTGGAATGGAATTCGGTATCTTAACTCTGCCCTCTCAATATATTCTTGTTAATTAAATGTATGTCCACAAAAGCTTAGATATGCTGGATCTAGACCTGCATAATTTAAATACTAGAAACAACAACAAATTGGTCATTCCATGCTTCAGGCTCACTAAATCCAAAAACAGTTTTTTAGGTAATAGTGTTAGGTTTTATAACAAAGTCCTAAAACACATTACCGATTTGCCGGATAGCGAGTTCAAGAACCATGTCAAGCGGGTTTTAATATCTAAAGGCTATAGGGTGGATCAATACGTGAACGATTGTGACGTCTGGAAATGACGCCCCTCTCTGTGCATACACTAATAACGAATGTAAATATTTATGTTTTGTAAAAATATATGACATGGAAAGATAAACCAGATCGAGTTTCTCTTGTTCTCAATGACTGGGTTGTTCTCCGAACCGGTGGTAGCTTTGACGTTCATAAGCGCCTTCCCAGGGCCTAAATTGAATAAAGGATATTTTGTTTTTTTGTTTTTTTTTTTTTTGAACGAAATGTAATAAGCTATATATTTGTATGAATTTTTATTTTAGCATTCTAAATGTTGTCCTAAGTCTATAGAAATAATGAAAATTGCCAGAATTTAGTAATTTACAATATAACAAGTATGCAAGCTAATATCGATATTAGATCGTAAATACCATTTGGTGCCCGTTTTTCACGTTCATAAAAATGTATGGTCAGTTCAGTGAATTTGAAAATTGTGCATGTGTAGTAGTACTGATTGTCATATTATTATCGACTAGCTTTTACCCGCAGCTTCGTTAGCTGTTTATGTACTTTTATCTAGATGAAAGGAATCCTATATCCATTTCTGTATTCCAGACAACGTATATTTAAAATTTTATGGTGATTGGTTGAGTAGTTAGGATGTGTAAGCGTAACAAACAGATAAACAAACAAACTAATATTGACATTTATGATATTAGTTAGGATAAAAGGTTTATTATCTTGTTAACAGCAAAACAGTCGAACTAATTTTAATTTAGAAATTTGACGACCAGTGCGTATAACGGATATCAACATTCCAAGTACGGATATGAAAATTAGTGCTTAAATCTAGCACACTATAATATTATAGTGGATGTTTTTTTTTAACTTTATTTTTGGCAACCAATCTTTTAGATTATTACTGCCATTGTCGAGTAGTTAATAGTATTACAAGTTTTTTTTCTATTCCATTTTCGGCAACCAGTCTTCTAGTAGACTATTGCTGCATTGTCAAGTGAGTATCGATATTACAAGTTTCTTGATATAATTTCAATGAACTAACAAGATGGTGGCCTTCTTGTTAGAACTTTCCATGGAATTTTTGTGGCATCTCAAAATTCATGGTCCGTGGTATTATTTTCCATTCACTTCACTTATGCACAATAAACAAACTATATTACATAAAACGCCACCAATTTTACACAATATAGAGTCAACTAACACAAGATTATGAATAAAAAATAAAATCCACTAGCTGACAGACCAAGATTCCGCCAAAAACTCCATAGTGGATGTTCATTTGCACTTCCGCCTGGAATTAATTGACCACTACTACGTGTCATCTCAATAAAAATAAAAGGAAAGAAATAATTAAAACCGCGTTTCTTGGTTGATTTTAATTGTTTTAGAAAGAATAAAGCTTTTTTATTGCAGTGAGACGTAGTAGTGCTCAATCAATTCCAGATGGAAGTGCAAAGTAACGTCCACTATAATATTTAATGATAGATTTCCGCAAAGTAACGCCTACTTCAATCAGATATCTAGCACACTATGTATCATTAACTGATTGCTTGAAATGTTGAGTTTTTGTCGCCATATAGGTACGGTTTATTTGTATACAATGCTTCTTTATATTTTACCTGTATACAACAATGAAAACATCGATTTGTAAACATAATTTAGTGTTGGGGTTTCTTGTAGCTACAACCCGTAAGTTTGAGAATTTGTCAACGAGTACCTATAGACGTGTTCCGGTAGTTGTACTTAGTTAATCTTACCCGAAATTTAACGTGCTATAACGTGTTAGGCTAGATCATGAGCTAACATCGGGTGAAATTGTGGTGGTCGAACCTGTATAATAAAAAAACGAAGATTAACTCTAAATATTAGAAAGGAAATTGTTATGGAAATCATTTGTATTGTTATAATGAATAGGTGTATTATGAATATTTGATATTATACAAATTTTTACATCTATAGAAAAATATAATTGAAATAAAATTAAGATAACTTAAGATGTGAAAACTTAACAAATAAACAAACTCGCTTTCGCATTTATAATATTAGTAAGGATTCTAAAATGTCCCTACGACCATATATATACAAAAGACTGCACATTTTAATTTAGATTATAGCATATAATCGGAATTTGACATTTTAAAGATGTTATTTAGCAGTTGCTATTATCGCTTTGCTCTTGCGAAATATATAATTTGGAGTTGGTTGATAAAATTGTAATTATTTTGAAATATGATTGCTGTTAAAATTTCGTCAGGCGCTGAACCATCTGTTCCTCTCGTATAAAGTACTGGGTTGACGTTTTCGAATTCGAAAATTTCGATGTACGCACTGCGAAGTTGTTAAACTTTTCCGTCGAACATACCGATTCTGCTTTTAGTACGAAAACTTTGTATTTATTGCTAGTTGATACCAGCGACTTCATCTGTATCGTTATCTTTACGATATATATTATGTACAGAGAAAAAAAACATGAGCAACAGACCACTTGCCTCATTTATAAACGGCAAGAAAGCATACATCGCTAAAAGCCTACTGCCTATAAAAGACATAGTTTCTTAAAACTAATAAATTTATATTAAATTAAACTATCGCGATGTTTTTTTAGATAAGGTGCAAGAAATCAAAAAGCAAAAAAATAAAAATAATAACGACATCTATCTATTATTTTTTGCGAAAAATGACCACATTGGTAGACTTCTACGGTGTTATTACAAAAAAGTTAAATACGTATTGAATACTTGCTTTAAAAAGGTTTCGTATTAAATACACCGCGCTCGCCCGAGGCAAGTTCGCGTTATCCCTTTTCGCAACTCTAACCTAACGTAAACACAGCGAGACAAAAAAGCAAGATGGCGAACATTCAGCGACTGCGGTGCATTTAATTCGAAACCTTTTTAAAGCAAATATTCAATACGTATTTAACTTTTTGTAATAACACCGCTATAGTTTTATTTATATACCAGCTGACCCGGCCACGCGTTGTTGTTACTTAGTTATAATATGTTGAATTAAAATTGAAAAATAAATTCAAAATTAAAACTTGCCCCCATCTATGAGATATCTATATCAGTCGGTCCTATAGTTTTTAAACTAATTTAAAGCGCCATCTACTTGAGACTAATGGACTTACAAATAATAACAACATTGAAAATAATAAATTATTATTTTAATTACATTTGTAATTTAAAAATATTGAGGCCATTAATCTATACTTACTATACTAATATTGTAAAGAGGTAAAGTTTGTGACGTTGTAGGAGGTAATATCCAGATCTGCTGGTTGGATATCAAAAATTATTTCAGTTTAGATAGCTCATTTATCGAGGAAGGCTATAGGCTATATAACATACTAGCCGACCCGTGCCCACTTCGTTGGGCGGTAATAGGCATTATCAAGCTACAACTTTTCTCTAGAACTCAATCATATATATCTCATAATTAAGGCAGCGTTCGTAAGAAACGTTTTCGTTCGACCATTTTTCTCCGACTCCATAGATATTACCCCCTACAACGTCACAAACTCACAAACTTTACCTCTTTATAATATTAGTATATAGATTATAGCCCCTGCCCGCGACTACGCCCGCGTAGTAATAGTTACTACTCTGGGCTAACGCTGACACACAGCAGAAGCTCTAAAAAAACATCTCGATTTTGAAACATTTTTCATCTGTGCTCCGCTCCTATTGGCCTTAGCGTGATGATATATAGCCTATAACCATTCTCGATGAATGAGCTATATAACACTGAAATAATTATTCAAATCGAACAAGTAGTTCCTGAGATTACCCCTTACAACGCCACAACGTCACAAACTCACAAACTCACAAACCCACAACGTCACAAACTTTACCTCTTAATAATATTAGTATAGATATCATCTCACTAAGACCAATAGGAGCGGAGCAACAATGAATAATGTATCAAAATCGGGTATGTCTTTAGAGCTTCCGCTGCGTATTGCCGTTAGCCCAAACTATTCCACGGGGACGAAGTCGCAGGCAGAACCTAGTCAGCATATACATTATCCTATCTCTCAAGTTGGACTAAATTATACATAAATACCAACTTTCATGAAGATTGTTCGATTAGCGGACAAACATGAAACTGGATTTTTATATATTAAGAAGATAAAGACCAACAATTATTGGAATGTTAGTTCATTAATTAAAATTGATGAATTTACATGTAAACTGATAGCAATCAATAATGTAGGAAACAAGTACAAATTATAAAGACATAACATTTGTAAATGTGCTGTGATAACCTCCGGAACCACTGACCCGATTCTCAAAATTCTTTACTAATAGGAAACTACATTGCCCTTGAGCGCTATAAAGTATATTGTATTGTTGTAAAATATTGTGTGTTTTTTAAATTGTGTAAGTATTTTATGGTAACTAACGTGTCGCTAATCTCGAACGGTTCTACAGTATGGAATTAAATTATTTTTTTCTTGCTACAACGCTTATCACTTGACAATATTGCTCTAATTTAAATGTAGTTTTCAGGTCAATTTATGGAAGCACTCTGCTAGTTTACTTGGACTATACATGTGTCTTTATATTTTAAAACGAGTTAAATTCGATTTTAGTCGTTCCTAATAATTTAAGTTGTTTTTCAAGATCTTTAAATTTCGTACATGTGAAATATGTCGAATAATAATAGAAAAACTAAAAACCTTATAGACGGATAAATTTTCGTTTTCAGTGTATAAAAACAGGAAATCTTAAGAAAATACACATGTTATATGAACGACTATAATTGGGTTTAGCTCATTTTTTAAAATGTAACGACACATAATATGTCTTTATATTTTTCTAAAGATGCTAACCAACCAGCATATAAAAATTACAGCTTACATAAAAGGCAGCTATTCTAACCCGGATTAGTATGTAATTTTTTACTCGATTCTTGGTTAAAATTAAAATAAATTTAGCATTTAGTCGCATTTTCCGGTACTATAATGGTATCTGTATCAATAAGATTTAGTATTTAATAGATTAGTCTCAATATAAAGCATCTAAAACAGAGTTCTGTGCTATGCTGAATATGAAAGACGCCATCCATGAATACGTCGTAAAATAGATGAGAGTTTAATATTTCATGATACGAGTGCGTAAGTATTAACTTATGAATCAAGGTGACACTGTAATGTAATATAACAATTAATGTACGTTAGACATAGGTATTAAAATTAACATTATCAAGAAGGAATGTCCAGAATTGCCAGATACAATTTCAGGCACTCGGGTCAACAGCAATAGTTTGCAGAATTAATAAACTAATAGACTCGGATCATATATGAAAATCTTGTTAATTTTATAGTTGTTTTAGTAATAGATATTTACCGCTCGCCAGTTTCCGTTTATCTTGCATTTCAATTTAATGATTATAGGCTGCAATTTGAGGAGTGACCTGGAAGAGGCTGTCACCCAAGTGCTGTAGATTGGAACACATCAAATCGAACGCTGGTACTTTGCGACTTACCACAATTAAACCGTGTACAGAATCTTTTAATCTCTGATCACAAAATAACTTACTTTATTTAATATTGGTAATAATTACTAAATAAGTATAAATAAAAATATATAATACATCCAGTAATCTGCGAATTTTGATGATATTATATTTTTCAAGTTTTTCTTGTCAGTTCACTTTTTTTGCCAAAACCATACTCAAGTTTATTGATAGTTGATGATGATCATTATTATCATCAGCTTGTAAGAGATCTACTGCAGGGCCATATGCCTCTTCCCGAAAGCTAACCCACGAGGTATTGACGGTTTTAAAATTTCGGAAATCCAGAATTCTATATTTTCCACATACAGTAGTAATACAAGAACCCTGTACCCAAGACCCAAGTACCCTGCGTCCTTCTCTGTACTCCTGTTTCTGTCAAATCGAATGCACAGTTTCATGACGGTCGGTTAAGTCGTTAACGCGTTAAAGCATAACCAACAAACTCACATTTACGTTCATAATACAATTTAGGATATCCAGTTTTATAATAAAATCTGTTATAACTATATATAATATGATGTTTAAGAGTATTTAAATTATTCCGCTAACTCATATTTAGTAATAATATAGATGCATATTATATTTATAGAAAATAGAGATAATTAACGCACCGTAATCAAAAACAAATATCTTTCGGGCACTTGCATTGTTATTGCTAACTAAATATCATATAGTGGTTTTATATTTTATTCATAGTCTTCTGTTATTGTATTTGGCTTTATATTTTGTAATATTGGTGACGTTTTAAGTGATATAACTTAGTTTTTATGCACAAGTAAAGTGGATCAAAAATAATCCCACGGACTATGGATTCTGACTTGCCATAAAAACTCCCTAGAAGGTTCTAACAAGATGGCCACCATATTGTGGAATGATCACAAGAAACGTGGGTAATTTCGTATTAAAGCCACAGCAGTGCGCACGACCGAACCGATTTATTTTTCTCAATTTTCGCGTTTTTTAGGTTTAATTTTCGGTTAGGTTAGACTTGCGAAATAAAGATAGCTCGAATAGGCTTGCAAAAAAAACCTTAGAGATACAATAAAATAGTGTACAAGAAATTTATATATCTTAAATTGTCCACCAGGGATTTTATTTATGATAATGATATATTATGATTATTTCTAGCTCCTGAAAACAGCACAACCACCACAGTGACCATTTTTATCACTTACAGTAATAAAAGTATAATGGATTATTTGCCAATCTATCATGACCAGTATATTGTTAATCTTATTAAATTTAATAAGCTAATTACGATGGGCATCTAAAGTAGAACAAAATTATATATACAACCATTGACATATAAAAACCCAAGACACACAGTCTCGAATAAAAGTAGCGTTCAAAACCGTAACTCCCCACATACGTGGTTTTGCAAATTCAACCATACCTGAATGATTTAAAGTTGTTTTTACAAGGAAGCAAGCGACGTGAGACTATGAAATGGCGGCATAATCCAAAATTATGCTCTCATTTTTGTGTTTTTTTGTGTGCGGTGGCAGCTTGTGTTTGGGCCAAGAAGGGGGGAGGAGGGGGAAGGGAGGGGGAGAGTGAAGGTGGGCCTCCGGCGCTTTCACTGACCGAACGAAAGGCAACAATGCAAGCACTGTTACTTGACGTCGGTTTTCTGTGAGAGGGTGGCACTACCTCGGGCGAGCCGACCCATTCATGCTGAAACCAGTAGTAGCTTAAGCGTGGCTCTACCACCTACAGGACTAACTTGTATGCCGGCTGTGAGACGTTAAGTGTGCGTCTTGGGTTTTTGTATATCAATGTATACTACTTATGATTTTAGTGAATAGTTTAGAAAATATCACAGACATTAATTTAGATGAAAAAAAAAAGTTTATCAATGCCTAAAGTTACGAAGCGGCTTTGACTTTCACAAATTATTAATGTCAAAGCTACAATAAATTTGGATCGCTTAGTACATGCCGTGTTTAAATATTTGAACACTCCTGAAGCTACATTAGTTAGTGCATTACATCTTTGCGTAGCGAGCACGACTCACTAATCTTTAAGTAAATCTGAACCTTTTGGATTGATTACAAAATATTGTATAATTTAAATGATGTCCACGATATTGAAATTTACAAAGCTGTGACATAGTTATCATAGCTGTGCATATCTTTTGCGACTGGGTCCTTAACGGCGTCTCTTTGCTCTCTCTTGCTCATAATGAAAAGGAATCTGAAAAAAGTAAATTGAAATAATTATAAATTAGCGTTTCTTTTAAAGCAATTCCAAAATCAAAGTAAAAGTATTTTCAATTCTAATCCGTTGTTTGAGGCTATTATAAAAATATACTAGGTTAGTGGAGATGACACAGTCTTTCCCGATATTATGGACTTTGTATTGTTTACAATATATGATGGAAATAGACAAAATGCCGTTGTCCCTCTCTGATAATAAAAAAAAAAATCTTGACAAATTATATACCTAAGTCTTCCTCATGAATTACATGAATTGCGGGGTGGTAGGGTGTCTGTACCCGACTGGATCGCGACCACCGTACACCAGGTGGAACACCCGCCATAGTGGCACGTTTGGGCGTGTCGCGTTCCGGGATCAGCCGGTGTATATCCAGCAACCAGGGGGGGGGGCTGTCCCTAACTGGGACGCTTTCAGGCCGGCATGACAGCGGCGACCGGCGATGGATAGTATGTCTTTCGGCGGTCGCCATTGTTTTTGGATTTTACTGTGCTTACCATCAGGCACAGTACAGTCACTTTGCCGAGCTACAATAAAAAAAAAAAAAAAAAAAAAATCTACTGGTGAAAACCGCATGAAAATTTAGTAGTTTTTGAGTTTATCGTGAACAGACAGACAGATAGACGTGGCAGAGGACTTTGTTTCATAACATGTACTGATGTTACATATACACATATAGGTATATGAAGTCAGTTACATAAATTCATCATCATTGATAATTGTTGATGAAGTATCCGCGTACTCACTGTAAGTGATGAAAATCATACATAGATTATTACAGGATGTTTGCAATGAAAGTGATAAATAAACCATTTGGAAGAAAAACTATATAACGTGCGGTGGTTTTCGGGAAATCTCATCTGTTATAAACCATATGGATCTCGTGTAAAATGTATTGAAAAGCATATACTGCTTAGCCAAATTCGTGTTAAACCCGTGTTCATTTTGTTTTTGTAATAAGACCGCGAGAGTCTAAACAATTGAAATAGAATTCTTGAAAAACATTACTAATGATAAAGCTCGACATTTTCCTGAGTTTGGTGAAAATATTATTGAAATAACTCAGTATTTAGAAGGAGATGAAAATAATGTTATTAATGAGGTATATGACAATATTTCAGAAAACATACTCTTAGATGATATATTGAACTGAAGTTATTTTAGCACCTAAAAATGATCATTGTTCTTTGATTAATAGCAATATTATTAATCCAATGCTTGGTGAACAATAAAACATATTATAGCTATCATAAATAATTTGTTATAATCACAATGATACCAATAATTGTAGATGGTAAAGCCACGCTGAAGCTATTACATGAATGGGTCGGCTCGCCCGGGGTACTACCACCCGACCCACAGAAAACCGACATGAAGTAACAGTGCACGCATTATTGTGTTTCGTTCGATCAGAGCGCCGGAAACCCACCTCCCCAACACAGGCTGGCAACGCACGTGCGACTCCCTTGATGTTACTAATGTCTATGGACGGTGGTAATCGCTTAACATCAGGTGTCCCACCAGTTTGTTTGCCTCGTACGATGTAAAAAAATACCAACAACTATGCAGTAGAGTTTTTTAAATTCCTTGACTATTAGTGGTTTGCCTACACGTACGTTACTATTGAAAGTTCATTGCATTATTTTGCTGATCACAAATTTAATTACAAAGGAAGCATTAGACAATGGAACGATAATGCGTATTAAATTTATGCATTATTGGTTGCTAAGTTTTAATTGGAACAGCACGCAATAAGAGAATTTAGTTCCATGTATAAATTTAACATTTTCTGGGATTAATTCAGCTTTTAACTTTCTAGGAACTTAATTCATTTGCGATGATAATAAATAAGTCTCAAGACAAATATTTCAAAACATTGAAATTTTACTAAGACAGTCAAATTTTAAACATCGTAATTGTACGTTGCAGCGAGTTGGGTTGAATTTTTATATTTCCGAATGTAACGGTCAAGGTCATTTAGCAAATGACGAAAAAGATTTCAAAAAATGCTTACAGAGATTTTAGCATCAAAGACAGCATTCATACTTTTAATCGCCTGTGTTTTTGTTTCAAATGTATAATTAATTTCAATCTTCCTTAAACTATGTTTTATTTATATAATTTTAAAACAAAATTAACTAAGTAGCGATGATGAAACTTAATTATTGTGGTATAATAAATAGCCTGACAAAGGATCCTTATAAAGTGCAAACTTATAAATGATGGTTGAATTTCAACTACTGGACGACCACTAGTACAAAAAATTTGATACGATGAAGAATTCAATTAAATATTTTAATCAAGAAAGTGTATTATTTATTCAAAACAAAATTAATATTTTAATAAACATAAAAATATTAGTTGCATAAAAAAGAACGCACGTCATATAAGCTGCATTACGAACTTAAAAAGCAAAAATCTTAAGAACCAGTTTACAAGCAAGTGTATTCATTGCTCATATGTTTTAAAACGAATGACTATAAAGATCAGGACATCAACTTCATAACTATTCAAAACCTAAACACGAATCTATAAGAATCATAAAAACCTGGCTACAGATTTCATATCCTTCTATGTCAGACTATATTGTGTACGTATTATGGTCACACTATGGTACTGTAAAATATGATGAAACGAACAGATATTCTCTACTTAAGCCCAACTTAAATATAATACATATATACCATTTATTGCATTAATTTGCAAAAAATAACTTACATTAAAATAAATATCGCAGGTATCGTCATGGCACTTCCAAGGTAGTAAACAGCTCCGGGTATGGTATCGACAGTATTAGAGAATACTTTACTGTATAAAGGCACATACACAAATGGGACCAACGATTCAGCAAAGCCAATTAATGAGCACATTTTTCCTGAAACAAAACTTTTTTTATAATTTTCTAAATAAGTTAGCCAAAGGTAGTATACATAAAAGAGATGCCATTCGTAAGAACGAGGCTTGTGCAGAGTGATAATCTATACAGACTGGTTACGATTTTCATAAAAACCGCTATACGTCAATTATGAATATATTTTTAAATTAGACATTTGTTTAGCCCCAAGTAACTCGATGAAACGAAAACACGACAAAGAATTAACGTGTGACAGAATGAGATACATCTCATACATACACAAATAATCAATGATAATATATTATAACTAAAAAGCTGGATACAATACATTACTTCCCCAGTCGTGATCTGCTCATTGCAAATTTGGACTACTTAATATTTGCTCTGGTATATCATTAGTAGGGTGTCCGTTATTTCCCAAATTGGATTTTATTCTGTAAACGCCCCTCAAATTTTTAGATTATGACCTAAAAAAAAATATCAGACCCAAACCAGCCCTTAATATTTACATTAACCCGTGCCTAAATCATAATACATTTCCCATTTAAATAACATGGGATTTTTGCACTTTTTGCAGTTATTTTTTTTCCACTGAAACAAATGTAGCTAAAAATATTTAAACAGCTATTTCTTGGAGAAAATTTAACGCTCTACAAAAAAGATCTGAACGCTTTTTTCGATAAAATTCACCGTTTAAAAGTTATTCAACAACAACGTTGTACTCATAGTTAAATTCATCGTTTTTATTATTTTTTATTTATATCAACTAAACGCATACATATAGGTAATAAAATAAATAAAAACAAAAGTTGGATCCAAAATAAAGTATATTATTGCTTATAAATTATAGTATCAAAATATTTATAGTACTTTTTTCATTTCTACTAATTTTTTTGTCAAACATTTTTTAGTTGCAGTAGGATATTTGGCTCTGTATTCGCTTACAACTTGAACCAAATACTGTTTTTGATCTTCTTGAGTAGTTAATCTATTGATATAATCTTGTGTTAATGAACAGCTCTTTCGGCTACATCGTTTACTACTTGCAGATTATTAACAATTGCCAGTCCATTTAAATAATTATCGTTTCTAATCCATGTATCGGCATTCGTTTCTAAAAAATCTTTACTAATATTAAATTTATCGAAAAATTTTAAGGAATTCGAATTAATAAAATAATCAATATCCTTCTTTTCTAAATTTTTTATCTCACCATCTGTATTAATAATATACCGTTTGGACGAATCAAATTCTGAATCTTCACAATTTTTTAACGCTATTACCATTTTGTTTTTTAAGTTAGCCGATACGTTTGGATCAAAAAATGCAAGAACAGCTATTTCAGAATTTAAATACCATAAGTGATTTATGAATTTATGTAAAACAGCTTCCGAAATTTTTTTATCAATTGTTCTGTATTGATTAACAACTTAAAAATTGTAAATCTAAATTTGGAGCGAGTGCTGCACGAGGCACCGCAAATCAAAAAGGCACATAAATAAACACTATAAATAAACAAATACCTAATAGATTTTTTTTAGTTGTGAATCTAGTTCATAAATATCTCGAAATATGTAAAATTTTGGAGTATAAATCGCCTTAGACATCCAGCGAGCATGATGAAAGGCTCCTGGCTTGTAAAATTTGACTTTTTCAACATCCATTGTACCATCCATTGTACAACTTTAACATTGAATAACTTTCAAACGGTAAGTTTTATCGAAAAAAGCATTCAGATCTTTTTTGTAGAGCGTTAAATTTTCTACAAGAAACAGCTGTTTAAGTATTGTTAGCTCCATTTGTTTCAGTGGAAAAAAATTAACTGCAAAAAGTGCAAAAATCCCATGTTATTTAAATGGGAAATGTATTATGATTTAGGCACGGGTTAATGTAAATATTAAGGGCTGGTTTGGGTCTGATATTTTTTTTTAGGTTATAATCTAAAAATATGAGGGGCGTTTACAGAATAAAATCCAATTTGGGAAATAACGGACACCCTAATCATTAGATACAATACATTACTTCTCATAGTCGTGATATCCTCGTTACAAATTAGACTACTTAATACTTGCTCTTGTCCGAGCTGTGTACGTGTGTCTAATCGTCTGGGTATTGCGATGTCTTATTATAAACTAGCTGGCCCGGCAGACGTTGTCCCGCCCTGATTATAAAAAAAAATCCTTGATAAACGTTACGTTCCTCATGAATCACCTTATCCACTGGTGAAAATCGCTTGAAAATCCGTTCAGGAGTTTTTGAGTTTATTGCGAACAGACAGACAGACAGACGCGGTAGGGGACTTTGTTTTATACTATGTAATGATGATAAATATTTCATTATTTTTTAAGGTATCGCTACCGCGTGTGAACTGCGCACGCATTTTGTTTTTATGTAATCATAATACTAAAAATGATTACTAAAGATTTAGCTTTACAATATACTGGTTCAAGAAGAGCAGTATAAAACTATAATAAAAGACTTTGGACTTATTAAATACTTAAACGAAGTCTTTAAAGCTAACCATTGTGGTAATCCATAGAAAATATTGCAAGCTGTAGATATTTGTGCTAGTCAGTTCTTAGCTTACATCTAGTTAAACTGGCCAAAAGCGCGATTTCATTTCTATTAGGGTATCTGAAGTATAATTTGCTACAGAATTTTCTATAACGGATTTAGGCAATTGAAACCCATTGTGTAAATTCCTACCCCTAAATAAATTGAAACTATGCCACTAAACGTTGTTGCAATACAACGAAGATTAAGCGCATTTAGTTCGTGAATAATTGCTGTCTTCGTTACAGTTTTGCCACATTCTGCATCAGCAGTTAAACAAAGAACATTAGATATAGTATCATGATGCAAAACTGCACGATCATTTAGTCAATGAGATCACACTATTCTGTATTTGCTGTTTCATAATGCTCACAAAATAAGAATTCTTGGTCTAATATATCATTGGCATTTGCTTCTTCTACTCTCTGCGAATATGTAGGGAACTGGTAAATCAAGTATCTAACATGACACATTATGAAAATTTTAAATATATTCTATTTCTAATAGACCTCTGTTAAAGGATGCATTTTCATTATAATGTCTCAGAAAATCTTCACTAAGATTCCTTTTAAATTCTTTTACAAAGCTAATGTATGGGTGTAATGTAATCTAAGGGTGGCACATCTAAATCATGTAATGCACAAATATAATTAAATAAATATCGCATTTGTTTTGGTGAACGTAATTCTTTTGCTTCATTTAAACAATCTTGGCACTCATTATCGTTTGAAGCAATGCCATGAGAACGGCACGCTTCAACATAAGATGTGTATTATGCATATAACACCATTGTATGTTCTACCATCCTTAAATGATTTTGGCCCACGGACATGAAATAAAAGCTATCGTAAATGGAAAAGTTCGGTGTTTTTCATGATATTACGCATACGATGATTTTATAACCACCACACCTTATCTTCTTCCATTTCTTTTGGGAATCTTGTCACACCTAGTGTAAAGGAATATCAATATACTTTATTCACTGGCTGATGGATATGCTCGATTCAATTCAAAAAATGCATGTGATTATGTATTAATTAGTTATTTAAGTATTTACTAATGTATATTACGAATTTATATCTATATAATATAATAAGAATGTAAATATAAGGTGTCTGTATTTTTTAGATTTTTGAGAAAAGAATTGTTGGAGGTGTCTAGGAATAAGTAAAAGATACGGTTCAATCAATTTTGGACATGTCTGGCTGTCTATATGTCTGTCTGTTTGCAGGAATACGCATCACTGCTAAAAAACTGCGTTCATGATGAAAACTCTTCAAGAAAATCATAAAGCATATCTTTGAGATCTTTGTTTCATTGAAATCAGTTCGGTCTATCAAAACAGAGAAAAGTAGATTAGTAATTGGAATTAATACATTCAGATGACTTTATTAATCGCTGTTTCTTTACTGAATTTGTATATGAATTTTGCTGAATTTATCTACAGTTTGACCATAAATTTTAACTATAAACTAAAGCGTGAGTAAGGTATGTTTGTATGTGTATGTATATATGTGGTGTATCACTCAAGCAGTAGTATGTGTATTGTTTTTCTTTAATTAATTGAATGCATTTTCAGTGCATTTCATTTAATAAAATTGCTTTATACTATTCATCTCTATATAAAGTTTAACTGTGTCAAATTTCACGTTCATCGGTTTGCGCAATTCTCTCTATATAAAGTTTAACTGTGTCAAATTTCACGTTCATCCGTTTGCGCAATTCTCTTAAAAAAGTGTTTAAAGTGTTCGCTTCAAATAAGAATACATATATAAATAATATGGTTAATATTGTTAGCGTAAGATAAACAATAGAAATATTTGATAATAGGCGTTTTGTATAAAAAAAAATATATATATATATAAAATTTAAAAAAACATTTAAGAAAAAAGTGAGTTTTCCTTACCGACTTTATCCGGGTCGACAATTTTAGTGCCAAGAGATCGAATCGCGGTTATACCAGAACTTCCGAAGAAATCGAAAGCAGGTCCTGCAAAGAACCAATACCTTGTCGAAGCTGAACCGTATACAACACTAGATACGGTTTTGCAGGCTGTTGCTAATATGCATATGAGACTATCGTGCAACTTAAACAATTTACTGAAGACTGTGACTGCCACGGCCGTTCCTGAAAAATAAGGGTTTTACTACATTTTTTTCAGAAATATCATAACCAAATATAAAAAAGTAATATACTTCTGACGCGATATTGAATTGCTTTTTAATAAAAACCTTACACTAATAACACTCATCAAAATAGGCTAACAATTACCTTCAATTATTTTATCTTCCCTTTTTTTTAAGTTAATCCCAAAGTGTTAAGACATTTCGCATATTTTTGTATGCAAATGAATAGATTTATTGTATAAAACATACAATCACAAAAATTTCTCAGGTTATTAAAATCTAACATATAGTATTTCATCTTTCTTTTATGATGAAGCTCGTTATTTATTCGCTTCCAAAAAAGATTGAATTAATTAATTAATTAATAATATGCTTTTAATAAATTTATGAAACCACTGAGATAATTATTATTCTCTTTGGTCATATTGAATGTCAAAATGAATTATGGTCGAATTTCAATCACTAGGCTACCACTAAAAATGTAAATTGCATATTTGCACTGAAAAGATTTTATGGGATTATTGTAGGAAAACATGAAATTTTAGTTATTTAGTAACATGCGAATTTACAATTTCAGATGTTAGATAAACATTTTTAGCCACTACCAAATTTTCTCAAAATGTTCAGTAAGTAACAAACAACGATAAAGCACGTTGTCATTGACCTTTCATTCATCGCATTTGATGACACTGCATGCTTACAGAGTACTATATACAGAGGTAGGTAGCTGATCTTTATCTGATAATAATGAATAATCGTAATCTTTGGTAATTCAAGTGAAAAGTTTTGAATGGTGATGATTTTTATAAATTACTAGCTGACCCGTGCAACTTCGTCTGCAACAAATCGGTTATTACCGGTTTCAATTGTATTTTTAAACGCAAATAATCTTAAAAAACCTAAAACCCTATTGCAGCGTTATCCAGCACTTCCAATCGTGAATCCAAACTATCCAGGGACTCACTCAAACATATACCCAGTTGGTATGTGAGAAATCTTTTAAAATAAGCCTAGAATCTGTTCGCAGCATTACCTAAAGTAGTGTCATCAAAGTGAAGATCAAAACTAACTTACATATATTGCCGATAAATGTCTTCCCAGTACCCCTTGTAACTTCATCACGTAACATACTGTAAAAGTTGAACTTTATCTACATTAAATTTCCATCTTGTTTTAGTTGTTTGTTTTATAAGAATTTGTAAAGTATACGTAAAATCTGCATTCAATTTTAATTTGGTCACATTTATTTTACTTTTCACATACAAACCACCTTTTTTACTGAGATACTGAACTTGGGATAATATACCTTTCTAACAGTGAAAGAATTTTTGAAATCGGACCAGTAGTAGGTACCAAGCATTCCTCGAGAACAAAACTTTACCACTCATTATAATATTAGTATAAATACAACATAGTAACTGCAAACAGTAGTCTGGTGAAGCTGTTAAGACCTTGCTAGGACAATAGCGTGGTCAGTTCGAGAAAAAAAAAATAACTGCATACACCTCAACTGATTTATTTTAATCTTAGATTCACAAACCTGAACCCAACTACTTCAAGACTCAACAACATTTAGAAAACTAATTTTATCAAATATCGAAACAACACACGTACTGATAGAACTCTAGTTGAGATTCATCTTCTACAATGCAATGTAACTATTATCTAGGTTTATGTTTTAGGAAAAACAACACACGTACTGATAGAACTCTAGTTGAGATTCATCTTCTACAATGCAATGTAACTATTATCTAGGTTTATGTTTTAGGAAAAAATCTTGTCACCTTTGTTTAGCAAACATTTTTTATACAATAAAATAAATGTAACAACATATAAGTGACAGTTTCGTTTACACATATTTTTTTCATATGAGGTTGATAATTACGCATAGAAATGTCATATAGCCGTAGCTCAGTTATAATGTACTGGACATTATATGGTCCTCCGAAGTGGACGGTTGGAATCCCGGCCATCTTTTTTTTTTGTATTTTTTTTAAGTAGCTTAGGGAAATATAGCTTATCTTTTTAGCTAATCTGTCTGCTATATATAGCACAATGAAAATTTACCAAAATCCGTCAAAAATTTCATTAACTACAAATTTTTGACTTTCGTCCGTTATCCTGGAGAATCCCTTGCGTTTTATGAGATAAAAAGTATTCTAGATGTAACCTTGTAATATTAGTTATCACTGTGCCAAGTTTCGTCAAAATCGGTTCAGTACTTTCAGAGTGATGCGTGTTCACAGGGACAGACAGACAGACAGACAGACAGACAAAAATTGTAAAAAGATTATTTTTGGCTTCTATATCGATAACAAAGTCTACCCCGATAAAAATTTTCAAAAAATATTTAATGTACAGATTTGACCTTGCTACAGTTTTATTATAGTATAGATTATGTTAAACGCAGATGCAACTGTTATATTGTTTAAAATAATAAAAGAAGTAAGTCTTACCAGCAGTTCCCATAAGAATGGAGTAAGTACTGAACAAACTGAGGTCTACCACATTCATGTTGTATCTGCTAAGCGTGTATAAGTAGAGCACTGTTGCTTCACCTGAAATTATAAGCAAGTCATGAAAATATAACATATTGACGTGATGACGTCTTATAAATCGATGAACGCCGGCCGCAAGCACGAAAAAGCATGATTCATTGTCACGTTTCACCTGAGCCGAGCGCGCAAGCGAGAATTATCCGATACGAAATATATATAAGAATTGTTGAGGTATGCATATATGTTTCAACAACTCATATATGTATGAATAGTTAGCTTAGCTTAGGGTTAGCTCAGATAGGTTGTGAATTGCATGTATCAGGCAACAGGCCAAGCCGAGGTGTGCCGTGCACCCTTGAGCGAGTTGTCAAATAAAATCGGCTGAGTGCCTTAAGCGCTCGCCTTAGTAGTCCGGTGAAGCTGTTAAGACCTTGCTAGGTCAATAGCGTAGTCAATTCGAAAAAAAAGCGTACAAGAGAGTGCACGGAACAAGCGATAATGTTGTACATAATGATAACTTAATTGCAGCCATTTATAGAAATCTTGTACTACTTTTTTTCTTTCTACGTACAATACATTTTATTTACTTAACCATCTTTCGTTTCTACTGACAAGGAAGTAAAAACATAGTGGGAAAATTCTCTTTTTATTTAGATAAACGTACCTAAAATAGGTCCCAAAATAATAATGTACACCATAATAACAAGCATTATTTGTATCCTCTGTTTCGTAGGTGTTAAAAATAGAATAGAAATTGTATCCCATACGTTTCTCGGATGAAAAAAGGATATCAATTTTGCAAACAGTGTACCATCAACTTTATCGTTTCTAACGTTATGAATTCTTAGACACGTATGTATAAATCCTATAGCATATAACGTAAATCCGATTCCAAATACGCCGTAGTATCCGACGGATTCTGTTAACACCCCACTTATTGAAGTGCCAAATGGTATTCCCAACGTAACAATCACAGCAACGACTCCTATCCTAAAAGTGCGTGATTCGACGGTCGTTACATCGGCCATGAAACTGTATGAGCCCAACAACACAACGGGTAATCCACCGGATAACGCTGTAGGCAATGATTCTATTAGAGCGTTCACCCATAAAGGCCATTCATAGAAATAGTAAGTCGTAAGAATCAATCCAAATGCTGAAATCATTTCGCCCATAATCGGTACTAGCATCAATAGTTTACGGTTCCCGGTTCTATCACTCCATGCTCCAACAAACAATATCATAATAGCTGGTATGCTGCTTTGTAGAGGAGACTGCCAGGCCGACATATCTGCTACCATTTTAATTGCTGCTGATTGGGCTTTTTTAGTAATATTTTTCTTAAGAACTCCACTGATCACTTGAGTACAAACACTTTCCGTATAATTCAAATCAACAAGACACGCTTTTTCGATATTTAGTTTTTGCACTGCCAACGCGGATATAGCAGTGGGTAAAATATAACATAATAGAAAAGGTTCGATCGTCAAGAAGTTTAGGCAATTGCGTACTATTGCTATACACGAAACCGGCGAATTTATGCCTAGAAATTTGCGTATTCTTCCTGAGTATGAAACACATGTATCATTTTTTAGATCACTTCTTTCTTTTAATTCCGTACGTTTCTTTAATTTAATTTCTTCATTGATTTCCATTTTGTTAAAAATATATAGTCTGGTTAGTTTGATAATATAAAAGTGTCTGTCTGTTTTTAAACAAGATTTAAGACTGGACGTTATCGTTCACTCGCTAGTTTCGACGAAACTTGTTTTGATTTTGTTAATTATAGAAGCATTCAAAATAAAACAAGTAAAGCTGCACCAATGCAGTTACACTCCTACATATATATATATATCTTTCTACATAAATTTCTTCTGTACGTGTGTATATCATTGCACTCCCACTAAACGGCTGGACCGATTTTGATGAAATTTTGTGTGCGTGTTTGAGTTGATCCCAGAATAGTTTAGCTTCACAATTGAACCCGGTAGGTGGCGCTGCGGTTGAATTTTGGATATTTTCTTTATTAACGTCCACCGGGACCGCTAGTATATATAGGATTTGTTTATATTTTCTTGTTTATTTGTGAAAGTTACAATAAATCAAAATTACAGTAACATTATTATATAAAATTGCACTAAGACTGGAAATGAGCAGAACATTTTTTTTAAATAAAAAGTTAACAAAGTAACTAATAATTGTTATATAATATCGGTCAACAAAGAAGTTCTTGGTTTCATTAATTTTACGTTTAGCTGGTTTTAAATATTCAATAAGGAGTAATGTACATCTTACACAAAAGCATCACTACCTACATATTAAAGTCCTCCGCTGCGTCTGTCTATCTGTCTGTTCGTGATAAACTCAAAACTACTCAGCGGATTTCTATGCGGTTTCCATTAGTAGGTCACATTATTCACGAGGAAGGTTTAGGTATATTATTTGTTAAGATTTTTTGTAAATTACTTTAAATATACCGATAATTGCTAGAAGGGTCGGGAAAATATCAAGCCGCCGCGCCTGGGAGTTTTCGCCGAAAACGCTGCCGAATCCGTTTGAGATATAACAAAACGATTGAAATATTAAAAGACGCTGACAAAGGCGCGGGAATCAGCTAGTATTAAATATATTACGATTCTGCCACTGACGTAGCGATGAGGTAAAGGCCAGAATATCTTAACAAAAAAAAACACCCAACATACCAAGTGGTTTGACGTTCTTAAGAGAAAATGAACTTATCTCAGTAAATATCGATTTCGTGCAGCAACGTCGTAAACCGGCTTCGGATAAAGTAAAGTCATATGTAGATTATATTAAAATACGAAGGTAAAATATAAATAACATTCCGCGAATCTATTAATTCGTTCTATGTCTTTTAGTCTTGAAGGCGGATACTCTATTAGAAATATACATTTGTGTATATATATATAAATGAGTTATTGTTAAGCTTTTAATCTCTGTAGTCTTTACGACGAAACTTATATTACTGGAATAATCATCAATATATTAAGATCTGTAACTATTCAAATTAACCGCTGTTTCGGTAAATTTCTCGTTTTATTTCTCTAATTAACAGTTATTATTTCTCTGATTCATATGTAAATAGAGGTATTAAATTAACATCTGTTATGCTTATGTTCTTAAGAAAACCACATTCTACTTTAAATATCTCAAACTAATTTTTATATATATAAATGAGATGATAGAGGTCTGCAGTTACGCGAGTATGAAGAAAAAACTACTGGTACTCTAAGCACCTGCAACTCCGCACGCGTTTTTTTTTATTCGTATTAAAGAATTATTAAATTGTGAGATTATGTACAATTACAGAAACGCTCTTTAAAAGCAATTGTAAATACGACATGCACGCCATTTACAGTAACATGTAACGTGTACATTAGATATATAAATACTAACAGCGTGCCAAATGAGGTTTGTCATCAGCAACATATTTGGAACCTTAACCCATCATATAAATACCTCAATACTCACTTACACTATATAAGGAACTAATGAAACAATGACTTAAAATATTATTAAAAAGATTTACATTTACATTACATTTAATATACATTGCCATTATAATTAAGATTTTGTGACTATACAAAAAATAAAGGCTTGTCCTATCCGCAAGAAATTGTATTATGGAACTCTTTACGTAATACATTTATTATCTAAGATCTTATTAGGAAAACCTCTATATCATTAAAGTTATTAATAAATATAATGTCGAATTGTAAACAGTAAGCTGATAATTATTACTCCAATTAAAGATAAAGGATGAGTTGAAATCTTGTTAAATTTCACGTAGACAAAGTCGCGGGTAACAGCTAGACTAAAATATAATAACCTCAATTACTTTTTATAAGGTTCGCTATCTACTAGTGAAAGTCCCATGAAAATCGGTCTAACCGTTTTTGTGATAACACAGTGGCCGAAGCCACGGCTAACACCTAGTCTAAATTAAAATAAATTAAATTACTTTCTATAAGGTCCGCTATCTGTCAGTGAAAGTCTCGTGAAGACCGGTCTAACCGTTTTGGAGATAGTACTGCGGGCGAAACCACGGTTAACGGCTAGTATAGATTAAAATTGCTTGAATTACTTTTTATAAGGTCAGCTATCTGCCAGTGAAAGTCTCGTGAAGATCGGTCCAACTGTTTTGGACATAACACTGCGGGCGAAGCCACGGTTAACAGCTAGTTTAAATTAAAATAGACTAAATTACTTGTTATGGTGTCCGCTATCTGCTGGGAAAAGTTACTTGAAAATCGGTCCGACCGTTTTGCAGATAGCATTGTGGACGAAGCCGCGGTTAATAGCTAGTCTAATTTAGGGTTGCTTAAGTAACCTTCTGTAATTTCAGTTATCTGCCAGTGAATTTTTCGTCAAAATCGGTCGAGCCGTTTCGGATATTACCCGGAACAAATAGACAGAGAGACAGACTGTCAAAATTAAAAAAAATTGCATATTTGTTAGCAATGCCGTGTATACTTTCGTACCCAATCAGTAAAAAAAACATTATTTTGATAATACATACAGACATTTCATTTTTATTATATGTATAGATAATACACCTGGTTTAAAACAGGTATAAGCCCGAATATTAATAAATAACATTTCAACATTTATGTAAACGACTGCCTTTTATTTTTTGATGGCATTTAAAATGTCGAAAAATAGGTCATGGGTTTTTAAAAAAATAGGTGCGGAAACAAAGAAACAAAGCAATTTGTGTATAGTTATACCTAATCTGTAATTACTTAATATTATAAAGAGGTTGTAGTTACCGAGAATGTCATCCTCTCTGGTAGACTGGCTGAAACTTTTGTAAATATTGTAAATAGAATATCGTTCAAACAATTGAACAAATAAATGAAATGTCGCATGTCTGTATAAATACCTTTTATGATCATTTTAATAAACAGTCTATTTTACGCTCTCCAAGTGTTATTATTACGCTGTCCGTGTTAGTCTGGAATGTTCTAGTAGTGAGCCGAAGCTTCTACGAGGTAAAGTTTGTTTGGTTGTAGGGAGTAATATCTGTATCTACTAAAACGATTTTGAAAATTCTTTCAGTATTAGATAAATAATTTATCGAGGAAGGTTATAGACGCTATATCACGCTAAGACCGATAGGAGCGGAGCACCAGTGGAGAATGTTTGAAAATCGGGGTATTGTTTCCTTTTGAGTTTTGAGAGCTTCCGCTGCGTGTTAGCGTTCGCCCAAAGTAACTATTCTATGCGGACGAAGTCGCGGGCAGAAGCTAGTGAATAATTAAAGTGGTAATTGGAAACCTAACGATTGAACGTATGAACAAAAATAAAGAAAATTATTAAAAAGTTTGGATAAACGTTACTTAAACGATCTGTGGATTAGGTGCTTGGTGTCTTCCTTTCAAGTTTAAAACATGAATATATAGTTTTAGCTGGCTACAACTATCAAGTTTAAGAATCTGTCGCCTATAGGTGTGTGCCGGACTTTTCACTTAGGTTGTCAGTCCTCCCCTAAATTAAACGTGTTGTTATTATAGATCAGATCACCATTTCAATGGAAATTATTATGAAAAACATTGTTATTGTTGTAATGAATATAGATGGTACACTTATTATGTTAGTAATCTAATTTTTACATTTAAGGGAACATGCAAATCAAACAAAATTAAGAAAACGTAAAATAGATATCGTTTTAAAATATCATTGCTGTTAAAATTTCATCAGGCGCTGACCCCTGTGTTCCTCTCATCGAAAGTATTGGGTCGACATTTTCGAACTCGAAGAGTTCGATAAGAACTGCCAAGTTGTTAAACTTTTGTAATTTTCAAACGATTTTGCTCTTGGTCATAATTTTAACTTTGTATTTATTATTCTGAACAAGGAAGGTCTAAGAAATTATATACGAGTCGGGATTTGAAGGCAACTAGTCTTTTGTTTTTCAACGGTAGGTAAATTAAATGATAATTGACTATATACTTTCGAATTCAGTCCTGCATTAATCTACATTACATAAATATAATAAACTAGCGGTCCTGGCAGACGTTGTCCCGCCCTGATTGTAAAAAATCTTTGATAAATTATATACCAAAACGTTCATAATGAATCACTCTATCCACTGGTAAAAACCGCTTGAAAATCCGTTCAGTAATTTTTGAGTTTATCGCGAACAGACAGACAGACAGACGCGGAAGGTTACTTTGTTTTATACTATTTAATGATATATAACCTATATGTTTTCTAGAGTGCACCAATAAATTGTTCTAAAAACTACATTAAAATTAGATCAATACTGTCAAGCGATACGTCTTCTAGTAAGAAAATAATAAATTGTATTATTTTTACTAACAATCACACTCTAACAACTATTCGAGAAAATGTACACGTTAATTAATATAAAAATTTACATACAACATTTTACAACAGTACAATATACCATATAGCGTTCAAGGGCAACGTATCTTCCTATTAGTAAAGAATTTTAAGAATCGTGTCCGTGTTTCCGGAGGTTATCTCAAGTAAACTTGTTTACACATGTTATATCTTTATAATTTGTACTTTAATATCATATTATTGGTTTATATCAATCAACTCATATGTAAATTCGTTTATTTTATTTACTAGCATCCCAATAACGTGGGTTCTTTGTATATACAAAATGATAGAGGTCTCCCGATGTACGGGCTTTTTGTACGTGTATTTCCGACTAGCTTCTACCCGCGACTTCGTCCGCATGCAATAGTTACTTTGGGCTAACGCTAACACGTAGCGGAAGCTCTCAAAAGGAAAAAAGTCCCCGATTTTGAAACTTTCTACTTTGTTGCTCCGCTCGTGCTGATCTTTACATAATGATATATAGCCTTCCTCGATAAATGAGCTATCTAACACTGAAAGAATTTTTCAAATCAGACCAGTAGTTCCTGAGATTAGCGCGTTCAACCAATAAAACAATCCCTCCAGCTTTAAAATAGTAGTATACTCATAGATTACTACTCTTTTCTCGTACTTAATTCGAGTCGTCATTCAAATTACAATAACTTTTGATAGGTTCACCAATTTTAATGAAACAAAGACTAAGTTACTCTCGAAGATATGCTATATAGATTATATGAAGACATACTTGGTGTGGTTTTATTGTGAACCCAGTAGGTACTTTAGCAGTGATGCGTGTTTATAAAAAAAGACAGTAAGACATTTTTAAAAATGATTGAAATGTATTTTATTACTTATTCCTAGACACTTGTAACAATTTTTTTCACGAAAATCGAAAAAGTACATACACCTTACATATACATTTTTATTATATGTATAGAGTAGATATAGATTTCCCTGATGTGAATATATTAATGTATTCACTGTAATAACTTATAACTGAAAGTATCTATAACTGCAACACAATAGATATTATCTAATAAAAAAGTATATCATTACATAGTATAAAACAAAGTCCCCTACCGCGTCTGTCTGTCTGTCTGTTCGCAATAAACTCAAAAACTACTGAACGGATCTTTATGCGGTTTTCACCAGTGGATAAAGTGATTCACGACGAACGTTTTGGTATATAATTTGTCCCGGATTTTTTTATAATCAGGGTGGGACAACGTCTGCCGGGCCCGCTAGTATAAAATAATATAGTATTTAATAAATAATTAAGAGTATATCCTATTCTAATTACATAGTACACCTACATTTATTGAAATAAATATAACAATAATAATACCAACAATCGCCTGCCATTTTGTCCGCATTAAAGTGCAAATAAAACTTAATAACTGGCATAACTTCGTGGTGAGTTATAATTAAATGGATTGCATAAATATATTTTTTTAATAACTAATATTCGTTATAAATTTTGGAATGATATATTATATTTTCTATGTATAAAGATCAACCACAAAATCATTCTATATTAAATCATCACCTTTTTAAAGTATAAGTAAAATATAAGATTGTGGTACTTAATGTATAGTTTTCTTAAACATCAAAAATTATTTTTGCCACTCAAAAACCTAATTACACCAATCTATTTATCACTCAGTGCAACACGCTGTCATGACCATGTCACTAAGATAAATATTTATAAACTTACTTAAATGTATTTGAAAAATTTACCCCATCTTTTGCCTTTTTTACGAGCTCTACTAAGCTGGATATACCATATTATGTCCTAAAAGTTTTTCACGTGAATCGATTTATGATGAAATAAAGCATATATAAGTGACGCTTAAGTAAGTTGTGAAATCTCCATAAAAATCATCTTCACTTTAGGTTAGTCTTTGGAAATAGTTTTTTTTAATGTTTCGTTGTTTTTCTTTACACCCCTCAAATTATCCGCTATCAATTTCGAGAAAATATTTTCATTGTACGGGCATGACACTTCTACAGTTGTATTCTATATATAGAAGATTAAAATTAATTTAAAATACCCAAGACAAAAACGTACATGACCAACAAATCCGTTTCGATCCTTAAGTTCTTATTATCACGCGAGAATTCATTAAGAAATGTAATATAGCAGAAATTGCTATCTTTTGACTGGATCTCTGCCATGTGCTCTGGAGGTAAGAGTCTCTGTTATTTGTGGTACGAGGAATCGTTGCAACAAGATCAGTGACCTGCTCATGACGTTGAGACATGTGTGTTAGGGCTCTACCAGATTCATAGCTTTTGGGATAGCAATAAGGCTTAGAGTATCCCCAGGTTTGCCATAATAGTGATAGAGGCCCTAAGAATATTAGTATGGACGTAGCTTGGTATTCTGAGTAACCGAGCGTCGGAGGTTAGGAGGTAGGTTTTTGAATATGAATGGATACTAAATTCGATGTGATTATAAACTTGCCTTATTATTCAAAATTTGATAAACTATTTTGATCGATATATTATTAATCCTCCTCCAATCGAATATGCTAACCACGTTGAGCATCTAAAATAGATCAAAATCGTCTTATATAACTTATCATTTCAATGAATATTTTAGAAGATGTCGCAGACATAAATTTAGGCGCGACAAAAAAAGTTGTCTGCTAAGACTTACAAAGTGGCTTTGACTTTTATGAATTATCAATGTCAAAGTAACAATAACTATGGATCGGGTAGTACATTCCGCAACAAACTTTTTGACCGCTTATAACGTAGTCGCGCAAAATACAAAATATATGAGTATAAATAGTATAAATATTACAATATATCGATATGCCATCAAAAACAAAACTTGTAAAAAAAGTCTCGCAACTCAGTTCTTCTAGCGTAAACAGTTGTGAGATCCATGTAATACCAAGTCGGTTACTTTATTAAGTCCCTACTTAAGGAACCTTTTCTCTTAAGTTATTACGTAATTAGCTAACTTAATAGCATCTTATAGTGACCATATCAATATTAAAACTATTTTATGTTTGACTTGGCCATCACATGAACACACAATTTATCTCACATGTAATACATATTATATTATTAAATAAGATTATTTTGTGCGATTGCCAAATCAATCTATCTTATTAAAAACATAAAAGGTTTTTATAGTGATATTTTAACTTAGTTTTATATTAAACACTTCCAGAAATAAAGCGCATGACGATCTTACGGCTATGTTCCGAGCGGCCAAAAAGATTGGCGAGAACTGCACATATGTGTAAATGTTTGGATACTCATGTACTACTATGTTGAAGTATATTACGCCCTTTTTGTATTAACGTGGGAAAATAAAACTCCACAGTGTACCGTCCGCAGCATGGTAGGGGCGGCCAGGGACCGATCTAGTTCTCTCTTGAGAACCTCCCCTGCAGTATATTACACCCTTCTTTAAATAAGTCTGAAACTTTTGATTTTTTTCTGCACCATGTTGTATGACTTTAATGATGTACACTATAATGTAATTTACAAAACTGATACATCATTGTCATAGGTGTGCATTTCTTTTGCGTCCGGGTCCTTAACGGTGTCTCTTTGCTCTCTCTTGCTCATAATAAAAAGGCATCTGGAAGAAGTAGTTCATATAATTGAAAATTATCGCTTCGTTTAAAGCAATTCCTAAATGGGAATAAATGTATTTTGAATTATACTATTATACTTTGTATTCTATAAAATGTACCGAAGAATGTAAATATTACGATACAAGTGACCTACGTAAGTTGGTATTATCCACGCTATAACATGTAAGTCAATGGCTGAATATGAGCGTCACAAGTAATGACTAATACTGAGGTATTTTAAGGTATTCTTCAACAAACTTTGAGATGAAATAAAATTTCATGTACGTTAGTATAGAGCGCGGATTTTCTACTTTTTTAAACTAATGCTTTTCATTGGCGATTATTATTTTCATTGCCTTTATGAAGTGATTTCAGCGTTCTAACAAAATATTTAAAACTTTACAATGAGTTCTTGTTACTTCTCTGAATTTGTGTGCTATATTACTATTTAAAATCTAATGAATCCTTGCACAATAAATAAACCATGTTCCACAAAATGACATCGATATGACGTACTGTTCATAGGCTTAAATATTACAGTTTGATAATAAAAAACAAAAACTACGAACTACAGTATAGACGATGATCTCACGGGAATTCCGTGCGGTTGACTTACCTATGGACGCGTGAGTAGAACAAGAGGCACTGACGAAGCCACCAAATAGCTTAATATTAAAATTATAATGAAGCCAAATACTGCATATTCATATCCAACAATGGTGTTAATTTATTAACAAAAATTACTGAATTGATACGGTAAAGAATTCACCGGTATATACTAATTAATAAAGTTTAATCATTAACAAAAAATATTTACATTATTTTTTTCTTTTTTTTTATACTATATTTTTGGCAACCATTCTTTTAGATTATTACTGCGATTGTCGAGTAGTTAATAGTATTACAAGTTCTTCTTCTATTTTATTTTTGGCAACCAGTCTTCTAGTAGACTATTACTGCCATTGTCAAGTGAGTATCGATGTTAAAAGTTTCTTGATATAATTTCAATGAACTAACAAGATGGTGGCCATCTTGTTAGAACTTTCCTGGGAGTTTTTGTGGCAAGTCAGAATCCATGCTCCGTGGTATTATTTCCGATCCACTTCACTTGAGCACAATCACCAAACTATATTACGCAAAGCACCACCAACATTACACAATATAGAGCCAAATAACACAAGATTATGGATAAAATATAAAGATCACTACATGGCATTCCAAGATCCCGCCAAAAACTCCTCATTTACATTTTTGTTGATATAATAACTTTTTGTTGAATTACAAAGAAAAACATATAAAGCAAAAAGTTCGCGTGTAATATAAAATGCATTATGAACCTAAAAGCAAGATGATAAGAGTCACTTTATAAGCAAGCGTGTTGAACATTTTTTTTCAACCGCAAGGTCAGAACATAAATTCTATAATCGTCCAAAAATTAAACAAAAATTATAAAAACCAAAACCTGTCTACAGATTTCATATCCTTATATGTCAGACAATATTGCCTGCATATTATGCCCACACTATCGTATTGTGAAATATGACGAAAGAACCAGATATTGTCTACTTAAGCATGACTTAAATATAATATATATATACCACTTAGTGTGGTGTATATTTGGAAAGAACTTACATAAAAATAAAGAACGCAGGTATTGTCATGGCACCTCCAAGGTAGTAAACGGTTCCGGGTACCGTGTCGACAGTATTAGAGAATACTTTACTGTATAAAGGCGTGTACATAATTGGGATCAAAGATTCAACGAAGCCTATTAATGAGCACATTTTTCCTGAAACATAAGACTTTTAGTTTATTTTGTAAATCTCCTGACCAAAAGGTAGTATCATAAAAGAGACTTTATTCGTAGGAACGATGTTTGTATAGAGTAAACGATTAAGTTAGTTGGTTAGGGTTTTGAAAAATACGTTATACGTCAATTATGACATTAAAGAAACAACTTCTTTAGTACCATTGTGATTTGAAATTGAATGAAACAAAAGCGCGACATGAATAAAAGGCATTAATATACGTCTATCGGGTTTAACGTGCGAGAGAATGAGATAAAATACATTAAACAGTGTTTCTTATTTTCGTGGTCTCCTTGTTCTGTATTGTACTACTTAATATTGGCTCTGGTCCGAGCGTCGTGTACGTATTATACGTGTGCATATCTGTACATGTGTATGTTCGTTGGGATATTACAAAGGCTTCAGAAAAAGCGTCATAGCAAGTGTGGTGTATTATTGACGTGTATATTTTACATGAATATTTTATCATTTTTTTAAGGTTTCACTTGTACCACGTGTAAACTGGACGTATGTTTATTTTTTATCTAATTACGGCACAGTGACTGCACTACACTTGAAAGTAGCACAGCGAAAAAATACCGACCTACAGGGATAATTATGCCGGTCTACAAACCTCTCACTAAAGGGATATACATAAGTTGAGCCTGAAAGGTGGCTAACCAAAGTAGAGTCTAATCAGTCTAACTAGCTTACTTAATTCTATATAATATACACCGGCTGAACTCGAAATAACAGACTTCTGGTGTATGGTAGTCACAGTATAGTCGAACACAAGTGTCTCGTCTTAACACCGATATCTTATTTAGTTATGGAATGCTCCAGTGACGTGATAATATAAAAGTATGCATAAAACGTCAATCAATGTAATGCACCTTCTAGATAATCATATATTTTAAGCTTAAATATTACCAATCGTTTGTTGATAAACAAAAATATCCAGTTTGTATTGCGCTTATTGACTATCTCGCAATCGATGGCACGTTATATCATACAAATTTGTATGTTAATTTTACTGATATTAATACTGATACTGTTATTATACTGAGATATATTGTTATGGATATAAATTCTTAGGACTTTAGTTTATTATAGCACTATGCCCTCGATTTATGTCTCATGTGAAAGCTTTTTGATTCATGAGAACTACTATTTTACTTATATTAATTGTTGTTTGTCTTTTGTTTATTGTAAATTTGTATTGCTTAACCCCTATAATATTTAAATTTTATTTATAAACAAAGATATTGTTATTATTAGTGGAATAAAGGAACCTTTGCCTTTGTATAAGTTGGTAAAACATCTTCAGCTGATGTAATAGATGATCAAATTCCATTCGAGGACGAGTTTCTATCATTTCGTCATCTTGAACATAGGTATTATATGTAACCTCGACCTAGCTTATAAATTAGTACAAAAACAACAATCGCTTAACTAACCAAAAATAATAGCATCGAATGTATTAGACATCGTAGAATTAATTTTATAATTAATTTTGTTAACGAAGATAAACAAAAGAAATGTTTCAAATCTGTGTTTTGTATAGATATACATAAAACAATTTATTCTTACCGACTTTATCCGGGTCAACAACTTTAGTGCCAAGAGATCGAATCGCGACTGTACCAGAATTTCCGAAGAAGTCGAAAACAGGACCCGCATAGAACCAATATTTCGTCGGAGCTAAACCGTATACAAAACTAGATACCGTTTTGCAGGCTGTTGCTATTATACCTAAGAAGGTGTCGTGCATTTTAAGCAGTTTACTAAAGACAGTGACTGCCACGGCCGTTCCTGAAAAATAAGGCTTTAATAATATGGTAATGTAATATACCTCTGAGACGATATTGAATTGCTTTTCAATGAAAACCATACGTTACTAACACTCGTCAAAATAGGGTAACAATTACATTCAATTATTTTAAGTTTTCTTTCTTACTTACTTAAACTCATCACAAAATATCAATAACACACTTCGCAAATTTTTATATGCAAAGGAATAATCTTCATTACATAGTATAAAACAAAGTCCCTTACCGCGTCTGTCTGTCTGTCTGTTCGCGATAAACTCAAAACTACTGAACGGATCTATATGCGGTTCTCACCAGTGGATAAAGTGATTCACGAGGAACGTTTTGGTATATAATTTGTCCAGGATTTTTTTTATAATCAGGGCGGGACAACGTCTGCCGGGCCCGCTAGTATTTTATAATACATAACAATCACAAGAATTAGTGAGTTGATAAGAATCGAACATAAGAATTGAACATTTTTGTTATGATCAAGCACATTATTTATTAGACAATGAAAACTTGCTGGTCGCATTTTAAAAATAAAGTTATATTCGAAATATTAGTGAATTACTTAGAGCCTAATCGGTTTGAATTCCTAAACGTATTAAACTTATACTCTCAGTGGCATGACTTGTGTTACTAAGATGCATAATATGATATAAATTGCACTGAAAGGATTTTTCGGGGATTATTGTAAGAAAACATGAAATTTAAGTTATTACTGTAACCTGAGAATTCAAACACTCAGATGTAGGATAAACATTTTTAAAACTAGGTATGCATTAGCAAATTTTGTTAAAATGTTCAGTAAGTACTTCATGGATATTTCGGTTTTATATATCATCGTTATTAGTGACTATATATCAAGCAACAATTCGTTATCAGGGTCAAAAAACCTGTACTTGACAACTGCATTCCATTACTTCCTAGAGGCCCCTACGTTAGATTTAGTAAAAAAAAGATAAAGCACCTTGTCTTTGACCTTTTATTCATATCATTTGATGACACTGCATACTTATATAGAGGTAGATAGCTGACCTGTAGCTGATAATAATAAATAATCGTAATCGTCGTTATCTTAAGAAACTAGTGAAAAGATTTCAATGATAATGATTTTTATAAATCATTATGTTAAACGTAGAAGCGGCTCTTATGTTATTCATAGTAATGAAATTAGTAAGTCTTACCAGCAGTTCCCATTAAAATGGAGTAAGTACTAAACAAACTGAGGTCTACCACATTCATGTTGTATCTGCTAAGCGTGTATAAGTAGAGCACTGTTGCTTCACCTGAAATTATAAATAAATCATGTAAATATGACATATTTTTGCTACGTTGATCGTACATTATGATCACGTAATTGCAGTTATTTTTCTAAATCTTGTACTATTTTTTGTCTATGTACAATACATTTTATTTACTTAACAAAGTTGCGTTTTCGCTAACAACGAAATAAAAATATTGCGGGAGAAGGTCTTTTTTAATCTTAACACTATACCAACCAGAATAAATAAACGTACCTAAAACGGGTCCCATAATAATAATATGAACAATGATAATAAGAGTTATTTGTATCCTCTGTTTCGTAGGCGTTAAAAATAGAATAGAAATTGTATCCCATACGTTTCTTGGATGAAAAAAGGATATCAATTTTGCAAACAGTGTACCATCAACTTTATCGTTTCTAACATTGTGTACTCTGAGACACGTATGTGTAAATCCGATAGCATATAATGTAAATCCAATTCCAAATATGCCGTAGTATCCGACGGATTCTGTTAACACCCCACTTATTGAAGTGCCAAATGGTATTCCTAACGTAACAATTACAGCAACGACTCCAATCCTAAAAGTGCGTGATTCGACGGTCGTTACATCAGCCATAAAACTATATGAGCCCATCAAGGCGACGGAAAATCCGCCGGATAACGCTGTAGGCAGTGCTTCTATCAGTGCAGTCACCCATAAAGGCCATTCATAGAAATAGTAGGTCGCAAGAATCAATCCAAACGATGAAATCAGTTCGCCGATAATCGGTATTAACATCAAAAGTTTCCGGTTCCCGGTTCTATCACTCCATGCTCCAACAAACAAAATCATAATAGCTGGTATGCTGCTTTGTAGAGGATACTGCCAGGCCGACATATCTGCTACCATTTTAACTGCTGCTGACTGAGCTTCCTTAGTAATGTTTTCGATAAGATCTCCACTGCTTACTTGTGTACAAACACTTTCCGTATAATTCAAATCAACAAGACACGCTTTTTCCAGATTTAGTTTTTGCACTGCCAACGCGGATATAGCATTAGGTAAAATATAACATAATAAAAAAGGTTCGACTGTGAAAAACATCAGAAAATTGCGTACTCTTTCCGACCATGAAACCGGTGAATTTATGCCCAGAAATCTACGTATTCTTCCCGAGCATGAAAGATGTGTATCTTCTTTTAGCTCATTTTTTTCTCTTATTTCCGTACGATTATTTGCTTTAATTTCGTCACTGATTTCCATTTTATTTTTCATTTTGTTAAAAATATATACTCTGAACAATTTTATAATACCGAAGTGTCTGTTTGTTTGTAAAAAAGATTCGAGACTGAACGCTTACCGTTCACTCGCTGGCTTTGACGAAACTTGTTTTGATGTTGTTAATTATAGAAGCATTAACAAGAATATCAGCTATACTACAAAACTGCAGTTACGTACTTACGTATATATACTTTTTTTTAACTTGTTGTTATTTTTTTGTTTATTTGTGAGATAAATCAAAATTAATTTAGCTTTATGACTATAGTACAACAAATCAAAATATTATTGAAAAACCCAGTTTCAATATTTATTAACACTGAGGCTATTAAGCGAAAAATGTTTTTTTATTAAATATAAACTTAAGATAAATCATGGTTACATAGTATTTACCATGAACCTGTTCTTGGTTTGATTAGTTTTACGTTTAGTTGTTTATAAAGATTAATTTGCACTTAATACAAAATTATAATGAATATAATGGGATTTTTCCACTGATGATGCCAACTCTTTAGAGCAAATAATAGCTTAACAAAAAGAGAAAACATCAGAGATACCGTGTCGTTTGACAAGTTTAAGAGAAAATAAACTTATCTCGGTAAATCCCGATCGTGTGCAGCAGCACCGTAAACCGGACTCAGGTCAAGCAAAGTTATATATAGGGTATATTTAAATACGAAACTAAAACATAAACAACGTTCCACGAATGTGTTTTTGTTTTTTTAGGCTTGCAGTGTAAAAAATACCATATAATGAATCACTACATATTATAAAACAAAGTCCTCTACCACATCTGTCTGCCTGTCTGTTTGTCTGCTCGCGATAAACTCTAAAACTACCCAACGGATTTTCATGCGGCTTTCAGCATTTGATAAAGTTATTAATGAGGAAGAATTAGGTACATAATTGTCAGTTTTTTATTGTCAGGTCAGGATAACGTCCCCCGGGGCCACTAGTTTGTTTTATAGATTGAGCGAAATTATTTCTTACTTATTAATTATATCTTTACGGTTAAACTATTATCACAGGAATAATAATTAATGTGTTAAGATATCCATAACCATGCAAGTTTTCCCTGTTTCGGTAAAGTTCAGCTTTCATTTCATTGATTGACAATTACTATTACACATTACGCTGCCTCGTGCTATTTAAATAAAGGTATTAAATGAACTAGGAAGTTAAGTCGTGGTGGTTTAATGGATTGACCGGTGGAATATTTTTTCGATATCTGCAAGTTCGAACCCCGGCATGTACCAACAAATTTCTCAGAATTCGCGTACATTTACTAATTTAAATTGCTGACACTATCGGCTGCCGATGAAAGAAAACTTCGTGAGGAAACCTGACCATGAGCAATGTTCTTGTAGTACTAAAAGGAAAACAAAGAACTGGGGATTTCTCAGAGTTTGTAATCACCAATACGTCGTGGGCTGACGTGGTGATTATGCCTATACCTTCCATCGCGAAGAGGCCCATGGCCCCGCAGTGGATCGCTTACAGGCTGACAAAAATGATGATGATAAAATGAACAACTTCTGTGATTATAGTTCGCGTGAAACTTTTGACCGCTCTGAATGTAGCTTTAAATTCGGTCTTGCGCATAGTACAGTCAAGATATAAAACAAAATTAAAATATTATTATAGGAATTTAACGTTGCCATTTATTAATCTTTAAGTTGTTTCAATATTATACGTACGTATTTTAATTAATTGTGATTCAAGTAGATATTATTATATAAGTAACAAGAATGTGGCAATAAATGGCAATATAGTCATCACATTGCTACTTTCAGAAGTGTCTGTATGTGAAATGAAGATATGACTCCGATTGCGTCATTTTGTAAGCGCTTTAAAAGTTAATGTACGAAAACCTGATTACTTGAAATGAGCGTAAATGTACATACTTGCGAGATATGCAAGCATATAGAATATTGTCAAAGATTAGAGATAAAAATGAACAGACATAAAAAGTTAAATATTATCGGAGTAATAAATCAGCAGTGAAACAGTACATCCTATGTAATCAGTACCAATTTGCTCCAGATAACATTTAATTACCTAGTTGGTGGTGCTGTTTGCTGCAGCTTTGGGTGATCGCGTACTTCAATTGAATGAACCGCATGTAGTAATTCTGTATGTCTAGTTCTATCTAGTGGGTATGTCTTGTAGCATATACTGTGTCAGTATTATATTTTTCGCTATAATAGCGTAATTGTAAATGAAACACAACCGTAGTAAACAAAGAATTAGTAATAAACATTTATTTATAGTGAAGCAGCGCCTTCCCCAAAAATATAATTATTCATGGTGGATGGGTAATCTTCTTGACATATAATGAAAATGAAATGTCTGTATGTAATATCAGAACAATATTTGTTTACTGATTGGGTATGAAAGTATACAGGCTACTGATAACAAAAATGCAATTTATAAAAATTATGTCTGTCTGTTTGTTCCGAGTAATCTCCGAAACAGCTGGACCGATTTTGACGGGAATTTCACTGGGAGTCAGCTAAAATTACAGTGAGTTACTTAGACTACTCTAATTTAGATTAGTTCTTAACCGCGGTTTCTTCTGCAGTGCTATCTCCAAAACGGTTAAACGGATTTTCACGGGACTTTCACTGGCATATAGTTGACCTTATAACAAGTAATTTAGGCAATTTTATTTATACTAGCTGTTAACCGTGGCTTCGCCCACAGTGCTTTCTCCAAAACAGTTAGACCGATTTTCACGGGACTTTCACTGGCAGATAGCAGACCTTATAAAAAGTAATTTAATATATTTTAATTTAGATTGGCTGCTAACCGTGGCTTCGCCCTCTGCGCTATCATCAAAACGGTTGGAACGATTTTCTCGATTTTCTCTAATTTAACTGGCAGATAGCGAACGTTATAAAAAGTAATTGAGATTATTCTATTTTAGACTAACCGTTAGTCGCGACTTCGTCTGTATGATATTTAGCAAGATTTCAACTTATTGTTTATTTTTAATTAGAGAAAAATTTATCAACTTATTGTTTACAATTCGACATTATAATTATAAGTCACTTTGAAAATAGAAGATATCTCTTCCTGATAAGATTTTAGATCGTAAACGTATTACGTTAAGAGTTCCATAATACAATAAATGCGGAACAGACAAGCGTTTATTTTTTGTATGGTCACAAAATCTTAATTATAATGATAATATGGGATATCTTTAGAATAATATTTTTAAATCATTATTTCATTCGTTCTTTATACGCTGTAAGTATGCAATAAGATAGTCATATGGTGGGTTAAAGTATCAAATATGTTGCTGATGGTAAACCTTATTTGGCACGCTATTAGTATTTATATATCTAATTGTGTTTTTAAGTACAATAGTTTTTGAAAGTGCATTTCTATAATTGTACATGTTCTCACAGTTTTATATGTCATTAACAAAATTTACGTGAGCTGGCATTCCTCTCCCTGGCTCGCTCCGCCTTTTCTTTCTGCAACATAATCGAGTCACTATATGAGACGACAGCTCCCCACACTGCCTCGTCCCGGCCCATAGCCGTAACTACGGTCAGTAAGGACAAATTCCTTTTTCGATTGATATTATGACCACATGGCGTTCTCCCACCCATGCCAGGGACAACATGAGGAACAGGGCATCTAGCATGGAACGCCGCGTCCAGAAGCCGAACTGCGTGTCCGATAGGTTCGGCCCCACTTTCTCATACATACCTCAATAACTCTAGATGAACTACCCATGCATTCGCCTTAACCCATGACCTGAGTCAACTAGTTATCCAGCACACCCGGATTCCTGATATCACAGGCCACACGCCCTTTTTACTGGACCATATGTTGACGAGCTATACAACTGGGTATGATGTGTCAGTCAATCAGTCATCACCTGTGCCACGCGCTCCACCTCAACTCAGTGTAAGGATTAAGTGTAAGGTGTGGCACTACTCGTCAGCACATTGGGATGGAATGCGGGATTATTTCGCTTCCATTCCTTGATGGCAACGCTGTTTTGCCGGAGAAGATCCTTCAGCGATTGCCGATGCGATTACTGATGAGATTGGAATTGCAATGGAATATTATATTCCTTCCTCTGAGATCGTCTATAATCGCAAAGGAGGGCGTCCTTTCCTTTGGTACAATCGTGAATGCGCTGATGCTCTTAGTAAGAAACAAGCCGCGATTTGGTGCAGACGAAGTTTGCACGGGTCAGCTAGTATTATGTAAAACACCACCCCTATTACAAAATATATATTAAAGTAATCTACTATAAATTACATATCTTAAAATTTCCTATAGATAATTCATTGATGACGTATAACTAGCTCCTAAGTATACCATCACCACCCTTATAATTATTGTTCTCTTACATATAATTAAAATATAATGGATTATTTGCCAAACTATTTTGACCGATATATTATTAATCCTTGTCCAATTAAATATGCTAATCACAATGGCCATATACTGTAGATCAAAATTGCCTTATACGATCATTGATATATAAAAAACCCAAGATGCACAGTCAACGTCTCAATCCCGTCGTCATAAAATGAGTGCACAATTGAGAATTCTGAGCTCATTTCAAATAGTCTATAGTCACTCGCGTCTTTGGACTTTTTGTACACTGCTTTGTAAAAACAACTTTAAATAATTCGCGTAAGATTGATTTTGCAAAAACGTAAGTTTATAGTATAACTATAACTACTTAGGTATATCGGTGAGTTTTTGGGGACGGTTTTCAGCCTTATTTTTATTCGAGACTCTGCATCTTGGGTTTTTATATATCAATGTATACAACTTACTGTTTTAACGAATATTTTAGCAAATGTCACAGACATAAATTAGGTGCAACAAAAAAAAAGTTATTTATGTGTCGAGATTCACGAAAAGGCTCTGACTTTAATGAATTATAAATGTCAAAGTAGCAATAAATATGGACCGGATAGTACAATCCGCGACAACATAGTTGCGTAGAACACAAATTTAGGTATATATACATAGGTGGTAGAGGCACGCTGAAGCTAATACTGGTTTCGGCATGGATGGGTCGGCTCGCTCGGGATTATTCTACCCTCTCACAGAAACACCTACGTGAAGTAACAGTACTTGCATTGTTGCGTTTTGTTCGGTCAGCGAGAGCGCCGGTGGCACATTTCCCTCTTCTTAGGCCGACAACGCACATGCGACTCTCCTAGTGTTGCTAGTGTCTATGAACGGCGGTGACTACTTACCATCAGATAACCCACTATACCACCACCACCAACGTTTACCCACTATAATATTAAAAAAAATGAGTGTGTGTAACCGTCACACGCGATTGAAGTAAAGCTTCTTTGGCGTTATAAGAGATGGTGATTAAGTTAAAAGTAAATACATCATATGAGAATTTAAAAAGGCATTTATTAATGACTATCTGACCCGTGCAACTTCGTATGCATCAAATCGGTTATCACTGGCTTCAAATGAATTTTTAAATGCGGAAAATTTTAATAAACCTAAAACGCGATTGCAGCCACACCTACCGTTTCCAATTGTGAATCCAAACTATCAAGGGACTCACTCAAACATATACCCAGATGGTATGTGAGAAATCTTTTAAAATAAACCTACAACCCGTTCATAGCATCGTCTACCGGGTTCAATTAAAATAAAAACTAACCTACATATATTGGCGGTAATGTAAAATAAGCTTGAGAGGTCTATGGATCCCCAGTTGGAACGAAGTTCCTTTCCCTTTTTTTGTAGACGTTTACTATACAATCATTATAGTTTACATTATAAAATATCAAGTTGATAGAGTTAAATTGTAAATTAAACGATGAAATATATTCATAAAATATTTTTTTTTTTAATTAAACACTGAATGATATCATAACTATTTTCAACTTATATTAAAACTTTTTCACACTCCATTGTATTGAAGAAAAATAAAAATATTAAAAAGATATGAGCATGACCCGTCAACTGTCACTTGCTGTAACTATTCGTCTAAAAGCTAGCGACGGTTTCGACAACGAATTCGAATAAGCCAGTTTTTATATATCTTTATGATCTTCCAAACAGCGTGCGGGCTACCGGTAAACGTTGCGTTTATTAGTACATATCGCACCGTTACAGGCAAAAATATTGATTTTTATATAATTTAGAATGATTTTGTTTTTCACTAACTTTGAAACGCTACTAAAACATGAAATTATTATTGCCAGACATTTTTGTTATTAACAATAATGTGCCCGATGACATTTTTTGTAAATAAAAAAAGTATGTTCAAATCATGTTAAGATACCTATAATTTTAATATTATTTTATTTAGACATAAAAGAGTAAATTAAAAATAATATGTATAGAATAACTTAGCTATAGCTATAGCTTAGCGCAACATTGGCTGTATGATAAAGACAGTGATAATTGTGGAAGCGCCTGTTATAGACGCATGTATTCAAGATGGCGTCAGTCCCAAGCCATATGTCTACGTTTATCATTGTTTTTTATTGTTTGCGGTAAAATCTCAATATCATAATGATAAATAAAATGAAATATGTTCTTTGCAATGGAAAAAATAAAATGGTTTGAAATGACTTATTTTATTTATAAAGAATATCATCAGCCACATTATTGTCAATAACAAAATTGTCTGGCAGTGATAAATTCATGTTTTGAATAGCGTTTAAAGGTTACTGAAAAAAAACGTTCCTAAAATTATTTATAAAACACAATTTTGACCTGTAAAGGTGTGAGGCGCATTAAAAGACACAACCTTAACTGGCTATCAGATATCCTACATCCTGTTTGGAAGAACATAATATATCTTCATACTAAAGAACCAGCTTTTCTAAAATTCTCGTTCTTCCAAAGTTGGTGGCTCTTGTACTAAAGTGTCGCAAAAAAGTCTGGTTACATTAACTACAAATTTTTGTTTTTCGTTATCCTGGAGAACTCCCTGCGTTTTATGTGACAAAAAGTATCCTAGATGTAACCTTGTAATATTAGGTATCACGTGTGTCAAGTTTCGTCAAAATTGGTTCAGTACTTTCAGAGTGATACGTGTTCACAGGGACAGAGAGACAGACAAAAATTGTAGAAAGATTATTTTTGGCTTCTATATCGATAACAAAGTCTACCCCGATCAAAATTTTCAAAAAATATTTAATGTACAGATTTGGCTTTGTTACAGTTTTATTATAGTATAGATAGATGTAACATTAGTAATATAATGGCAGCACGGTCGCGCGCCCTGACCTGCATAATTCATTCTATTGTATGATTTTTATTATTATGTAATGTAATCTTTTTTTATTTATTTACGTACTTTTCTATATTTTATTTACTTTATAACAAAGAGTTATTAATAATATTTCCTGTATTATATAAGTTCCGAATTAGCTGATAGATGGCACTACAGATAATGAAGCTTTGATTTAATTTGTTACTTACTTATATTTAAACCAGAAGGCAGCAGGGCAGCGCACCCATATATACATAATTAATTCTATTGTATGATTTGGATTATTACTCAATTTAATATTTTTTAGTAATTAATCTTTTTTTTCCAAAATTGTGAGAAATTTTTTTAAATTTCTTTATTGACAAAATCATAAATATTTAAAAACCGGATGGTACAGAAACGTGACGACATATTGCCGTAACGGACTTCCGTTGCATTGTCGTCTAGTTATCTTTCTCCTAGTCGCGCCTAAAGAAGTTTTATTTCAAAAATAAGTATATGTATAACATTAAAACAACTTAAGGATAAACAAATATCAATTTTAGATTCCTATAATAATATTTTAACTTAGTTTCGTATTAAACTTTTCCTGATATTCCGCGCAAGCCCGATCTTACGGATATATTCAGATTTACCTAAAATATTGCACATACATAAACACGGTAATGTAATTTACAATACTGATACATCATTATCATAGCTGTGCATTTTTTTCGCGTCTGGGTCCGTCATGGTGTCCCTCTTTTCTCTATTGCTCATAATGAAGAGTACTCTGAAAGAAGTAAATTGATATAATTAAAGATTAATTAAAGTATTTTGAATCCATTGCTTGAGGCTATTACAAAAATATTATTGTGTAATGGAGGTAACACACTGTCTCTCGATATTATGGGATTTATATTGTTACAATATATAATAGAAATAGATAAAATGTCGTTATTAATGAGATGATTATTCTTAGCCTCCTCACAGGAAAACACCTATGTCTAATTATCATATATTTATAAGCTTCATCAGTATCAGCTTTTAAGAGACACACCGCAGGGCCATAGGCTTCTTCCCGAAGGAAGGTGTGGGCACAATCACCACGTCAGCTTACGACGTATTGGTGATTTCAAACTCTGAGAAATAGACAGTTCAATGTTTTCCCACATACAGTAGTACTATAAGAACATTTCTCAGGTTCAGGTTTCCTCACGATATTTTCCTTTACTGTCAACCGATAGTACTACCAATTTACATCTATACATATAATAAAAATGAAGTGTCTGTATGTAATATCAAAATAACAAATTTTTAATGATTGGGTATATACACTGTACTGATAACAAAAGTGCAATTTTAAAAATTTTTGTCGTTCTGTCTGTCTGTTTGTTCCGGGTAATCTCCGAAACGGCGGGACTGATTTTGACGTGAATTTCACTGGGAGGTAGCTAAGATTACAGCGGATTACTTAGGCTACTCTAATTTAGACTAGCTGTTAACTGTGGCTTCGTCTGTAGTGCTTTCTCCAAAACAGTTGAACTGATTTCCATGGGACAATCGCTGGCAGATAGCTGACCTTATAAAAAGTAATTTAAGCAATTTTTATTTATACTAGCTGTTAAGCGTAGCTTCGCCTGCAAAGTTATCCCCGAAAAGGTTTGACTTGTCTTCACAAGGCTTTCACTGGCAGATAGTTGACCTTATAAAAAGTAATTTAGGCAATTTTAGTTTATACTAGCTGTTAACCGTGGTTTCGCCCGCAGTGTTATGTCCAAACCGGTTTGACCGATTTTCAAGGGACTGTCACTGGCAGATAGCTGACCTTATAGGACGTAATTTAGGTAATTCTATTTTACACTAGTTGTTACCCATGTCTTCGTCCGCATGAAATTTAGCAAATATATGTTGTTCACTGTAAACATGCGCATAAGATGTGCGTTGAACTGGACTTCAAGAATAAATATCATTGAAATTCATATATCTGTATCTAAGTATGTAATTTGAATTATATTGTCTTTTCGGTGATTTTGCTTTATTTACCGCGCTTTCGTCTACATAACTCAGCAATCATAGTAACATATAAGAATATTGTATCGAGTTCAATGAGTACTATTTAAATTGTCCAATATTAAAACTGCTTAGACATATATAAAGTTTTATATCTTGATTTATATTTATGCAAGATTTCAAGACGTCATCTCATTCATGGTATACAATTCAACATTATAATTATTAATAGTAATTTTGAAGATAGAAGGGGTCTTTCTAAAAATATAGGATAAAAAGACCATAAACATATTACTTATTGACAATATGGGCATATTATGTCATCATAATAACATCTTTAAGTCATTGTGTCATTAGTTCCTTATACAGTGTAAGTGAGCACTGAGGTAGTTACACGGTGGGTTAAGGTCCAAATATGTTGCTGATGATAAACCTCATTTGACACACTGTTAGTATTTATAAATACAATATATACGTTACATGTAGGTGGCGTGCGTGTCGTACTTACAATTGTTTTTAAAGAGCATAGCTATAACTGTACATGGTCTCACAATTTTATATTTCTTTAATACAATTTAAAAAAAAACGCGTGCGGAGCTGCGAATACAGCTATTTATTTAACATAAGTTTGTATTATTTAAAAAAACGCTATCAAGAAACTGTACAAAAAGGCGTGGTTATAAATAATTTTCTTAGTACAGGTGTCAATTTACATTTAAATATTTATTTAGACGGGAATTTTAAATAAATATTTCATGAAATAATGTGTAATATGTACTTTTTTGAGATTCTAATTTCCTTGGAATTAACATTAAAAATGATAAACAGGAAAATTATATTCATTAGAATATAAATAGAAGTGTACAAGATCAGTTTGAGATAGTCCACGTAATAGGTACAAACAAAATCAAGTCTGATTGAAATCATAGAACGTTTTATTTTATTGCGTCTGAACATTGGAGTTTTTATACCTAATGTTATTGATAATGATTTGAAGTAGGTACACGATTTGCCTTATTACCGTTGATTTCTACAAAAGTACCTAATAATTTAAATATTATAATACAAGTGACCTTCGTAAATTGGTATTCACATCCGTTAGCAAATTGTAGTCACGAGCGTAGTGAAAGCTGATTTGAAAAGAATACCTACGTAA